>LR738713.1:497998635-498107844 GCA_902687465.1 Secale cereale
CCCCCGGGGGGGGGGGGGGGGGGGGGGGGGGGGCGCCTGGGTGGGGCCCACACCCCCTGGTGCCCTACTTTACCCCGTATTTTTACTCCCGACGCAGAAACCCCAGATCGGAAGTTCTTTCGCAGTTTTTCGTCGTGGAGCCGCCGCCACCCTCTGTTCTTCCTCGGGAGGGCTAATCTGGAGGCTGATTTGGCCTCTGGAGAGGGGAGATCGTCGCCATCGTCATCATCATCACCACTCCATCATCCCTCCATGACTTCCCCTTTCATGTGTGAGTAATTCCCCTGCTGTAGGTGAAGGGGATGGTAGGGATTGGATGAGTTAGATCATGTAATAGTTCGTCAGATTGTTGGGGGCATGTTGCCCATCATCTACTATGATGTTTATCATCTTTGCTACAACTTGTTATTCTTAATGCTTGACACTTAGGGCCCGAGTGCCATGATTTCAGATCTGAACCATATGTGTTTGTATGAATATATTTTGTGTTCGTGATCCTATCTATGAGTTGTTTGCACCTGTTACGGTTCGAAACCGGCGATCCCAAAAGTGACAGCTTGGGACACCAAAGGGGACGGGCCGTAGTTTGAGGATTACATGTATCCATTGAGTTCATTGCTTTGTTCTGGTGCTCTTTGACAGGAGCACCTTAATATCCATAAGTTCCTTTTGGCCCCGTTCGTAGCGGGATGGTAGGACAAAAGATGTTGTGCAAGTTCTTATTGCAAGCACGTACAACTACCTAATGTTTGATATTTTCCTAGATAATCATTACTTTTCCGTGTGCCGTGCCCCAAGTTAGAATCTATCTCATCCATGCAGCGCCCAACCATCCATCTCCCTAGCCTACAGTATTTTAAACCTTGCTTGTCACTAGTTGCTACTTTTGCCATTTACTACTGCTATTTACTTTTGCTGTTTACTTTTACTATTACTATCATCACTATCATATCACTGTTACCACTTATCTTTTGTTGCAAGTAAGTATATTTCAGGTGCGGTTGAATTGACAACTCAACTGTCAAAGCTTATAAATACTCTTTGGCTCCCCGTGTGTCGAATCAATAAATTGGGTTATTCTTACCCGCGAAGACTATCTCGATCCCTTACGGTTGAGGGTTATCAAGTACCGTTTTCTGGCGCCGTTGCTGGGGAGCATAGCAATATTTACAAGTCTACTTGAGGTATCCTACCTGCTGCACTCTATCCACTATGGGTAAGAAAGGAGACCCCAAGGTTCCGATCTTACTATCCACTACAAGAAGAGGTACTGCTCTGAGCACTAGTGCTACACTTGATTCACCTTCCGTTATGAGTAAGTTTGCCTCACCACCAGCACATGATGCTACTACTGAATCTGTTACTATGTCTGATACTCTTGATGATGCTTCTACTACTTTTGATGATATTAGTTCGCTTGGTTATGCTCTTGAGAAACAAATTGCTGCTGCTGCTAAAAAGTCTGGAATTGAACTCCCTGTTAGTCGCTACCCTATTGGTGAAACTTATGATTATCCTGATTTGAGTAAACTCAAGGAGAGTCTCCTTGATGATGATTATTATATACTTGATGAAGATCTATGCAGGGAACTGACAGAGTTTTCCGGCTCTCACCCTGAAGCTATTAAGAAACTGTTTGAAAAACACTCTTTGAAGAACAAAACCGTTCCTAATCCTGAATTTGCTACATCTCCTATATGCATTAATGATCCTGATTTTGATTTCTCTGTTGATCTTTCACTTATACCTATGGTTGAAGCTGACCCCTTTTATGGCAGAGAAAATGATGATGCTATTGCACACCTAATTAAACTTGGTGAGCTAGGTAGCCTGTTTACCAAAGATGAAAAGATACGATACTTTTATGTGACCAAGCTTCTTCCTTTCTCCTTGAAGGAGGGTGCTAAAGCATGGTATGATTCACTCTCATGTGGTTCCATTAAGAGTCCTCATGACTTAGCTCACTCTTTTGTTGATAAGTACTTTCCTGCTCACATGCAACATGCTGCTTTACAAAGAATTTATAACTTTAAACAGTTGCAGGATGAGTCCCTCCCTAAAGCTTGGGGGGGGGTACTGCGGTCTGATTCGGGCTAGACCAGGACATGAAATTCGTAAGAATGAATTAATCGATATATTCTATGCTGGTCTAACTGATGAATCTAGGTCCTATTTGGACAGTTGTGCTGGTTGTGTTTTCAGGAAAAGAACACCGGACGATGCGGAAGATTTAATGGGTAGGATTGCCAAAAACCATGAAGATTGGTCCGTCCCTGAACCACCTCCACCAACAAAGAAGAGGGGCATGTTTGTTCTAAGCCCCGAGGATATGCGAGAAGCAAAGAAGTCTATTAAAGAGAAAGGTATTAAAGCTGAAGACGTGAAGAATCTACCCCCTATTGAGAAGCTGTGTGAGCCTACCACTCACCCTCCTATGGTAGAGGTACACTCTCTTTTAGATTTCAACGCAAGTGACATCCCTCATGGTAAGCCTCCTGATCAATGTTTAGATGAGTTTGATAATTTTATTATGAAACAAAATCATTTTAATAAGAGGATAGAAAGTCAGTTGCACGATAATTCCCTTGCTATCAAAAGACTGCTTGATGTTTTAGATAGAACAGTTAATGATGTTCAATGTCTTGTGAAGCATTTTCATATGGTTCAAACTCAGCTTGATCAAATTTCTAATGTGCAAAGAGATTTGCTTGCTGACAATGCCAAACAAGATAATTTGCAGGCTTTCGGGATTAAGACCCGAGGAGGAACTAGCACTCAAGATCCTCTTTATCCAGAGGGGCATCCGAAGAGAATCGAGCAGGATTCTCAAATGCAGGAAGAAGAAATTGTTGTCTCTCCAAAGAAGAAGAAGAAACATAAAGAGACTGACAATTCTAATGATCCTATTGCAGATGAAGAGCCAGCTATTGATCCCAACAGTGTATCTATCTCCGATGCTGAGACTGAAGACTGTGCTGAACCTGAAGGTAATGATAATGAGAAGAATGATCCACCTGAAGTACAAGAAGAAGAAGCACCCGACAAACGTAAGAGGTACACTAAAGAAGACTTCATCGCAAGAAAACATGGGAAGGAGAGAGAACCATGGGTATAGAAACCCATGCCTTTTCCAGGTAAGTCAATCAAATCTAAAGAAGAAGAGCATTATAATAAGTTTTGTGAATGGATTAAACCTCTTTTTCTTCGAATCCCTTTGACTGATGCTATTAAGTTACTTCCTTATTCAAAATATATGAAAGATATTGTCACTAATAAAAGAAAAGTTCCTAATGATGCAATATCTACTATGCTTGCTAACTATTCTTTCAGTGGAAAGATTCCTGAGAAGCTCGGTGATCCAGGTATACCCACCATTCCTTGCTCCATAAAGAATAATTATGTCAAAACTGCTTTATGTGATCTTGGAGCAGGAGTGAGGGTTATGCCTCTCTCTCTTTACGAGAGGCTTTGTTTAGAGAAACTAATTCCTACAGATATCTCCCTTCAGATGGCTGACAAGTCAACCACTGTTCCGATAGGTATTTGTGAGGATGTTCCCATAGAAGTTGCTAATTGTTTGATTCTTACTGATTTTGTTGTGCTTGACATGCCCGAGGATGGGAGCATGTCCATTATTCTTGGTAGACCTTTTCTTAACACCGCAGGTGCTATTATTGATTGCAATAAAGGGAAGGTTACTTTCCATGTGAATGATAAAGAACACACGGTATATTTTCCGAAGAAGACCGACAGGAGGCATGCCCTCAACTCTATAGAGAATATCGAGACCGTGAAAATTGGGGAATGGGACTGTCCACTACATGTGCCTCACAAATACAAAACTATCATGGTGGGGACAATGTCCATCAAGGTAAAGGTTCAGTGATTACTTCGTAGTAGGTGAGACTTTTTGCTCTATATATCGCTTGTTTGTTGGTAAAACTTGATCAACCTTACTAGTGAACATGTTTTATATGGATAAAAAGTTGAGCTTGTTATGTTTTCATTTGTTTTTAGTTTTGTCCTACTTGCTGTACCAAGTATTTATGTTTTTGAAGCTTCACAATACTACTAACTGCTTCAAGTTTTCAGAGAGTTTCGCAGCTTTTTGAACTTCGAAAAATTTTCAACAGTGAAGTTTTCAGTAAAATTCCAAAAAAATTATAATAAAAATTTCCACAACGGGAGAAACCCAGAAAGTCCTAGGGCCAGCCAGGAGGGGCCACCAGTGGCCCAGGCGGCCAGCTGGCACGGCCCAGCCCCTGGCCGCGCCCACAAGGCGCCCGGGGCCCACGGGACCCCCCTCCAGGTACTTCTTCTTCCTTCCTCTATCTCTTTCTCCAAAAACGCGAGTTCTGCTGTTGTTCTTATGTTCTTGCTGTTCTTGGAGGCGATTCTTCGATCTCTCTCTATAGCCCCTCATTAGAGCTGAAATTTTGAGCAAATACTCCCTGCTATGTGACTCCTCCACCCCTCCAATTAGATTTTTGATTGGTGGCCTCATTCGTGAGTATTTAGTAGTTCTTGGTGCTGTAGAGATGAGCTTGCATGCATGTGTAGAAAGTTATTTTCCAAGTTTTGATGCAAGTTTATGCCTTGGGCAAGTGAGTTGAGTAGTTTGCCTTAGCTCACTTTGTTTTAATCCTCGTTTTTGTAAATTGTAAAAAAATTCAGAAATGAGTTTGTTAGGAAGGGCAAAAGGGTGGCTTGAGAAGAGGAGGCCCGCACACTCCGATCGAGTCACTAGAGCCGCAGCTTCACCATCGACTGCTAGGGTGAGCTATAATGAAGATCATGTGCCCCTGGAGTTGTTGGAAGACACAAGTCCAGCACGTGCAATGACATTTCCATGTGATGAATTCATGGAAGCTGCGGGAATCAAGAATGAGTTTTATAATCTTTGTGCTAATGCAGGTTTGACACGACTCGTCACGAGCCGTGTTAC
Organism: Secale cereale; assembly: GCA_902687465.1. Classification (NCBI taxonomy): domain Eukaryota; kingdom Viridiplantae; phylum Streptophyta; class Magnoliopsida; order Poales; family Poaceae; genus Secale; species Secale cereale. The sequence continues at coordinate 498,003,581 of LR738713.1, forward strand.
CCAGTATCAGAAACTCACCTCTAGTTTCATTAACAGTTTTGGATATAATCCTGATTTAGGTGCTATTGAGTTTAAAATTTATAATGATATTATCACCATGACTTTGGGAAATTTTTGTGAAATAATAGGTGTGCCTAACGTTGGGAGGACGGCAAGGATGGCCACTCAGCCCTCCGAGCTGAAAACCTTCATCAACTCTCTCTGCAGCATGGGTACGAGGGATATTCATCGGTCGAAGATCTCCAGCATCTTATTTCCTCACCTCAGGTATTTTGCATATTATATTGCCAGAGGGGTGTTAGCTCGTGACAACACGAGCATCATTTCTGCTCCGGATATTGCTATCCTGGCAGCAGCCCTCTCAGGGAGGTCTGATTATAATCTGGGTACTTTAATTGCTCGACACCTTGCTATGAACGGTAACAAGGGGGACTTATATGGTGGCGTTTATGCCACACTTATCTTAGAGCATCTTGGAGGCACCCCACACACTGATGATACTCCTTTTACTTATTTAAGCTTTGATCTTGCTGCTATGAAAAGGCATAAGTTTGTTACCATGGGTTCTGAGCTTGATAATCTTATTTATATCTTGCGTTTCGGAACTGCCACGGAACGCGAGATCCGTCTACCTACACCTCTTTTGTTAGATTTTTCTCGCAGGAACGGATGGTCCTTTGATGTTGTCCAGTTCGATGAGTTCATGGTCCAACATCAGTTCCATAACCCCATGGAGGGGGTTGTGCCCGACGAGGAGAGGCACGGTGAGATACCACATTTTCAGGAAGAGACCGCCACCGAGTTTGGTGAAGGGTCTTCCTCTGTTAGGCGTTCGGAGCCTTCCTCGTGGGAGACTCCGAGGAGTTCGGTGTACGCGCCAGCATCCTTCTACGACCCGTGGACTCACCACCACACCCCCGGAGCAGGAGGCTCCTGGGGGCAGTAGCTGCTACCAACTTAGGCCAAAAGCCTAAGCTTGGGGGAGTACGTGCCCTTCTCACTTTTCCATTGTATTATCCGTTTCATTCGCTTTGATCTTTTCGATGTTTTTGCCCGTTCTTCTTTATTTCTCTCTTCGCAAAAACAACAAAAAGATTTTCTCTTTCTTTTGCTTTTATTCAACCTTTGAAAAAACCTAAAAGATTTCTTTTTCTCTTTAGTTTGCTTTGTTTTCAGAGATCAGCTCGAGTCCGTGATGGCATTTGATTATATTTCCTACGTTCGATTATGCAAGTGACAAGCAGTGATGATGAAGATCGACTGAAAGGAAGCAACAAGGAAGACCGGTATGAACTCTTATTGTTTCTACTTTTGTACATATGCCTGTACTTATGATCTAGAGACCAGCTTGTAGCGACATAGTGCTATGTTTACAATGCTCTTCCAGTGGTTCATGCTTTCCTTATGGCTAGTCCCGAATAACTAGAGTATATAATGTGTTATTGAAATGATCTACATGCATTGCACTGTTCATAGTCTGGTATATTAAGGTGGTATTTCCCTTTAGAGAATTTTCGGATTGACTTGGCACATGCTTACACATGTTTAAGACTAAAAAGTCTACTCTGCCTTGATGATCTTTGAGTTTTAGAATAGTTATATCACTTTCATGCCCGATTCAATGTTGCTTTGTCGCTTTGCATGATTATGACCGTTATTGCTCTCTAGTTGGTCGCTTCCCAGTCTTTTGCTAAACCTCCACCTGTACTAAGCGGACTGACTGCTTATGCATCCAAAATCCTTAAAACCTGTTATGCCATATGAGTCCACTATACCTTCCTATACATGGTATTTACCTGCCATTCCTAACGAAGACTTTCATGTACCATCTCGAAATTAATCAAAAGCATTTCCCTTTTTTGTGCCTATGTTTTAGCTCATGAGGAAGTAGTAGTTAATTCATAATCTTTTTGAGTTGGACAAGTTTCACCCCTGGATTGCATGTATAATGTGCAGACCCCTAATATGAAAAGGAACTGGCATTGAGTGCGCCCGGCTCAAAAAGATAATATAACAAACAAACCCTCCTTCACGCTTTGTTCATGAGAAATCAGAAAACTTTGGCAGTGATAAACAAAGGAGATTAAGAGGATGTGATCGTCCTCATGCGGGAGCCGTTCCTCGAGACTTGTCTAGCTTAAAAAGTGATTGAGTTATCTACTAGCATTCGTTGACGAAATATGCACCTCTCAAAAACATATTTACTTCTGTTTTTAAAACCAAGAGCTCTGGTACATGTTTAGTTTTTGTTTCCGATCACGGGTTTTCAACTTTGCCAATAAAAGCCACGGTTCGAGAGTCTCACCTTCTTTCTTCAAAGCACCGACTAGGAGAGCATAATTGTCATTCTGAGTGTAATGTGCATTGTCCCAAAGTATTACATTGTCTTCTGCATACTTGTGATATGATTTATTCTGAAATTCTTAGTTCTAGTCTCCTTTAAAACTCTGGAGGAGTTTCTGCATTTATGTTTTGCTTCACTCATGGAGGCTAGCGAGATACCACCCTAATATGCTCAAGCTATGTGCAATGTAATCTTGTCTTGAAATCAGTAATATATTATTTACTTTTAAGTATTTGTGACTGGTCACTTGAAAGAAGGATTGCTCTTTGCATTGTCCTCATAAGTACTGTTTCAATACTTGCTAAAACTCTTTTCGTAGTACATGCTTATATACATCTAATGAAGCAAAAGAGTTTGTCAAAGTTTTCTTTGTCATGTCCAGTTCGTTGAACTGAATTGCTTGAGGACAAGCAATATGCTAAGCTTGGGGGAGTTGATACGTCTCAAACGTATCTACTTTTCCAAACACTTTTGATATTGTTTTGACCTCATTCTTGCATGATTTGGACTAAACTAACCCGGACTGACGCTGTTTTCAGCAGCGCTGCCTGTATGGTTTATTTGTGTGCAGGAAAACGGATTTTTAAGTATCTCAGAAAAATCCACGAAAAATCACAGAAAATCCACGCACCCGAAGGAACCAGATGCCGGAAGTGGGACCAGAGGGGGGCCAGGGGGTGCCCAGGCGCCCTGTGGGCGCGCCCCCCCCTGGGCCGCGACGGCGGGGGGGGGCCTGGGTGGGGCCCACACCCCCTGGTGCCCTACTTTACCCCGTATTTTTACTCCCAACGCAGAAACCCCAGATCGGAAGTTCTTTCGCAGTTTTTCGTCGCGGAGCCGCCGCCACCCTCTGTTCTTCCTCGGGAGGGCTAATCTGGAGGCTGATTTGGCCTCCGGAGAGGGGAGATCGTCGCCATCGTCATCATCATCACCACTCCATCATCCCTCCATGACTTCCCCTTTCATGTGTGAGTAATTCCCCTGCTGTAGGCGAAGGGGATGGTAGGGATTGGATGAGTTAGATCATGTAATAGTTCGTCAGATTGTTGGGGGTATGTTGCCTATCATCTACTATGGTGTTTATCATCTTTGCTACAACTTGTTATTCTTAATGCTTGACACTTAGGGCCCGAGTGCCATGATTTCAGATCTGAACCATATGTGTTTGTATGAATATATTTGTGTTCGTGATCCTATCTATGAGTTGTTTGCACCTGTTACGGTTCGGAACCGGCGATCCCAAAAGTGACAGCTTGGGACACCAAAGGGGACGGTCCGTAGTTTGAGGATTACATGTATCCATTGAGTTCATTGCTTTGTTTCGGTGCTCTTTGACAGGAGCACCTTAATATCCATAAGTTCCTTTTGGCCCCGTTTGTAGCGGGATGGTAGGACAAAAGATGTTATGCAAGTTCTTATTGCAAGCACGTACAACTACCTATGGGATACATGCCTAATGTTTGATATTTGCCTAGATGATCATTACTTTTCCGTGTGCCGTGCCCCAAGTTAGAATCTATCTCATCCATGCAGCGCCCAACCATCCATCTCCCTAGCCTACAGTATTTTAAACCTTGCTTGTCACTAGTTGCTACTTTTGCCATTTACTACTGCTATTTACTTTTGCTGTTTACTTTTACTATTACTGTCATCACTATCATATCACTGTTACCACTTATCTTTTTTTGCAAGTAAGTATATTTCAGGTGCGGTTGAATTGACAACTCAACTGTCAAAGCTTATAAATACTCTTTGGCTCCCCGTGTGTCGAATCAATAAATTGGGTTATTCTTACCCGCGAAGACTATCTCGATCCCTTACGGTTGAGGGTTATCAACGCCCTCGAAGAACAGGGTCAGCTTGGCATTGACGGACCCGCTCCATTCAGGGGCATACCTCACGTTTGGCATCCCCATTAGGGCCAACTGAGAGGTAACCCTGCCGGCGATGTCCTCCAGCTGGCCGATCCACCTGTTCTCGCCCGCCACGTACTCTTGGTGGGAGGCGCCCTCGTCCGCCCGCGGCTGCTTCTCCTCCTCCAGGCTCTTGGTCAAGGCCTCCTCCCGAACCGAGCTCTCCGACAACATCTTCTCGAGATTCTCCAGCCTCAACTTGAGATCTCTGATGGAGTTTTGTGCCTCCGAGAGCTCCCCAGCCCTGCTGATGACCGCTCCCTGCGCCTCCGTCAAGGCGCAGTTGAGCCGGTTCTTTCCGTCGGACAGCTTGAGGGCCTGCCCCTTCAGCTCGTCCCGCTCCACCTCTAGCTATTGTACCTTGCCGGCGTGGGCCAGAGCCTGGGCATCGAGTGCCTCTTTGTGCCTCTACCCCAGCTCACGAGTCCGCCAGTCGACCAGGACCTCGAGCTCCTCATCCTTGCCGCGGAGCGTTGCGGCAAGCTTCGCCTCACGCGTGGAGAGGTCTTCCTCCTAGGAATCGAGGGCGGCTTGATGCTGGGTCTGGGCGGCCTCCGCCGCGGCAGCCAAGTTTGCTGCCTCTTCCTGGGCCTTCTCGATGTCGGCCATCTTCATGATGAGCTCCGCATCACGCTTGTCCAGTTCTTCCTGGAAGGTCCTCTGCTCCTCGCGGGATTGGTGGAACCAGGTTTGCGCCTCAGCGACGCGCGCCTGGAAGTCCACCTCCGCCTCGTCCACTCCTGCCGTTCTGGACTTGACCTTGTCCAGACGGGCGCGGTAGAGCACCTGGAGCTTCCGGAAGTTGGCCCCCATGGCCCGGAAGAGCTGCCCTTATGGAGATCCATCGCCGCCGGCACCCGGTTCATCAACAACCTCGAGCCCGGTGGCCGCGAGCACCTCGCCATCGAAGATTTCCCCTGTGGCGGGCGCCCGGGAGCTTGACGCCCCGACAAGATGGACGAAGAGGCCGTCGCCCACCTTCAGGTACCTGCCGAGGCCCGAGGTTGTGGAGGAAGAAGGCTGATCATCAATCGCCTCTTCCTCGGTTGTGGCCTTGCCGGCCTCCCCGGCAGGCCCATCACCGGCACCCTCGGCGGCGCCCGTGGTGGCGTCCTCGGTGGCCTTATCCGCGGCGGCCCCGGCAGCATCCTTGGCGGCGTCCTCGGCGGCGATCTTGTCGGCCTCCGCCGCGGCCTCCTCAGCAACCTCCTTGATAACGGCGTCCACGTCCTCCACATCTGTTGAAGGAGGGCCTGGGCAGTGATGGGGATGATGGAGCCAAGAGAAAGGATAAGGGAAAAGCAAAGACAGAAGATATGCGACTCACCAGTGCCGGGCTGTGGAGCGGAAGTCCCCTCCCCGCCGGCGTCCGGCGCCGGGGCCGAGCCACCAGCGCCCAAGTTCCCCTCTTCCTCCATGCGTGTGGGCTACATGCTTGGTGCCCTTGGCGGGGACGCCCCTCGCGGCGGCGTGGTCGATGGGTGTGGTGCATTGGGGGTAGCCCCCTGTGGCTCCTGCTGCTGCTGCTCCCGTCCTACAAAACCGGCAAGGTCAGCACCTTAGCATCAAACGCCTACTGCAGGTCGAGCGAGAAGAGGATGATGAACTTATGCTGGGGGCCGTCCCGGGGGCTGCCATCTGGGCTGCTCAACACCACCAGTGGTGTCCCTGAAGCCCCAGCCGGGGGCTGGCTGCTCGCCGAAGCTTTGGCCCTCTTTATCCTCTGGGCCAACGTCTCTGCGTCCCTGAAGAAGCAAGAACATATCAAGATGAGTGGCATGGTTCGGGAAAATGGAAATGGCGGTAAGGAATGGAATACTTACTCGTCGTCCATCTCCTCCTCCGCCGCCGCTTTCCTCTTCCTCTTCGGGCTGAGAGGCCCGAGGTCGAAGGGGAACTCGACGTCGCCATCCGAATCGACGTCTGCCGAGGGAGGCGAAGAAGGGGGCGAAGTTTGTGCGCGCCTAGATGGAGAAAGGGCTGCCGTTTTCTTCTTCTCGACGGCCTTCATCGACCTCCTTGCCGCCGTGGACCTCGTGTGGCGCCCAGACCCCTCCAGGGCCAATTGAGGCTGTGTAGTCTTGCCGGGCCGGACCGGCTCGCCGGAACAGGCCCGCCGCAGGACTCGCCCTCTTCCCCTGGCTGGCGCCGGGCCGGCCGCCGCGTCCTCCTCCAACGACGACTCATCGGCTGCGTCTTCGACCAGCGGAGCTCCGATGCCGGTGCTGCTAGCCTCTCCGGCGGTCGTCGCCCACTGGTCGAGCTCCTCCTCCTCCGCAGCCGTGGCATCCTTGTTTTCCATAACCCCGATGCTGCCGGCCTCCATGACAAGCTGCGCCTCCCTCGCCCTAGCGGCGATGTAGTCCAGCTCCTCCTGGGTGGTGTCCCTGACAAGCCACTGCTCGGCATCAGGCTTGACGCACACCTCGACCAGAGTGTCGAAGAATTGCTGCACGACTTTGTCCGCCGGCTCCTGCCAGCTGGGGACGGGGCCGTGCGCGTTGCATTCCGGCATCATGGCAACGATCTTGGACTGGCGCGAATTGTTGCACAGCGGGACCACCCCCGCTGGCACCTTGAAGAGCGACCCCTTGACGGCCTTGCCGGCCTTTGCGGCAGCCTTCGCGGCCTTGCCGGTCCATTCGACCTCGCCGTCGCGGCCCACATCCAGCTGAAAGAGCCGCTGGCAGAAGTGGGCATGTCCCATCACTGTGAGGTTGTGGTCCAGGCCAGGGCGGAGCCGCATGACGTCAGCCGGGTTCCTGAAGAGCCAGGCTGGGCTCCCCTTGTTGTGCAGCAGGGCGATCCGACGGCGAATGAAGTCCGCCCCGATCATCTCAAGTGTGAGCCCGGCCTGGGCAAGCCGGTTGATCCAGGTGATGGCGACAATGAGCCTCCCGTCGGCGGCGTCGACGTCACCCTCGTCACTGCCACGGACCGGCGGCACCCGGCGGACCCTGCAGAATGTTGGCGGCTCATCTTCCTCAATCCAGCACCACTGGCCGTGCCATTCGTCCCACCTCTCCTTCATGGCGCCCTCCGGGTACGCTCCCTTGGATCTCGGAATCTAGGTGATGCATCCAGAGATGGCGCCTACCGGCTGGATCCGAGGGGTGAAATAGTGGCGGAAGAGCGCCGTGTTGGGCTACACCCCGACGAAGCCCTCGCAGAGGTGCGCGAAGAAAGCCATGCACGCCACCGCATTTGGAGTAAAATCCAAAAGGCGGAAGCCAAAGGTGTGCATGACGTCACACAAGAAATTGGAGAAGGGGGGACACAACCCGCAAGAGAAGTAATCAACAAAGAAAGGGTACCGATTTGGGCCAGGTTGGGCGCAAGCGGCCGGAACAATGCGCGTCGCCGGATGACCCAAGTTCTCCCCCCCCCCCCGTCTCCGCCCGCCAAAGAGGTTTGAAGGCAGCCCGGAGCTCGTGGATGTCGACCATCGACGGGATGAAGAAAGCAGCCTTCGTCCGGTCCCCCGTAAACACGCCCTCCGGCGGCCCCACGGGCCCGGCGCCCTTGGCCACCCCCTTGCCCTTGGAGGGTTTGGACGCCATGGCGGTTGAGTTGGATGGCTGAGGAATAGGGATGGCGAAGCAACGACGACAGGCCACGGCGGAGGCTTGGAAGGAAGGAAGAGAGGGAACAACGGCTCTGAGATTGGAAGAGGCGGGAGGAAAATGGAGGAAGTGAGCAGCGCGCACGCGGTTATTCCTTTTTATGGGGGAAAACACGGCCCGCCTCCTTTCGCATTTACTGCAATGTGACGCATGCCTGCGGAAACCGCCCCACGCATGCCGCCCACGTCACGCACGCCCCTCCACCCCGTGCCATGCGCGCGGGTCGTGGGAGGCGCAGCGCGTGGAAAATTTTACACGGTGAAAACCGCCCCGCCAGCCCGCGCACCGTTCTGGGCCTGGCCCAACAACGCGTCGCGCTCAGGTGTGGCCCAGGCCCGGGGGCTCCTGTCGGTGTACAAAAAGAGGGGCACACTTTCTGTACCCCTATAACTGTGCACGGGCAGTCTGAGCCACGGGCACCACCACACCAAGCACAGCAAGGGAGGTGAGCCAAGGTAAGACCGAAGCTCGATGGAATTGGAGCAACACCAAGAACAAGACCACAAAGAGCAAAGGGACGAAGCGGCTTCCCCCGGCAAGATCCTTGCCGGGAGCCGGTTTCAGCAGCCCTGGCAAGACCCTTGCCGGGGCCGCCTCTGGCAACCCCGGCAAGACCCTTGCCGTGGCAGCTCGCCCCACGCCTACGGAGCGGATCACCCTTGAGTCCACTGCCCCCATGGGGCAAGGATTCGGGAGATATCCCCGTGGTGGCATGCAGATCTTTGTGGAGACATTCAAGGACAGATACACACACTAAGAGGACGATGACCCTTGGCGGGATCCCAGCCAGGGAGAACCACAAGGCCTCCGGCAAGCACCTTGCCGGGGATGACAGCAGGCACCGCGGCAAGACCCTTGCTGGGGCCCTGGCAAGGCCCTTGCCGAGGGCACCCGCAGGGCCACCGTCAGGCCCGTACCAACTGAGTTTCCACCGCCCATGCAGCTGCCGACCCAACCAGCTGGGTAGGCTCCTGCGTGACAACATGTAGATCCTCGTGGAGGCCCGCTGTTGCGCCACCTCAGCTGCCTGCCTGCCTACATGGCGCCTCAGGCACCACTGGCCAGGGCGCGTGTCAACACAAGGAGGAGCGGCGACGGACAAGACAAACGTCTCCCCTCGTCCCCGATAAAGCGAGGACACCAAAGCTAGGCACATTAAATGCGCCTTGTCCTGTAATGCGAGGGATAACCTCGCATCACTGTACCCTTTCCACCTCCTGTGTGCCACTGTGGCAACCCCTTTTTCCTATAAAAGGAGGCCCGAGGCGACTAGGAGAAGGATTCGGCTTTTTAGAACTCTTCACGACTCTTTTGGAGCTCCTCACTAGCTGAAGAACACAAACATATAATCCACCAAAGCAGGAGTATGGTTTTACACACCTTTGCGGCCCGAACCTAGGTAAAGGAACCGTGTGCTAACTGTTAGATCCGCTCTTCTCTCAACCCCGCGCCCCGCAACCGTAGTAGGGATTCTTGTGATCCCATAGGTGTCGATCCAAATACCCCGACAAAGAGGACCCCGAGAGGAGGCCGCCACAGCCGAGCCGTTGGAGGTGGATGAACATGACCTCGTGGAGAGCTGGCTGAACAGTAGCCAGTGGAGAGCTAGTTGAACAGTAGCCGGTGGAGGCATAGGAAGTCGTGGTGCATGAACAGTGCAGGTGGAGGCCGGAGGAAGTCGACGGCGGGTGAACAGTAGCCCGTGGAGTTTCGTTTTGCAATACGCCACACCCCTCTAGATGAACAGGACCCTGGTTTCGACCGTAGCGCTCCAACACAAGTCCGTTTCCTCCGTCTTGTGGTATGATAGACCACTCCCGATGAACAAGATCCCGTTTCCACCGTAGCCGGTCGAGTAGAAGGCCGTTTCCTCCGTTTTGCGATACGCCAGACCCTTCGCAATGAACAGGACCCCGTTTTGACCATACAAGCTCCAGCAGAAGGCCGTTTCCCTCCATTTTGCGGTATTCCACACCAGGTTTCGGCTGTTCCGTCCAAGCCGGTTGGCTCCCGATGAACACGACACGTTCTGTTGCCTCCCGATGAACACGACGCAGTTTCTCCATTTCGACCCCGACGGTTGGCTGCTGATGAACACGACGCCATTGCTGCTATCCGCTGCCTCTCCATGTACACCAGCCCTGGCCGTACGTATGCGTGAGTTCACGTTCGAGACACCGACCGTATGTTAGTACGTAGCCATATTTTTTGCCATGTGGCTGTACGTACGCGTACACGGTTTAGACGAGACTGTACTTATGACACATGTCGCTCCTTACTCGGCCACGGTTCATTGCTGCAGAGAGACCGATCGACTGCTATGTACGTACACGTTCGCGACCAGACAAGTAACGTTGTGTGCGATACCACCGGTTGGCTCCCAGCTATCAGAGAGGACAAGGATGCGCTTCCTTGTGTGCGAAGATATAGCTGGCGGGGTCCCAGCTATCAGGGGCAAACATTTTTTGCCCGTAATAAGGAGGCATTTCCTTGCATGTTGCTGTGGACCCAGATGTCATCCTCTCCACGTACCATCCTCTTCCGATGGAAGTTGTTCCTTCACCACGTTGACCGGGCCACGCCGAGAGCACCAAGGCGGTGGACAACGGCGAGGCATAGGAAGGGATTGACCCGGAGCCGCGGAAGACTCGGCAGTTGTTTCCCACACGGAGGGGAGTACGAGGGTTTACTGGTTGGGCTGCGGTGTGAGGTTGCCGTCGCCGAAGAATAACATGAGGTCTGGGTGAGTGCAGGGATGACCAGGCCAGCGATTGGGACTTGGATGGAGAGGTGAGGCCTATGCAGCAGCACAACCGGCCACGGGAGGAAGGAGCAGGCGGCACGACGAGCGTTGGTTTGGGTGGCTGGAGCAAGAATACTAGAGGTTGAAGAAGCACGACGGCGGTTGGATTAACATCCAACGGTCACTTCACCTAGAATCGTTTGTTGACTATAAGTTGACAAAGCCCAGCGTACGCGTCAACTCTGTAGGCCCACAAGTCAGCCTCCAAATCGGGTGGGTCCCAGCTAGCAGGAGGAGTGTTCATTTTTTGTGCGTACTACGGAGACACTTCCCTGCGTGCGAATATATAGCTGGTGGGTCCGAGCTATCAGCGGGAGGAACGTTTTTTTGCGACAAACAAAGTTCCTTCTGGTAGGTCCCCGCTGTCAGGTGGATGAATCATTATTTTGCGCGTAATAAGGAGGCACTTCCTTGCGTGTGGCTGTGGACCGAGCTTTCAGCCTCTCCACGCACAATCCTCTTTCGATGGATGTCGATCGTTGACCATGTTGACCACACCGCACCGAGAGCACCAAGGCGGTGGACGACGGCGACTCGGCGAGGGCAAGTAAGGGACTGGCCCGGAACCGATGAAGACTTGCCAGTTGTTTCCCACACAAAGGGGAGTATGAGGGTTTACTTATTCGGCTGCAGTGTGAGGCTGCCGTCACCGGAGAATAACAGGAGGTCTGGGTGAGTGAATGCTTGCTAGAACTACGTCGGTATTTACCCAAAGAGGAAGGGATGATGTAGTATAGCAGCGGTAGGTATTTCCCTCAGTGATGAAACCAAGGTTATCGAACCAGTAGGAGAACCAAGCAACACAACGTAAATGGCACCTGCACACAAATACCAAATACTCGTAACCCGACTTGTAAAAGGGGTTGTCAATCCCTTTCGGGTAACAGACGTGAGAGAGTTTTAAATATTGATAAGTTGAACGCCAAATAAGATAAATTGAAGCAAGATATTTTTATATTTTTGGTTTAATAGATCTGAAAATAAAAGCAAACGGAATTAGATCGCAAAGGCAAATAATATGAGAAATAGACTCGGGGGCCGTAGATTTCACTAGCGGCTTCTCTCAAGAAAAATAGCAAACGGTGGGTGAACAATTACTGTTGGGGAATTGATAGAACTTCAAATAATCATGACGATATCCAGGCAATGATCATTATATAGGCATCACGTCCAAGATTAGTAGACCGAATCCTTCCTGCATCTACTACTATTACTCCACACATCGATCGCTATCCAACATGCATCTAGTGTATTAATTTCATGGAAAAACGAAGTAATGTAATAAGAGCGATGACATGATGTAGATAAGATCTATTTATGTAGAAATAGACCCCATCGTTTTATCCTTAGTAGCAACGATACATAGGTGTCGGTTCCCCTTCTGACACTGGGATCAAGCACCCTAAGATCGGACCCACTACAAAGCACCTCTTCCCATTGCAAGATAAATAGATCAAGTTGGCCAAACAAAACCCAAATATCGGAGAAGAAATACGAGGCTATAAGCAATCATGCATATAAGAGATCAAAGAAGACTCAAATAACTTTCATGGATATAAAAAGATATATCTCATCATAAATTCAAAGTTCATCAGATCCCAACAAACACACCGCAAAAGAGTTACATCATATGGATCTCCAAGAGACCTTTGTATTGACAACCAAACTAGAGAGAGGAAGCCATCTAGCTACTCACTACGGACCCGTAGGTCTACAAAGAACTACTCACGCATCATCGGAGAGGCACCAATGGAAGTGGTGAATCCCTCCGTGATGGTGTCTAGATTGGATCTAGTGGTTCTAGACTCTATGGCGGCTGGAATTGATATTCGTCGACTCCCCTAAGGTTTGTCGAATATTGGGGTATTTACAGAGCAAAGAGGTGGTCCGGGGGGCACCCGAGGTGGGCACAACCCACCAGGGCGCGCCTGGGCCTCCTGGCGCACCCTGGTGGGTTGTGCTCCCCTGGGAGCACCCCTCCAGGTGCTTCTCCGGCCCACTTGATGTCTTCTGGTCCAAGAAAATCCACAAAAAAATTCGCTGCGTTTGGACTCCTTTTGGTATTGATTTCCTGCGATGTAAAAACATGCAGAAAAAGACAACTGACACTTGGCATTATGTCAATAGGTTAGTACCAAAAAATTATATAAATTGACTATAAAACGATTGTAAAACATCCAAGAATGATAATATAACAACATGGAACAATAAAAAATTATAGATACGTTGGACACGTATCAGTGAGTGCAGGGATGGCCAGGCCAACGATTGGGAGTAGGGTGGAGCGAGGCATGCGCGACAGCACAGCCTGCCACGGGAGGCAGGAGCAGGCGACACGATTGGCGCTGGTTTGGGCAGCTGGAGCAAAAAGACCAGAGAGGTTGAAGAAGCACGACAATGGTTGGATTAACATTGAACGGTCACTGCACCTAGAATCGTTTGTTGACTAAGTTGACAGAGCCCTCCGTACGCATCGACTTACAAGTCAGCCTCCAAATCTGGTGGGAACCAGCTAGCAGGAGGAGTATTCATTTTTTGTGCGTAATAAGGAGACACTTCCTTGCGTCCGAAGATAGAGCTAGTGGGTCTGACCTGTTAGCGGGAGGAATGTTTTTTTCATGACAAACAAAGGCCCTTCTGGTAGGTCCCTGCTATCAGGTGGATGAATCATTATTTTGCGCGCAATAAGGAGGCACTTCCTTGTGTGCGGTCGTGGAGCCAGTTGTCAGCCTCTTGACATACAGTCCTTTTTCGACGGATGTAGATCGTTGACCATGTTGACCACGCCATGCCGAGAGCACCAATGCGGTGCACGACGGCGAGGCCCTAGATGGGAACGACCCGGAGATGGGGAAGACGCGATAGTGGATTCGCAGACGGACATGACTGCGAGACATGACTAGTTCGGGTGCGAGCTGGGGCTACACTCGGTGGAGAATACCAGGAGGTGTGGATGACTGGAGGGGTGGCCTAGCCGTCCATGGGGTAGTGTTTCTCTCTGAGGTGCGCGAAGCAGCGCTGTTGGACGCCGGAGGTTGGAGCATGCGGTCCCACGAGTGCTGGAAGAAGAAGACGGGAGATTAAAGAAGAGTGCTGGCCATTGGATGTAAATCCCACGCCATGCTTAGGCTTCGACCTATTGGACCACATGTTAGCGAGTCCATTTGGTGGGTTGGGTGAATCAATAATGTAGCATCTATGCAACCCATTTGTATGTTATGTCAGAATTTACAGCCCATTAACAATATTTTTTTTGAGATACACGGATTTGCTAGGCTGGGTTATCATGTTGGGCTGGACGGAGAAATGTTATAGAAACATAAACACATGGTTGCACGTCTATTACTGCATTTGTCAGTAAAATAGTGGCAAGATTATGTTCAGCAGGAATTAACTTGCAAGATTATTGTTAAACAATTATTATTATTATTTTGTAAGAACTTATCATTTACGAAATAAAATAATAATTTATTTTGATGAGTTAATAAGACGTGGGATATTATTATCTTTTAGGCTAGACGTGGGAGAGTCGAGTTGGTTGAAGGGAAAACTAGTGGGAGAATAATCAGATTACCTCAAAAAATAAAGTGGGAGAAAAATCAGAGATAATATTAATAAAAAAGAAAAATGAAGTCGTAAGGTCTATACAAAGGTTGGACAAAGGAAAGGTCAAACGGGAACCTTAGGTCGTTTAAAAAATATATATGTGATAAAATATAAATATACATACTATTATAGAAGGGAAAACATAGGAAAGGAAAAACCACACTGTAAAAAAAATGATACACCTGCTGGATCCCCATAATCACGTTGTGGGCCGCGGATGTTCTAAGAAAAGAAACCTGCGCTCGGTGGCCGCGGCCCAGTTGATACCTACTGGACCTTAAAAAAGGAAACACGGCAGCTCGGTGAACTACTAGTTACGTACATAAGCAAAGAACCACTCAAAAAATAAAATGCAAACATGTGAATGGGTTCTTAGACGAAGTATTTCGTATAAAACGGATAATTGCGACACATAGGATAATGCATGAAACACACATATGATAAAGGTGCTTAAGAAGACAAAGTACACCATCTAGATCTTCTTGGCACACTTGATCATGGCGCTGCGGCAGTCCGTGTACTCCTCGGTTACGGGAAGCAAACACGCCCTCATGTCCCAGATCCGGCTGTACATGTCGTAGCATACCTATGCATCCTTGGCCACGTAGGTGATGTAGGATAGATTCAGAGGTACCTCCCACGTTTTCAGGTCTATCGTATCCACGTCTTCCTTAATGTTGGCGTAGCATGGTCGATGATTGCCGTGGCGAGGTCAACCACATAGTTCTTCTCCTGCTCGTTTGCCGATGACCTTGTATTGCTTCTGGATGTCAATGAGTTATTTACACCAGATGGCCGAATCGTAAAGCACAATGGTGTTCATCATGATGTCCACCGTAGCGAAGGTGCAGTCAGCGGTGCCAATGAAATGTGTGAATACTGCTGAACCTCTAATGGCCCTACAGTAATGGTAGACGAGAACCTCATCCCACACGCATACCTGGGCGATGGCGATCCGCTGGTCCTTTCCAGGAGAAGAATGGATGGGGACAAGGTCTAGTCCCGCAAACTTGTGCTTCCCTTCTTGTAGGTACTTCTAGAACTTGGCGAGGCAGAGTATGCGGTGGTGTGATGACCCACAAGTGTAGGGGATCTATCGTAGTCCTTTCGATAAGTAAGAGTGTTGAACCAAATGAGGAGCAGAATGAATTGATAGGCAGTTTTCAGTAAGGTATTTTCTACAAGCACTGATATTATAGGTAACATATAGTTTTGTGATAAGCTAATTAGTAGCAAGTGACAAAAGGTAAAAGTAATTAAGGTGCAGCAAGATGGCCCAACACTATTTGTAGCAAAGGACAAGCTTGAACAAACCCTTATATGTAAGAAAGCACTCCCGGGGACACATGGGAATTATCGTCAAGCTAGTTTTCATCACGATCATCTGATTCGCGTTCGGTACTTTGATAATTAGGTATGTGGGTGGACCGGTGCTTGGGTGATGTCCTTACTTGGACAAGCCTCCCACTTATGATTAACCTCTAATGCAACCATCCGCAACTACAAAAGAAGTATTAAGGTAAACCTAACCATATCATGAAACAAGTGGATCCAAATCAGCCCCTTACGAAGCAACGCATAAACTAGGGTTTAAGCTTCTGTCACTCTAGCAACCCATCATCTACTTATTACTTCCCAATGCCTTCCTCTAGGCCCAAATAATGGTGAAGTGTCATGTAGTCGACGTTCACATGACACCATTAGAGGAGAGACAACATACATGTCATTAAAATATCGAAGGAATACCAAATTCACATGACTACTAATAGCAAGGCTTCTCCCATGTCCTCAGGAACCAAAGTAACTACTCACAAGACATAATATTGTTATTGATCAGAGGGGTATTAATATGCATAATGGATCTGAACATATGATCTTCCACCAAATAAACCAACTAGCATCAACTATAATGAGTAATCAACACTACTAGCAACCCACATGTACCAATCTGAGGTTTGGGTACAAAGATTGTATACAAGAGATGAACTAGAGTTTGAGAGGAGATGGTGCTGGTGAAGATGTTGATGAAGATAGCTCTCCCCAAGATGGGATAGTTGTTGGTGATGACGGCGGTGACGATTTTCCCCTCCTGGAGGGAAGTATCCCCGGCAGAACAGCTCTGCCGGAGCCCTAGATTGGTTTCCGCCAAGGTTCCGCCTCGAGATGGCGGCGTCTGGTCCCAAAAGCCTCCTTTTGATTTTTTCCAGGTCAAAACACCTCATATAGGAGAAGATGGGCATCGGGGGGCCATAGGGGGGGCCATGAGGCAGGGGAGCGCGCCCAAAGAGGGGGGGCGCGCCCCCACCATCATGGACAGGTGGTGCCCCCTGGTGATCTTCTTTCGCCAGATATTTTCTATATTTTATGAAATTGTGTCCTCTGAATTTTTAGAGCTTTTTGAGTTGTGCAGAATAGGTTTCCAGAGTTTGCTTCTTTTCCAGCCCAGAATTCCAGCTGCCGGCATTCTCCCTCTTCATGTAAACCTTATAAAATAAGAGAGAAAAGGCATAAGTATTGTGACAAAACGTGTAATAAAAGCCCATAATGCAATAAATATCAACATAAAAGCATTATGCAAAATGGACGTATCAACTCCCCCAAGCTTAGACCTCGCTTGTCCTCAAGCAAAAGCCGATATCGAAAAATATGTCCACATGATTAGAGATAGAGGTGTCGATAGAAATAAAATACGGACATGAGGGCATCATGATCATTCTCATAGCAGCAACATATATATTGTCATATGATTCTTATGCTAGATAAAGTAACAATTCATTCACAATATCGAGCATGAGTCATAAACTTCATTGAAAACCAACAAGCTATGATCTCGGTCATTGAAGCAATTGCAATTTATCGTAACATCGGAAAGAGTCAATATAAGAGCGTTTTAGCAAGCCTACATACTCAACTATCGTATAGTCTTTCACCATTGCTCACACTCACGCAATACTTATGGTTATGGAGATTTAATCGGACGCAGAGAAAGATAGGGGCTAATGGTGTTGCCTCCCAACCTTTTACCTCAAGGGTAATGTCAACAGTAATAGACCATGAAAACTTACATCCAAGTGGGTATATATGTCAGGATCTTTCCAACACAATGTGCTTGTCAAAGGATAAAATGTAAAAAGGAAAGGTGAATTTCACCTTGACTCTTATAAGGCAAGAATAATAGATAGGCCCTTCGCAGAGGGAAGCAGAGGTTGTCATGTGTTTTTATGGTTGGATGCACAAAGTCTTAGCACAGAAGAACGTCACTTTATATTGCCACTTGTGATAAGGACCTTTATTATGGAGTCCGTCGCTTTTATTACTTCCATATCACAAGATCATATAAAGCTTATTTCCTCCACACTAATAAATCATACATATATTAGCGAGTTTTCAACATGACAACTTACTTGGAAGGATCTTACTCAATCCATAGGTAGGTATGTCTCATGGCAAAACTGGGTTTAAGGATGTATGGAAGCACAAGTAGTATCTCTACTTGGTGTGAAGAGTTTTGGCTAGCATGAGCGGGAAAGGCAAGCTCAACATGTTGGATGATCCATGACAATATACTTTATTTAGGATATAAAAAACATAACCCATTATGTTGTCTTCCTTGTCCAACATCAACTCTTTAGCATGTCATATTTTAATGAGTGCTCACAATCATAAAAGATGTACAAGATAGTATATTTGTATGTGAAACCTCTCTTTCTTTATTACTTCCTATTAATTGCAACGATGACCAAAACTATTTTTGTCAACTCCCAACAACTTCTATTCATCATACTCTTTATATGTGAAGTCATTACTTCCCATAAGATCAATATGATCTCTTGGACACTCTTTTATGTTTTCTTTCTTTTTATCATGACCAAGGTGAGGAAATCAATCCCTTGACTCAACACTAATCTTTATTATATAGCTCACGGACTCGATTACAAAGGGTAAAGATCATAAATCAAAAGCTCACAACTAGATTATGCTAACTTTATTCTACTAGGATCGAACTAAGAAAAACGGTAAAGATAGGAGTGATGGTGATACGACACCGGGGTCACTCCCCCAAGCTTGGCAATTGCCAAGGGGAGTGCCCATACCCATATGATTATGTCTCCTTTGTCGGGGGTGGTGATCATGGAGTTGTTGATGATGTAGGCTTGTTATCCACCTTCCAAGGCATGGGCTCACCATCGTAGAAGGATGATCGAGTCTCCGGGATACTCAAATCTGCAGCCAAACTCATCTTCTTGAATCTATATTCATATTCACAGTAGGTTTTGCAGGTCATAGATCTGGGCTTGGAGGCGTTCAATTTTCTCTTGAAGATTGCAGATAGCTTCCCCGAAGATCCTTGAGTTCAGCTTGAGGTTGTTGGCAAGCTCCGAGATCATCATGTGGTTGGCATTGAGTCCTCGTTCCACCATACCTTGGCACTTGAAAACTTGCTGCTCCATTGCTTCGAGTCTTGTCTCCACGCTTCCGGTCCTCCTTGGCCCCTCAACATTGCGGATGTGCAGCACCCCCTCATGCAACTCCATGGTTTGAGGATGATGCAGCACCTCCGCAAGGTAGGGGTTGATGAACTTCTCTAAGAACTTGTCCTTGGGGGTGTTCGAAGACGCCATGATGATCTAGATCTGTCAAAAACAACAGCTCGAAACGAAAACAGAGGATTTTTGCATGATGCAGTGGTCAAAACCTTCGGGAGTATATATAGTGATTTTTTACCGACCAAAAGGAGTAACATACAAGAAATCGGAGTCCGAGAGGCACATGAGGTGCCCACGAGGTAGGGGCGCAGCCAGGGGAAGGGGGCGCGCCCTCCACCCTCGTGGACGCCTTGTGTCTCTTCGGGACTGCCACTTATTTTTCTATTTTTCTAAATATTCCAAAACGGTGAAAAATTGCCTTTAGGACTGTTTTGGAGCCGTTTTACTTACCGTACCGCATACCTCTTCCTTTTCAGAGTCTGGATCGTTCTGGAAAGTGTCCCTTATGTATTCCTCTGGGGTTACAGTTTCAATAACATTGGTTTCAACATTTATAGGGTTATGTGAAATATAATGTTTGATTCTTTGACCGTTCACCACCTGCTGATTTGTGCCTTCGAAGTTGTTGATTATTATGGCACCGGAATGATAGACCTCCTTGATAACATAAGGTCCTTCCCACTTAGAGAGAAGTTTTCCTGCAAAAAATCTCAAACGAGAGTTGTATAGCAGTACATAATCACCTACGTTAAACTCACGCTTTTGTATCCTTTTGTCATGCCACCTTTTAACTTTTTCTTTAAATAGCTTGACATTCTCATAGGTCTGGGTCCTCCATTCGTCAAGAGAGCTAGTGTCAAATAACCTCTTCTCACCGGCAAGTTTGATATCATAATCGAGCTCTTTAATAGCCCAATATGCCTTATGTTCTAGCTCAAGAGGTAAGTGACAAGCTTTTCCATAAACCATCTTATATGGAGACATACCCATAGGATTTTTGTATGCAGTTCTATAGGCCCATAATGCATCATCTAGTTTCTTGGACTAAACTTTTCTAGACCTATTAACTGTCTTTTGCAGAATTAATTTCAACTCTCTATTACTTAGTTCTACTTGACTACTAGTCTGTGGGTGATAAGGGGATGCAATTCTATGATTAACATCATACTTAGCAAGCATTTTACAGAAAGAACCATGAATAAAGTGTGAACCACCATTAGTCATTAGTTATCTAGGGACTCCAAACCTCGAAAAAATAACTTCTTTAAGCATCTTAATAGAGGTGTTATGATCAACACTACTAGTTGGAATAGCTTCTACCCACTTAGTAACATAATCAACAACAACTAAAATATGTGTGTATCCATTAGGGGAAGGAAACAGTCCCATATAATAAAAGCCCCAAACATCAAATGGTTCAATAACAAGTGAATAATTCATAAGCATTTCTTGACGTCTGCTAATATTACCAATTCTTTGACATTCATCACAAGATAAGACAAACTTACGGGCATCCTTGAAGAGAGTAGGCCAATAAAAACCAGATTGCAATACCTTATGTGCAGTTCTATCTCCAGCATGGTGTCCTCCATAAGCTTCGGAGTGGCACTTGCATAGGATCTGTTCCTGTTCATGCTCAGGTACACAACGTCTAATAATACCACCTACTCCTTCTTTATAAAGGTGTGGATCATCCCAGAAGTAATGTCTCAAATCATAGAAGATTTTTTTTTCTTTTGCTGATATGTGAAGCTAGGAGGTATAAACTTAGCAACAATGTAATTAGCATAATCAGCATACCATGGAGTAGTACGAGAAGTATTTATGACAGCTAATTGTTCATCAGGAAAGCTATCATCAATAGGTTGTGGGTCATCAAGTATATTCTCTAGCCCAGACAAGTTATCTGCAACGGGGTTCTCAGCTCCCTTTCTATCAATAATATGCAAATCAAACTCTTGCAGCAAGAGAACCCATCTAATAAGTCTAGGTTTAGCATCTTTCTTTTCCATAAGGTATTTGATAGCAGCATGATCAGTGTGAATAGTTACTTTAGAATCAAAAATATAAGGTCTAAACTTATCACAAGGAAACACAACTGCTAAAAATTCTTTCTCAGTAGTAGCATAATTTTGCTGGGCACTATCTAGAGTTTTACTAGCATATTGGATAACATTCAATTTCTTATCAACTCTTTGCCCTAGAACATCACCTATAGCATAATCACTAGCATCACACATAATCTCGAAAGGCAAATTCCAGTCAGGAGGCTGGACAATAGGTGCAGAGATCAATGATTTCTTAATTATTTCAAATGCTTCTAGACAATCATCATCAAAGACAAAACGAATATCTTTTTGTAAGAGATTAGTTAGAGGCCTGGAGATTTTGGAGAAGTCCCTAATGAACCTCCTATAAAACCCGGCATGACCAAGGAAACTTCGTTTACCTTTGATGTCCTTGGGGTACGGTATCTTTTCAATAGCATCAACTTTAGCCTTGTCAAATACAATACCTCGTTCAGAAATTTTATGTCCCAAGACAATACCTTCATTAACCATAAAGTGGCACTTCTCCCTATTCATGACAAGATTAGTGTCTTCATATCTCTGCAAAACTCGATCAAGGTTGCTTAAGCAATCATCAAAAGAAGTTTCGTAAACGGAGAAGTCATCCATGAAAACCTCAAAAATCTTTTCACAAAAATCAGAGAATATAGGCATCATGCATCTTTGAAAGGAAGCAGGTGCATTACATAAACCAAAAGGCATACGTCTATAAGAAAAGGTACCGAAAGGACAAGTAAAAGTGGTCTTTTCTTGATCCCCTTTTGACACAGGTATTTGAGAGAAACCAGAATAACCATCTAGAAACCAAAAGTGAGTATGTTTGGATAACCTTTCTAGCATTTGATCAATAAAAGGCAAGGGGTAATTATCTTTCTTAGTAGCTTTATTTAATTTGCGGAAATCAATTACCATCCTATAGCCTATAACAATTCTTTGTGGGATCAATTCATCTTTATCATTAGGAACAACAGTCATACCTCCCTTCTTAGGGACACAATTGACAGGACTTACCCACTGGCTGTCAACAACTGGATAGATAATACCTGCCTCTAGAAGCTTTAGAATTTCCTTCCTTACCACTTCTTTCATCTTAGGATTTAACCGTCGTTGATGATCAATAACCGGTTTAGCGTTTTCTTCCAATTTTATCTTGTGTGAGCATAAAGTGGGACTAATGCCCTTAAGATCATCCAGAGTATATCCAATAGCAGCACGGTGCTTCTTTAGAGTTTTCAATATTTTTTCTTCTTCCTGCTCTGAATGGCTAGCACTAATAATAACAGGATATATCTTCTTTTCATCAAGATAAGCATACTTTAGATTATCAGGCAGAGGTTTAAGTTCAAACACGGGATCACCCTTGGGTGGAGGAGGATCCCCTAGGGTTTCAACAGGCAAGTTATTTTTTAATACGGGTCCCTGATTAAAGACTATTTCATCTATTTCCCTTCTCTCATTCATATGCATATCATTTTCATGATCTAGCAAATATTGTTCTAAGGGATCATTAGGAGGCACAACAATAGAAGCAAGACCAATAATTTCATCCATACTAGGTAGTTCTTTATCAAGGGGTTGTCTACGAAATTTAGCAAAATTAAAATCATGAGACATATCCCCTAAACCAACAGTAACAATATCTTTCACGCAGTTAATCTTAGCATTAACAGTATTCAAGAAGGGTCTACCAAATATAATGGGGCAAAAATCATCTTGTGGGGAACTAAGAATAAGGAAATCAGTAGGGTATTTAACTTTCCCACACAAAACTTCAACATCTCTAACAATCCCAACTGGTGATATAGTGTCTCTATTAGCAAGCTTAATAGTAACCTCAATCCCTTCTAACTCAATAGGTGCAATGTCATGCCTAATTTCTTGATATAAGGAATGAGGGATTATACTCGCACTAGCACCTACATCACATAAACCATGATAGCAATGATATCCTATTTTAACAGATATAACAGGTAAGCCTACAACAGATTTATGTTTATTCCTAGCATCGAGTTTGGCTATTCTAGCAGATTCCTCTTGGAGGTAAATAACATGTCCATCTAAATCTTCAACCAAGAGATCTTTAACCATAACAACACTAGGTTCAACTTTAATTTGCTCACAGGGTGTAGGTGTTCTAGTACTATTCTTACGGACCACAGTTGAAGCTTTAGCATGATCCTTTATTCTAGCAGGGAAAGGGGGTTTCTCAATATAAGTAGTAGGAACAATAGGATCAACATTATAAGTGATAGTCTTTTCTTCAACTTTAACAGGTTCAACTACTTTTACTTCAATGGGAGGATGGTATTTAAACCTCTTCTCCTCGGGAAGATAAACATGAGTAGCAAATGATTCACAGAAAGAAGCTACTATCTCAGAGTCAAGTCCATATTTAGTGCTAAACTCACGGAAAACATCGGTATCCATAAAAGCTTTAACACAATCAAACTTAGGGGTCATACCTGACTCCTTACCTTCGTCGAGATCCCAATCTTCAGAGTTGCGTTTAATTCTTTCCAATAAATCCCATTTGAATTCAATAGTCTTCATGATAAAAGAGCCAGAACAAGAAGTATCGAGCATGGAGCGATTATTGAGAGAAAGCCGAGCATATTTTTTTTTGAATAATCATTTATCTTGAGAGCTCATGATTGGGGCATGAATATAACATTGACTTAAGCCTCCCCCAAGCTTGAGTGATGCTTTCCCCTCCGCGAGGCCAAAAATTATAGATATAATTACGATCACGATGAACCTGGTGCATAGGGTAGAACTTCTGATGAAATTCCAACTTCAGACGATTATAGTTCCATGATCCAATATCATCACATAGCCTAAACCATGTCAATTTAGCTCCCTTCAAAGATAAAGGGAAGACCTTCTTCTTGATAACATCCTCGGGCATACCTGCAAGCTTAAATAATCCACAAACTTCATCCACATAAATTAGATGTAAATCGGGATGCAGTGTTCCGTCTCCTGTAAAGGGATTATCTAGTAGTTTCTCTATCATACCTGATGGAATTTCAAAGCAAACATTTTCAGTAAGTGCAGTAGGTTGAGGAGCAACTCTTTGCTCTTCTGGTCGAGGTGAAGATACCCTGAACAAGCCCCTCAAAGGATTATGAGCCAAAGTAACAAGTGACAATAAATTTCAGCACACTATATAAAATTTTCCTTACCAAAGGCGCTTCACTCCCCGGCAACGACGCCAGAAAAGAGTCTTGATGACGCACAAGTGTAGGGGATCTATCGTAGTCCTTTCGATAAGTAAGAGTGTCGAACCCAACGAGGAGCAGAAGGAAATGATAGGCAGTTTTCAGTAAGGTATTTTCTGCAAGCACTGAAATTATAGGTAATAGATAGTTTTCTGATAAGGTAATTGGTAGCAAGTGACAAAAGGTAAAAGTAAATAAGGTGCAGAAAGATGGCCCAATCCTTTTTGTAGCAAAGGAAAAGCCTGCACAAACTCTTATATGTATGAAAGCGCCCCCGAGGACACATGGGAATTATCGTCAAGCTAGTTTTCATCACAATCATCTGATTTGCTTTCGGTACTTTGATAATTTGGTATGTGGGTGGACGGGTGCTTGGGTGCTGTCCTTACTTGGACAAGCCTCCCACTTATGATTAACCTCTAATGCAAGCATCCGCAACTACAAAAGAAGTATTAAGGTAAACCTAACCATAGCATGAAACAAGTGGATCCAAATCAGCTCCTTACGAAGCAAGGCATAAACTAGGGTTTAAGCTTCTGCAACTCTAGCAACCCATCATCTACTTATTACTTCCCAATGCCTTCCTCTAGGCCCAAATAATGGTGAAGTTTCATGTAGTCGACGTTCACATGACACCACTAGAGGAGAGACAACATACATCTCATCAAAATATCGAACGAATACCAAATTCACATGACTACTAATAGCAAGACTTCTCCCATGTCCTCAGGAACCAAAGTAACTACTCACAAGACATAATATTATTCATGATCAGAGGGGTATTAATATACATAATGGATCTGAACATATGATCTTCCACCAAATAAACTAACTAGCATCAACTACAAGGAGTAATCAACACTACTAGTAACCCACAGGTACCAATCTGAGGTTTGGGTACAAAGATTGGATACAAGAAATGAACTAGGGTTTGAGAGGAGATGGTGCTGGTGAAGATGTTGATGAAGATAGCTCTCCCCAAGATGGGAGAGTTGTTGGTGATGACGGCGGTGACAATTTCCCCCTCCTGGAGGGAAGTATCCCCGGCAAAACAGCTCTGCCGGAGCCCTAGATTGGTTTCCGCCAAGGTTCCGCCTCGAGACCGCGGCTTCTGGTCCCGAAAGCCTCCTTCTAATTTTTTCCGGGTCAAAACACCTCATATAGGAGAAGATGGGCATCAGGGGGCCATCGAGGGGCCCACGAGGCAGGGGGCGCGCCCAGAGAGGGGGGGGGCGCCCCCCCTCGTGGACAGGTGGTGGCCCCCTGGTGATCTTCTTTCGCCAGATATTTTTTATATTTTCTGAAACGGTGTCCTGTGAAGTTTCGGAGCTTTTTGAGTTGTGCAGAATAGGTTTCCAGAGTTTGCTTCTTTTCCAGCCCAGAATTCCAGCTGCCGGCATTCTCCCTCTTCATGTAAACTTTGTAAAATAAAAGAGAAAAGGCAAAAGTATGGTGACAAAACGTGTTATAAAAGCCCATAATGCAATAAATATCAACATAAAAGCATGATGCAAAATGGACGTATCATGGCGCTACCTCTTGAGCTTACGTTGGTTTTTCCCTTGAAGAGGAAAGGGTGATGCAACAAACTAGAGTATGTATTTCCCTCAGTTTTGAGAACCAAGGTATCAATCGAGTAGGAGACTACGCACAAATTGCCAAATACCTGCACAAACAATGAAACAACTTGCACCCAATGCAACAAAGGGGTTTTCAATCCCTTCACGGTTATTTGCAAAAGTGAGATCTGATAGAGATGGATAACTTGTAAAGTAAATATTTTTGGGTTTTTTGGTTTATAGATTGAAAAGTTAAAGATTGAAAAATAGTAGATCTGAAACTTATAAGATGTAAAATAGACCCGGGGGCCATATGTTTCACTAGAGGCTTCTTTCATGATAGCAAATATTACAGTGGGTGAACAAATTACTGCCAAGCAATTGATAAAAAAGCACAAAGTTATGACGATATCTAAGGCAATGATCATGAATATAGACATCACGTCCGTTTCAAGGAGACAGACTCCTTCCAACATGTACTACTATTACTCCACACATTGACCGAAATGATTCTGCATATAGAGTATTAAGTTCATAAGAACAGAGTTACACATTAAATAAGATGACATGCTGTAGCGGAATTAACTCAAGCAATATGATGAAAACCCCATCTTTTTATCCTCGATGGCAACAATACAATACCTGTCATGTCCCCTACTGTCACTGGGAGTGAGCACCGCAAGATTGAACCGAAAGCAAAGCACTTCTCCCATTGCAAGAAAAATTAATCTAGTTTGCCAAACCAAATCGATAGTTTGAAGAGAATTACTAAGATATTAAATCATGCATATAAAAATTCTGAAGAGACTCAACTAATATTCATAGATAATCTGATCATAAATCCACAATTCATCGGATCTTGGCAAACACACGCAAAAGAAGATTACATCGGATAGATCTCCAAGAACATGGTATTGAAAATCAAAGAGAGAGAAGAAGTCATCTAGCTACTAGCTATGGACCCATAGGTCAGTGGTGAACTACTCACACTTCATCGGAAGGGCAATGGTGTTGATGTATATGCCCTCCGTGGTCGAATCCCCCTTCGGCAGAGTACCGAAAAAGCCCTCCAGATGGGATCTCACGGAAACAGAAGGTTACAGCGGCGGAAAAGTGGTTTCGATGGATGTTCTGATGTTTCTGGAATATTTGAGAATATATAGACGGAAGAATTAGGTCAGGTGATGCTCGAGGGGCCCACAAGGTAGGGGGCGTGCCATACCCCCAGGAGCGCGCCCTCCACCCTTGTGGCTACCCGAGGCTCCCTTAGCGTGTACTTTAAGTCCTCTGGATGTCTACTGGTCCAAGGAAAATCCTCGTAAAGTTTAGTTTCGTTTGGACTCTGTTCGTCCTCGAGTAGGTAAATGATAAAAACAGAATTTTTGATGTGGAATGCTACCTAACATATTTATTGAAAGGATCGAGAAGAGGTGTCTAGAGGGGGGGTGAATAGGCTCCTAGCAAAGGAAAGTGGCATCTTTTAAATTACTTGAAGTTGGAGTGGAGTTTTAGCACATGTTTAAACATTCTCAATACCTGAGAAGCATGCATAACAAGAGTATATAGATATTGGAAAGTAAAGCATGCAACTTTGACTACTTGACCAAAAGCAAAACCTATCCTTTTCCCAATTTTAGTTCTGGGTAGATTTTAGTGATTTAGCACAAGTCAAGCAATCAACCTACACATGCAATTCTAAGAGTATAGCAGCGGAATGTAAAACAATTGCATATGAAGGTAAAGGAAGGAGTTTGGAGAATGCAAACACAAGTGAAGATACGGATGTTTTTGTCTTGGTTCCGATAGGTGGTGCTATCGTACATCCAAGTTGATGGAGACTTCAACCCACGAAGGGTAACGGCTGCACGAGTCCACGGAGGGCTCCACCCACGAAGAGTCCACGAAGAAGCAACCTTGTCTATCCCACCATGTCCATCGCCCACGAAGGACTTGCCTCACTAGGGTAGATCTTCACGAAGTAGGCGATCTCCTTGCCCATACAAACTCCTTGGTTCAACTCCACAATCTCGTCAGAGGCTCCCAAGTGACACCTAACCAATCTAGGAGACACCACTTTCCAAAAGGTAATAGACGGTGTGTTGATGATGAACTCCTTGCTCAAATGCTTCAAGTGACAGTCTCCCCAACACTCAAATAGCTCCTCACATATTTGGATATGATGGAAGAATGATTTGAGTGGAAAGCAACTTGGGGAAGGCTAGAGAACAAGATTCATACGGTAGGAATGGAATATCTTGATCTCAACACTTGAGTAGGTGGTTCTCTCTCAGAACATGTATGTTGGAAGTCTAGGTATGTTCTGATGGCTCTCTCCATGAACGAAGAGTGGGTGGAGGGGTATATATATAGCCTCCACACAAAATCTAACCGTTACACACAATTTACCAAACTCGGTGGGACCAATTCAGAGAACCCGATCAGACCGATTTAGTTCATAATGTGACTGTTAGGCATTTCGGTGGGACAAATATGATCAACTCGGTGGGACCGATTTCATTAGGGTTAGGGCATAACGTAATCTCGGTGAGACCGATTACACAAACTCGGTGGGACCAATTTTGGTAATAAGCACACCAGAGAGTTGGTCAGGCAAACTCGGTGGGACCGATTCACTCATTTCGGTGAGACCGAAACGTTACGAAGAGGCAACAAAGAGTTTGCAATGTTAACTCGGAGAGACCGATTTTCACATCTCAGTTAGACCGAAATGTTTGAAATAGGAAACAGAGAGTTTACATTCCCATCTCGGTGAGACCGAGATCCCTTTTGGTGAGACCAAAATGATTAGGGTTTCTGGCAGTGGCTATGTCAAATGAACTCGGTGGCACCGGATAGAACTTTTCGGTTGGACCGAGTTTGACTTTTGGTTTGGTACATATGTGGATGTGAGAAAGTGGTTGAGGGTTTGGAGCATATCACTAAGCTCTTTGAGCAAGCAAGCCATTAAGCAACACCTCATTCCCTTTTAATAGTATTGGCTTTCCTATGGACTCAATGTGATCTTGGATCACTAAAATAGAAAATGCAGAGTCCTGAGCTTTGAGCTTGAGCCAATCCTTTGTTCTTATCATCTTGAAGGGGTTCCACATCCTCTAGTCCATGCCACTCCATGTGTTGAACGTGTCTGAAATATACTAGATGAAAACATTAGTCCAAAAAGAAATATGCTGACATTAATTACCAAAATCACCCAGGGAGCACTTGTGCTTTCAATCTCCCCCTTTTTGGTAATTGATAACAACACATCGAAGCTTTAGATAAAGATATGAAGAATAACAAGTAAAGCTTTGGAAGGACATGTAACATGCATAGACTCCCCCTATGTGTATACAATCATGTGAATATGGAATATAAGAACATGTGAAAGCATAAACATGACAGAGCAAGCAATGAGTTACTTGTATCTTGTCTATATGCATAAGAGCAAATGATATGAATATATAAAGTGTATCCTCATGTTCATGATTCCTTCTTGCAAACAAAATGTACATTAGCAAGAAATCTTCATGCACCTGAGTGTGATGCATATACTTACTTGAGCTGGCTTATGAAGGGATGAACCTGAGTAAACAAGGTTAGATAACACAGGTACATCTACTAGACACAGCAACAAAAGAGTCACAAGAATACCAAGATTGGGAAAACATGTAGAGTGTGAGTACTGGGTACTCTAGAATGCAGACATGTTCCCAAAAGTAGAAGATGTGCAATGAATTTCAAGGACTTTCTTCCCTAGCAGCCTTTCCCCCCTGCATCTTATATTGGATAATGGAAGAAAGTAGGGAAACAGAATCAGAGCAAAACAGATCAGAGCAACAACATAGACATGTCTTTCCCCTCTTAAAGACATGTGACTTCCCTCCTCTTGAACACCAAGCAACTGGGGCATGTGATTTCATGTGAACTCTTTCTCCCCCTTAAGCTCTCCCCCTTAAGCTTTGATGTGAACTTTCTCCCCTTTGACATCAATTTCCAAGAAGGGATCTTCTGGAGTGTGAGTCAAAATAGGTTTGGTCCTTGAGTCACAGAGCAGAGTTGTATGTAAAATGTGATGCTGGTAGAGGACAAGTATCATTGAGTGGAGCTGGAATAAATATACATGATGCAAATGACAAATTGTCTCCACAGTATTGAAATCAGTTACACCGAGTTATTTTCTTTGGTGGCACTGAGATGGTTCAATTTGACCGAGAGAGGCAAATCGGTGTGTCCGAGTTCAACACAGAAAGAACAACTTTACATCTCAGCTCACTAGGCAAATTAGATCTCACAAAGATTTGCAAGGAATTAACCGAAAGATTTGCAATGAATTGTATGCAGAAAATGCAGAATAAAAACAGAGAAAAGAAAATCTAGATGAAGTTTTTGTTTTAAAAGAATAGGAACAAAATGGAAGGAACAAATGCACAAACTTAGAGAAACACGAGGGAACTTCATCCAGAATTGGCCAGCGACAAAGTCACCTATGTTAGAGTATATTGACTTAAGAGTCAAGTTAAGACACTTGATCATAGGTCATACTCATCCTTTAAGCTCATAATGGGGTTACCATTTTTCATTTAAGCACTTGATGTATTCTCATCTTGTTGAGTTGCTTTGACCCATGACTTGGGGTAAAGCTTCTCTAAGACGGAATAACATACCTTGGGTGGTGGTGTTTATCTTGATCATGTAGCTGAACTTGTGTGGTTTGCTCAAGGTTGATGTAGCTCATCAAGAATTGGAAGCACCACTTGTAGTTTGAGTTCATCTACCTACATGGGTTAGTGTTGCAAGGAAGGGCACTTGTGTATCAAAAATGACAATCATGAAAACTGGATACCAAATGAAATTTGATATATAGAATTTGTCAAAGGATATGTTGAGGGGATTCTATGCTTCCTTGTCTTCAACCACCACGGTGTAGGGACTTGGTGATGTAGTGATTGCTCAATATGTGAGTGAGTTGCAATCCCATGGATTTAGATTCATCCAAGTGCCTACAAGGGTTAGATAACATGCAAGGGTACAAATATCCATGACATATGATCAATATCATAAGAGAAAAAGTCAAGGATTAGTCACAGGCTTATGCCTTGCATGTATCCAAATGGTGTTCCTACTCCAAGTTTGAGGCATCAATAATGTTCAATTCACCTCTCAACCTGCAAAACACTTTCTCATCAAGTGGTTTAGTAAATATATCAGCTAATTATTTATTGGTGCAAACATGTTTAAGATTGATATCACCCTTAGCAACATGATCTCAAATGAAATGATGGCGGACTTCAATATGCTTAGTTCGAGAGTGTTGCACATGATTATGAGCAATCATAATAGCACTTTCATTGTCGCAAAGCAATGGAACATGTTTCACATAGATCCCATAATCGTTAAGAGTTTGGGTCATCCAAAGTAATTGAGCACAACATGAACGAGCTACAATATATTCCGCTTCGGCGGTGGATAAGGATACCGAGTTTTGTTTCTTAGAGGACCAAGACACAAGCGACCTACCAAGAAATTGACAAGTACCCGAAGTGGACTTTCTATCAACCTTGTCTTCGGCATAGTCCGAGTCTGAGTAGCCAACAAGATCAAAGGAAGACCTCTTAGGATACCAAATGCCAAAATTTGGTGTATGAATTAAGTATCTCACTATCCTTTTCACAGCCTTAAGATGACATTCTTTAGGGGCCGCTTGGTATCGTGCACACATGCACACACTTAGCATAATATCGGGATGGGAGGCACATAGATATAACAATGAACCATTCATCGAGCGGTAAACTTTTTGATCAACCGGTTTGCCATCCTTAGTCAAGTCAAGATGTCCACTAGTAGGCATGGGTGTAGTCATACCTTTGCATTATTGCATGTTGAACTTCTAGTAGAACCAAATATGATATCATCAACATAAATTTGGCACACAAATAATTCACCATTAACCCTTTTAGTAAAAAGAGTGGAATCTATTTTTCCAATTTCAAAGCCTTTTTCAATAAGGAACTTGGTTAAACATTTATACCACGCTCTAGGAGCTTGTTTAAGACCATAAAGAGCTTTGCGAATTTTGTAAACATGATCGGGTTTCTTAGGGTTGACAAAGCCGGGACGTTGTTTAACATAAACTTCCTCCTCAATTTCACCATTTAGAAAAGCACTTTTAATGTCCATTTGGTACAAGGTGATATAATGATGATTAGCATAAGCAAGTAAGATGCGAATGGACTCAAGTCTAGCAACGGGGGCATATGTCTCACCGTAGTCCATACCTTCGACTTGAGTATAGCCTTGGGCGACGAGACGTGCTTTGTTGCAGACGACTTGACCATCTTCATCTTGCTTGTTGCGAAACACCCATTTGGTACCAATGATGTTGTGGTTGTTGTCGAGCTTCTCGACTAATGTCCACACTTGATTTCTCTCAAAATTGTATAGCTCTTCGTGCATAGCGTTCACCAATCCGGATCATCAAGAGCATCTTCAACCTTTATAGGTTCAAGGTTAGATATGAAATAGTAATTTTCACAAAATTTAGCTAGACGAGATTTAGAGCGAGTGATTCTCCCGGTTTTGATATCATCGTAGATTTGTTCTACGGGGTGATCTCTAGCAATTCTTGCTCTAACTCGTGAAAGCTTTTTCTTGGGTCGGGGTGGAACATCCTCTTCATCTTCTTCTTCTTGTCCTTCTTCATTGTTGTTGGTGTTGTTGTCCCCTTGTGGAGGTGGAGAAGGAGGTCGATGAGGTTCATCTTGATGCATCTCCTCGTTTCCTTCATCATGGCGTGTTTCACTTGTGGATGTCTCCAAGTCAACTTGTGGTTCACCTTGCCATGAGGTAGAAGCTTCCACATGGATGGACGAAGTACTGTCCTTTACCTCTGTTGGACGGATCTTGCCAATAGACATGTCTTTAATTGCTTCCGAAGGATCTTTATCTCCTACATCAATTGACAATTGCTCTACTTGCGAGACATTAGATTCATCAAACTTCACATCTACCGTCTCTTCAACCTTTCGGGTGAAATTTTTGTATACATGGTAAGTGTGAGAGTTTGAACCATAACCAAGTAGGAAACCTTCATGAGATTTAGGAGCAAATTTAGAACAACGATGCTTATCAAGAATGTAGCACTTTGAGCCAAATACTCGAAAGTATCCAACTTGGGGTTTGTTACCGATGAGAAGCTCGTATGCTGTCTTGCCGAGAAGCTTGTGAAGAAACAAGCGATTTGTTGCATGACAAGCTGTCTCAACCGCTTCCGCCCAAAATTGTCTTGGCGTCTTGTATTCGTCAAGCATTGTTCTTGCCATTTCGATGAGTGTCCGGTTCTTCCTTTCAACAACTCCATTTTGTTGAGGCGTGTACGTAGCCGAGAACTCATGTGAAATCCCTTCTTTGTCAAGAAAGGTATCCACATTTGCGTTCTTGAACTCCGTTCCGTTGTCCTTGCGAACCTTCTTGATCTTCACTTCAAATTGATTTTGGGCCTTCCTAGCGAAGTTTTTGAAGATCTTTTGGACATGCGATTTATCATCAAGAAAGAACACCCACGTAAATCGTGAAAAATCATCAACAATGACTAGTCCAAAAGAGTTACCACCGAGGCTTTTGTAAGCATTGGGACCAAAAAGATCCATATGAAGTATCTCAAGTGGTCTTCTAGTAGTCGTGATGTTCTTCATGGGATGACTTCCTCCAACTTGTTTTCCTGCTTGACAAGCACTACAAAGTCTATCCTTGTCAAATATAACATCTTTAACACCAAGGATATGATCACCTTTAATTAGCTTATCAAGATTTCTCATGCCGACATGACCTAACCTTCTATGCCACAACCAACCTTTAGAAGATTTAGCAATAAAACAAGTGCGAGGTTGGGATTTCTTAGTGAAGTCAACAATGTATAGGTCACCTCTACGAATGCCGGTAAAGGCCATATTATGATTATCTCTACGAAAGACTTGGCAATCAACATGAGTGAATAGCACATTTAAACCAAAATCAGCTAATCTAGACACAGAGAGAAGATTATATCCGAGAGATTCTACAAGCTTGACATTCTTAATTGAGCTATCATTAGATATGGCCACCTTACCAAGGCCAACAACTTTACCCTTAGAGTTGTCACCAAAGGTAACATACTTTCGTGGACCATCATTTCTATCAAGCTCATCAAACATGTCCTTATCTTCGGTCATGTGATCCGTGCAACCACTATCAAGCACCCATTCCTTTCCTCCGGCTGCGTAACCACAAAGATTTTCCATAAGACCAAAATGTCTCATTTGTTCATCAAGATCAAGGTCACTATCATCATCCTTATCATCATTGTTCGGGAATTCGGTAACTGGTAACTGCTCGGTCGACTACTGATTAGTGATTAATCGGTTAATCGGCCATTTAATTGAATTAATCGGTCGATCATTAATCGGCTACACATGAGAATATATTGGCAACATGTAA
Organism: Secale cereale; assembly: GCA_902687465.1. Taxonomy (NCBI): domain Eukaryota; kingdom Viridiplantae; phylum Streptophyta; class Magnoliopsida; order Poales; family Poaceae; genus Secale; species Secale cereale. The sequence goes on from LR738713.1 coordinate 498,037,675, forward strand.
CTAGTTTTTCATGTATTGTACACCACATAATCCAATGCTCACAGCTGCACATGAGATGAATCTTAGCAGAGCTGTACCTTGTTGGTTGGTGAATCCTTGGGGACCTGGTTCGAGGGGTTGCCGGCGCTGCTGCCCGGCCTAGGTCGCCGGCACTGCTGCCTGGCCTAGGTCAATGTTGCTGCCTATCCTATGCCGCCGCTGCTGCAGCCTACAGGTAGGGGATGGGGGTCAGAGAAGGAGGCTAGAGCCGGCGACGGGAGCAGGGCGATCGCCGGCGGTGGCTAGGGCCGGCGAGGAGAAGCCATGGTCGTGACTCGTGAGGAGTCAGGAGAGGAAGGGGCACTGCAATTTGGGCGAGGGAGGATGCAACGCCGGAGGTTACGGGGCCAAATAATGGCCTGGATTACCACTTCGGTACCCCCTTTTTCATGGATGCCGCTTCAGTTACCTGACCCATCACCGATTAATCGGTTTGACAACCAGTTAATCGTCTGACAACCGATTAAATGCCAGTTAATCGGCTTGACCATTTGATGAGCCGAGTATGCGCTATTCGCCTCAGTTAGGCACTAAGTAGCCATTAAATGGCCATTTAAATGGTAACTCGGCCGAGTTCTTGAACAATGCTCATCATAGTATCCATGTTCCACATCGTCACGTGATTGATCAACACCTAGAGAGAGTGATTCATTAGAAGTTTAACCGTAATAATGTTCATCTCTATGAATTCTAATGGCTTTGAAAATGACATTGCTAATAATTCCAACATCTCCTTTGGCACGCATGAGTTCACGAAGCTCAAATAGACAATCACCAAACTTAGGATCTCTAGTACTCATCCTATTCAAGGAAATAGACTTATGGAGAATCTCATCCAGATTTTTAAGGAATAATTTGGGGATCGTTCCTCTAGAAATCTCCATATAGTATAAGCACATTCAAAAGTTGGCAACCATACAAGCAAGTTTCTAGGCAATCTTCTTGTGATAAGATTAACAGTTCTAAGATTGCGAACCATGTCAAGATCCTCATCGTGTGTGGGATGCAAAGGGTCAATAAGACGAGCACAAGGAGTAGTACTGTACTTGTTCAAATGATATTCATTGAAGATCTCAAGCATCTCATTTTTCCGTTCATGGAAGTACTCTCCATCAAGCATAGGCACTCTACGTCTAATACTCCCCAACGTAGACTCATCCATCTTCCTTCAATGGTGATTAAACCATAGCAATGGAGACCAAAGCTCTGATACCAATTGAAAGGATCGAGAAGAGGTGTCTAGAGGGGGGGTGAATAGACTCCTAGCAAAGGAAAGTGGCAGCTTTTAAATTACTTGAAGTTGGAGTGGAGTTTTAGCACACGTTTAAACATTCTCAATACCTAACAAGCATGCATAACAAGAGTATATAGGTATTGTAAAGTAAAGCATGCAACTTTGACTACTTGACCAAAAGCAAAACCTAGCCTTTTCCCAATTTTAGTTCTTGGCAGATTTTAGCAACTTAGCACAAGTCAAGCAATCAACCTACACATGGAATTCTAAGAGTATACTAGCGGAATGTAAACCAATTGCATTTGAAGGTAAAGGGAGGAGTTTGGAGAATGCAAACGCAAGTGAAGACACATATGTTTTTGTCTTGGTTCCGATAGGTGGTGCTATCGTACATCCAAGTTGATGGAGACTTCAACCCACGAAGGGTAACGGCTGCGCAAGTCCACGGGGGGCTCCACCCATGAAGGGTCCACGGAGAAGCAACCTTGTCTATCCCACCATGGTCATCACCCACGAAGGACTTGCCTCACTAGGGTAAATCTTCACGAAGTAGGCGATCTCCTTGCCTGTACAAACTCCTTGGTTCAACTCCACAATCTCGTCGGAGGCTCCCAAGTGACACCTAACCAATCTAGGAGACACCACTCTCCAAAAGGTAATAGACAGTGTGTTGATGATGAACTCCTTGCTCAAATGCTTCAAGTGATAGTCTCCCCAAACACTCAAACAACTCTTCATAGATTTGGATATGGTGGAAGAATGATTTGAGTGGAAAGCAACTTGGGGAAGGCTAGAGAACAAGATTCATATGGTAGGAATGGAATATCTTGATCTCAACACTTGAGTAGGTGGTTCTCTCTCAGAACATGTATGTTGGAAGTGTAGGTATGTTCCGATGGCTCTCTACACGAATGAAGAGTGGGTGGAGGGGTATATATATAGCCTCCACACAAAATCTAACCGTTACATACAATTTACCAAACTCGGTGGGACCGATTCAGAGAACTCGGTTAGACCGATTTAGTTCATAATGTGACCGTTAGGCATTTCGGTGTGACTGATATGATCAACTCGGTGGGACAGATTTCATTAGGCTTAGGGCATAACGTAATCTTGGTGAGACCAATTACACAAACTCGGTGGGACCGATTTTGGTAATAAGTACACTAGAGAGTTGGTCAGGCAAACTCGGTGGGACCGATTCGCTCGTTTCGGTGAGACCGGAACGTTACAAAGAGGCAACAGAGAGTTTGCAATGTTAACTCGGTGATACCAATTTTCACATCTCGGTTAGACCGAAATGTTTCATATAGGAAACATGAGAGTTTACATTCCCATCTCGGTGAGACCGAGATCCCTTTCGGTGAGACCGAAATGATTAGGGTTTCTGGCAGTGGCTATGTCAAATGAACTCGGTGGCACTGGATAGAACTTTTCGGTGGGACCGAGTTTGACTTTTGGTTTGGGACATATGTGGATCTAAGAAAGTGGTTGAGGGTTTGGAGCATATCTCTAAGCACTTTGAGCAAGAAAGCCATTAAGCAACACCTCATTCCCTTTTAATAGTATTGGCTTTCCTATGGACTCAATGTGATCTTGGATCACTAAAATAGAAAATATAGAGTCCTGAGCTTTGAGCTTGAGCCAATCCTTTGTCCTTATCATCTTGAAGGGTTTCCACATCCTCTAGTCCATGCCACTCCATCCGTTGAACTTGTCTGAAATATACTAGATGAAAACATTAGTCCAACAAAAAATATGTTGACATTAATTTCCAAAATCACCCAGGGAGCGCTTGTGCTTTCATTTATCAATGCAATTCTTCTTTAATGTGGCATGAAAATTCTGATCTGTATGTTTTAAGCAAAAGTTTATCCTCACATGAGAACAATAATATTTCATGCAGACTAGATAGTTAATCATTAAGCTTAAAAAATAACATGGCTAAAGAAAGTTATCCCTACAAAATCATATAGTCTTATTATACTCCCTCTTCTCAACACTAGGTAATAATGCCCACCCTGGTGTCAGCGAAGCAATTGGTTCATACTTTTTAACGCGCTTCAGCCATTTCAACTTTTCACGCAATAAATGAGCGCGAGCCGTGAATATAGCACTACCGATGGAATAGAAGGTGGTAATAGGCAAACGTGGGGAGAAAGTCTCAAATCAACCCGACAAATCAATGGACTATGGAGATGTCCATCAATTGATATAAATGTGAGCGAGTAGGGATTGCCATGTAACGGATGCACTAGAGCTATGCGTGTACGAAACCTCAAAAGAAAACTAGTGGGTGTGCATCAACTTGCTTGATCATGAAGACCTAGGGCATTTGAGGAAGCCCATCGTTAGAATATACAAGCCAAGTTCTATAATAAAAATTCTCACTAGTATATGAAAGTGACAACATAGGAGACTCTCTATCATGAAGAACATGGTGCTACTCTGAAGCATAAGTGTGCAAAAAAGATAGTAACATTCTCCCTTCTCTCTTTTTATCTCTTTTTTTTGTTTTGGGCTCTTTGACCTCTTTTTTTTGGTGGGCTTCCTTGGCCTCTTTTGTTTATTTGGGCTTCATTGGCCTCTTTAATTTTTCGTAAACTCACATGGGACAATGTTCTAATAATGATGATCATCACACTTTTATTTACTTACAACTCGATACTAGAACAAAGATATGACTCTATATGAATGCCTCTGGCGGTGTGCCGAGATGTGCAATGATCAAAAGTGACATGTATATAAAAATATGAACGGTGGCCTTGCCACAAATACTAAGTCAACTATATGATCATGCAAAGCAATATGACAATGATGATGTGTGTCATAATAAACGAAACGGTGGAGTTACATGGCAATATATCTTGGAATGGCTATGGAAAAGCCATAATAGGTAGGTATGGTGGCTCTTTTGAGGAAAGGTATAAGGAGGGTTTTATGCATCGGCGAAAGGTGCGCGACACTAGAGTGGCTAGAACGATGGAAGGGTGAGAGTGTGTATAATCCATGGACTCAACATTAGCCATAAAGAACTCACATACTTATTGCAAAAATATTTATTAGCCCTTGAAGCAAAGTAATACTATGCATGCCCCTAGGGGGGAGGTTGGTAGGAGTTGACCATCGCACGCCCATGACCTTCACACACAGGTGAACAATCAATACACAAGCATTTCGTTTCGGTTACACATTTGGAGACCATACGTGCATGCTACAGGAATCGTGAACCTTAACACAATTATTTTCTCTACCCTACAATTTTCTACTAGCATGATTCTAATATTACCATCCTCATATCTCAAAACGATCACACTTATCATATGGAAGTTTTTATTATACCTCCTTTGGATGTCTATCATATTAGGACTAAATTCATAACCCAAGCTAATTACCATGCTGTTTTAGAGACTCTCTAAAATAATATAAGTGAAGCGAGAGAGTTCAACAATTTCTATAAAACAAAACCACCGCCGTGCTCTAAAAAGATGTAAATGAAGCACTAGAGCAAAATTGGCTAGCTTAAAAGATATAAGTGAAGCACATAGAATATTCTAATAAATCACGATTGAAGTGTGTCTCTCATAAAAGGTGTGTACAACAAGGATGAGTGTGGCAGATAAAAAATCAAAGACTCATATAATACAAGACGCTCCAAGAAAAACACATATCATGTAGTGAATAAAAATATAGCCTCAAGTAAAGTTACCGATGGATGAAGACGAAAGAGGGGATGCCTTCCCGGGGCATCCCCAAGCTTAGGCTCTTGTCTGTCCTTGAATTTTACCTTAAGGTGCCTTGGGCATCCCCAAGCTTGGGCTTTTGCCACTCCATATTCCATAACCCATCAAATGCTTACTCAAAACTTGAAAACTTCACAACACAAAACTCAGCAGAAATCTCGTGTGCTCCGTTAGTAAAACAAAGCAAATAACCACTCAAGGTACTGTTGTGATCTTATTATAATTTTGTATTGGTGTAATATCTACTGTATTCCAACTTTTCCATGGTTCATACCCCCGATACTAGCCATAGATGCATCAAAATAAGCAAACAACAGAATCTGTCAAAAACAGAACAATATGTAGCAATCTGAAAACTTCGCATACTTCTGTAACTCTAAAAATCCTCAAAATTAGGATGATGTGGGGAATTTGTATATAAATGTTCTGTAAAATATTCAGAAGGTTTTAACGTTCCAGCGAATTATTGAATTTTCTACACTGGGCGCAAAAGTTTCTGTTTTTCAGCAAAATCAAATCAACGATCACCGTAAGCCATCCCAAATGTCTTACTTGGCTCAAACACAAATTAAAACATCAAAACACAGTTACTACAGAAGTAATAATGTGTTATTATTGAAAAAACAGAAGCAAAAGGTAAAAAGCAAAAATAAAATTGGGTTGCCTCCCAACATGTGCTATTGTATAACGCCCTTAGCTAGGCATAGGGATTTCAATGATGCTCACATGAAAGACAAGAATTGAAGCACAAAGAGAGCATCATAAAACATGCGAAAATTACATCTAAGTCTAACATGCTTCCTATGCATAGGCATTTTATAGTAAAAGAAATCAAGACAAGCAATATATAGCATATGCAAGGAAGAAGACAACAAGATCAATCTCAACATGAAGAGAGGTAAGTTATTAACATGAAGATTTCTACAACCATTTTTTCCTCTCTCATAATAATTGCACGTAAGATCATATTCAAATTCAACAATATAGCTATCACATAAAATATTCTCTACATGATCCATATGTATGCAAAGTTGACACTCATTCAAAATAATGGGATTAACATAGAACAAAGACATTGCTTCTCCACGCCCACTTTTACCAAAATTTTCATAAGATTGATCAATATCCAAAGTGGTGGGATCAAAAGTTGACATTTTTTCAAACCCACTTTCAATATTATGGCAAACATTATTATCAATCTCATGTTCGTCATGGGGTTTAAATAAATTTTCAAGATTGTAAGAACCATCACCCCAATCATGATCATTGCAAAAAGTAGTGGGCATAGCAAAATAAGCATCCCCAAGCTTAGGGTTTTGCATATCATTAAAACAACTAACATTAATAGACTTTATAATAGCATCATTGCAATCATGTTTTTCATTCAAAGAGCTATCATGAATCACTTCATAAATTTCTTTTCTTAACACTTCATCACAAATTTCAGATTCACGAATTTCAAGCAAAACCTCATAAAGATAATCTAGTGCACTCAATTCACTAGCAATAGGTTCATCATAATTGGATCTTTTAAATAGATTAGCAAGTGGATAAGGATCCATGAATAGATTTTTAGCAAGCGAAGATGCAAGAAAATAGAAGGCACATGGCAACACGGGCAAACATAAGATCAAACGAGAAAAGGCCAATGAAAAGAAGGCAAATCTTTTCGAAAATCATTTCAGAAGTGGGGGAGAGGAAATAATGTATGTGCAAGAGATGAGAGTTTGATGAAGGGTACTTGGTATGTCTTGACTTGGCGTAGATCTCCCCGGCAACGGCGCCAAAAATTCTTCCTACTGCCTCTTGAGCTTGCGTTGGTTTTTCCCTTGAAGAGGAAAGGGTGATGCAGCAAAGTAGAGTAAGTATTTCCCTCAGTTTTGAGAACCAATGTATCAATCCAGTAGGATACTACGCACAAATCGCCAAATACCTGAACAAACAATCAAACAACTTGCACCCAACGCAATAAAGGGGTTGTCAATCCCTTCACAGTTATTGGCAAAAGTGAGATCTGATAGAAATGGATAACTTGTAAAGTAATTATTTTTGCGTTTTTTGGTTTATAGATTGAAAAGTAAAAGATTACAAAATAGTATATCTGAAATTTATAAGATGTAAAATAGAACCCGGGGCCATATGTTTCACTAGAGCTTCTCTCATGATAGCAAATATTATGGTGGGTGAACAAATAACTGCCAAGCAATTGATAGAAAAACGTAAAGTTATGATGATATCTAAGGCAATGACCATGAATATAGGCATCACATCCATGTCAAGTAGACCGACTCCTGCCTGCATCTACTACTATTACTCCACACATCGACCGAAACGATTCTGCATCTAGAGTATTAAGTTCATAAGAACAGAGTTACGCATTAAGTAAGATGACATGATGTAGCAGAATTAACTCAAGCAATATGATGAAAACCCCATCTTGTTATCCTCGATGTCAACAATACAATACATGTCATGTCTCCTACTGTCACTGGGATTGAGCACCACAAGATTGAACCCAAAGCAAAGCACTTCTCCCATTGCAAGAAAAACCAATCTAGTTGGCCAAACCAAACCGATAGTTCGAAGAAAATTACTAAGATATCAAATCATGCATATAAGAATTCATAAGGGACTCAGAAAATATTCATAGATAATCTGATCAGAAATCCACAATTTATCGGATCTTGGCAAACACACCGAAAAATAAGATTACATCAGATAGATCTCCAAGAACATCAAGGAGAACATGGTATTGAGAATCAAAGAGAGAGAAGAAGACATCTAGCTACTAGCTATGGACCCATAGGTCTGTGGTGAACTACTCACACTTCATCGGATGGGCAATGGTGTTGATGTAGATGCCCTCCGTGGTCGAATCCCCCTCCGACAGAGTATCGGAAAAGGCCTCCATATGGGATCCCGCGGAAACAGAAGGTTACGGTGGAGGAAAAGTGGTTTCGATGGATGTTCTGATGTTTTTGGAATATCTGAGAATATATAGGCGGGAGAATTAGATCAGGGGACGCTCAAGAAGCCCACAAGGTAGGGGGTGCGCCCTACCCCCCAGGGCGCGCCCTCCACCCTTGTGGCCGCCTCGAGGCTCCCCTGGCATGTACTCCAAGTCCTCTGGATGTCTTCTGGTCCAAGAAAAATCCTTGTAAAGTTTCGTTCCGTTTGGACTTCGTTTGATATTCCTTTTCTGCGAAACTCAAAAACAAGGAAAAATAGAAAGTAGCACTGGGCTCTAGGTTAATAGGTTAGTTCGAAAAATCATCTAAAATGGCATATTAGTGCATATAAAACATCAAAAATAGATAATATAATAGCATGGAACATTAAAAAATTATAGATACATTGGAGATGTATCAGGCGACAACAGTTAGTTTTTTAACTCTTGAGAACTACAATCACGAGTAAACGTAGTGGGTACAGGCGGCAGGAACACATTCAACCGCCTCCATTAAACCGGCCTGGAAGCCGAGAAACCTATTCCGGCCACACGCCCGTTCACGAGCGGGTAACTTTACTTAAATTTTATTCGCTTTACTCAAATTTGAATCTTAAAACAAGCAAAACATTACCTCCATCTATCAGTGCATCAGGATCAACATGCAAAACATGAGAATTATTATTCTCATGACACACACGATCAGCTCATTTGCCTCACTTTCACAATTACAATACTACCAAGTTTGAACAACTTCTTATGGTTGATATCCTCTACATCATCATGTCGTGTTTCCCAGCTTGCAAGATTCACAACCAACCCAAAATATTCAATAATAAGTACAACAAAGATGCCTAAACATGTGAATGATTCACACAATTAGTCAAGGCACCATTCATCTCGCACATATCCGAATGTATGAGCTGATTAGCTATAATGGTTCCAGGTGTCTCTACTTCCCACGCTTGTGAGGCTAACGATGTTGCTTTGCTTCCACATACTCACGACACTCAGAGCCTTTGGCTAAAGTGAAACTCGGCTTTAAATCCACGTTGGCTAGCCGTGTCATACAACGCAGGACCAACACCTGAAGTTGAGTATTCCTGTTAGCACAGATAAAGAAAGAGCATGATTACTATAATAGTGGCACTAGTCGAAGCAACTTTATTTTCAAAACGAGAAAACATTGCGATAGAATAACTTTATTAAAAAAACGTTAGCACAGTATGACAAAGCACGATCATGTAAATAAGGCTATAACGGACAATACCGATCAGTGTGGCAGTAGAAGGAGGAGTGGCGGCTCATTCCAATCTCTGTTTTTGTGCAGTTCAACAAAAATTATGGCATCTGCGTTGCCACGAGGGAGAGAGGGTGTCAGGACCCCGATCCTAAGTCACACAGGTCTAGCCTGTAACACACCATATCACTTTGCGGCCTCACGCACGGTATCCCCACGGGTGCCACCTTACCTGGCCCGGGACCGTTTGCGCATTTTGGCACACGTATATGATAGTGTCGCTATCATCCATATGACAGAGAACCCGGGCCGACATGACCAGTTATAAACCAAAAGTGGCACTAAATTACAGAGACTGGCATACATGACCCAGCAATGAACGTGTCGGTCATCAACGTATGAACCCAAGTCGTAGAAAGCTACAAGGACTTAAAGGAACAACGCGTGACATTTCCCCTAAGGGACAGACACAGGAACGAAGAAGGACACATGCCGGCCAGCCTAAGTGTCCCGGAGCAGTAGCAAGCTACCAAGGCTCAGTGGAAGCACTAGGAGACATTTCCCTGTAAGGTAGGCTACCAAAGGTAAACAACTAGGTGTCGGATCCCACACATAGCAATACACATTACACGTACGCATAATATGCAAGTATGTGTTGTACAACAAGGCATCACAACATAACTCAACAACTCATACAGATAAAGGCCCAGAAGAGCCATCATAGCATTTATTACAAACAGAGGTCACATGAGACAACACACAGAGCATACAGGCAACGGAAGCATAACATGTCTGAGTACAGACAACTACAAATGAAAAGGGCTGGGAAGCCTGACTATCTACAAGATCCTACAAGGGTACAAGATCGTAGCTGAGGTAACAAGCTAAACATCGAAGTCCACGCGGAACCACTAGCGAGACTGAAGTCTCTCTAAACATAAATTAAGCAAACGTGAGTACAAAAGTACTCAGCAAGACTTACATCAGAACTAGCTACATATGCATAAGTATCAACAAGGGGTGGTGGAGTTTGACTGCAGCAAGCCAGCTTGACTCGGTGGCTATCCTAAACTATGACTGCAAGTAACTCTTTTGGGGTGGCGCACACGAGTCCAGATATTCACCAATCAATACACCACTATGGATCCTCTCCCGTCTCCCTACGAGAAGGCCATCCATAGCACTCACGCTTATCTTGCGCGTTTTAGAGTATCCACTTTCACTTGTCTATGAACTGTAATAGGCAACCCAGAAGTCCATCTCCGCGGACACGGCTATTCGAATAGATTATATTTAACCCTGCAGGGGTGTACTTCTTCACACACACTCTCACCACTTACCGCCGTTTACACGACATGTACTCGGCAACCTTCAAGCAGAGGCCCAGCGAGGGTGTCGGCCACGACCTGACTAACTACACAAGTCTCTCGTCCAGGTTTATCGCCTATTTGGGTTCCATCCGTGGGGAGATCCGGCCGGGGTGTCGCTCACGGCCCCAAACGATGTGTACAGGGTTCCCGCATCACGAAACGGGTAATCGGTACACCGTGCCACGTACCTGCCGCGTCACAGCCCACCCCGAGGGTCAGCGCTGCGCACGACCTCCAGTAAACTACAAACACCAGAAACTAGTTGCAACTCCTGGACAGAGATCTTTTTGATTAATAAGTCGAGAGGGTCCATTGGTTTCGGGCCCAATGCATGGTAGTAACTGGTCATGGATCAACCAACATAGAACTCAGTTCCTGAGGACGGCTGCAATGAGACAACCCACCATGTACTCCTACATGGCCTCTCATCGCTACCTTTACCAAATCGTGTTCACACACTTAGCTCACACACATTAGGACATGTTCATCACCCTTCCAATTCATCCCCGATGAATCAGACCTGACATAACTCTAAGCAATAGCAGGCATAACCAGAAAGCATGAATGAGTAGGCACAACATGGCTCAAACAACTCCTACTCATACTAGTGGGTTTCAACTATTTACTGTGGCAATGATGGGTCATGCAGTGGAAAGGGGTTCAACTACCGCAGCAGGTAACAGTTGAAGCATTGTTGTCCTAATGCAATAAAAGAAAGCAAGAGCGAGAGAGTGGGACTGTATCGGAATGCTCAATGGGGTTTTGCTTGCCTGGCACTTCTGAAGATAACATTGAGTCTTCATCGGTGTCATCGATCACATCGTCGGAACACGTCTACCGAAAGGGGACAAGCACCGGCGAACAAGAGAGAACACAATCAATGCAATGAGACAATATGATGCATGATCATGATACGGCAATATGCTGTTCATTGAGCTAATGGAACTAGCAACCATGTTAAATGAAGTTGGTTTGAACCAAAGGTTCAAATTCAAACTTCATATGTGATTATTTAAATGCCATTTAATTGATTTGACCTGATCAGCGGGCTTAGCTTGTTCAAACATGCATGAAAGTGCCATAAACAGATTCCTTGGATATTTCTGATCATTTTTCATATATAAATTATTTTCATCTGAGCTACGGTTGATTTTATATGATTTTTAGAAGTTTTGGCTATTTTCTGAAATAAATAAATCATTTATGATTTATTTAAAATTCCAGAAAATAGATACTGCGTCAGCATTGGGTAAGCATGACGTCAGTAGGGTCAAAGGGCTGCCCTGGGTCAAACCTGACCAGTGGGGCCCACTGGTCAGTGACCCACTAGCTAACAGGGTTAGTTAGTTTTTAAACTAACACTAACTAAACTGTTGGTGGGGCCTGGGCCCACATGTCAGTCTCTCAGGGCCTAATTAAGTTTAGTTTTAACTAAACTAATTTAACAGGGGTTGGCCCCACGTGTCAGTGACTCATATAGCTAAGCACAGAGATTAGTACTTAAATAAAACCTAAACTAAAACTAATCAACGGCCGGCCCCACATGTCATGGACACAGGGGGGGTCCAACCGGAGTCAAACAGGGTCAAAACCACCGGCGGCTCGACGCCGGCGAGGCCAAACGTGGCGGCGGTGCTCAAGAATCGCCCTCCGGCGACCATTTGGACGGCGGCTTGGTGCTACGCGTAGCTGGGGAGCTCGAGCATCTAATGGAGGCAACGGGAGGACACGGGGACGGCGGAGCTCGTCAGAACGGAGCTCACGGCGGCGCCGGAGTTCGGGCTCCGTCAAGCTAGGCGCTGCGGGGCTCGGGGAGATGAGCGAGGAGGTGCTACGGGCTTCTACAGGTGCGGTGAAGATGATGCCGTGCTTGGAATCAAGCCAACGTGGCTGTGGCCACGACGGCGACGTGCGGTGGCGGCTACGGCGAGTTGCAGGCTACGGGGACAGGGGAAACGGCGGAGAAGCTCACTGCGATGCCGAAGAGGAGGTCATCGAGCCCGGGGAGGTCCTGGTGGTGCCGAATCGACGGCGAGGCCGTCGATGGCCGAAGGTTGAGGACGAGCACGGTGATGGCGAAGCAGAGCCTCCCGGCGCCCCGTAGCTCGGTGGAGAGGACCAAGAGGACGCGGCGGAGCTCTCGGGCATGGCGCTGCAGCGAGGGGGCGATGGTGGCCGCGGTGGTGACAAGCGGCGGCGACGGCTCCGTTCGGTCGCGAGAGGGAGAGAGAGCAGAGGAGAGGGGAAGAAGCACGGGGAGGGTCGTGGGGGTTGCAGGGTGTCGTGGCGTTCATCCAGGGCGTCGGGGAGGAGGTAGGCAGGCTAGAGGTGGCCTTCGGTGGCCGTGCGCGTGCTGGCGCGCCACGGGCACACGCCCTCGTGCCTTCTGGCACGAGGTAGACGACAGAGGAGGGCCAGGTGGGATGGGCCGCACAGTACCGGGCCGGCCAGGCTGGACAGGTAAGCCTTTCCTTCTATTTTAATTATGTTTCTGTTTTCTATTTTGTTTCTGTTATTCTATTTTGTTATTTTGTTCTGGGATTTATTAAAAATACTTAGGCACACTTAAAAATCATGAGACCAAGCATGTCTACTGTTTAGAATAAACCCAACAGTAAACATTTTACTTTATGATTATTTGAGCATTTAAAATAATATATAAAATTTAAATGCCCAAATGCAAATAGGATATGATTTAATTCAAAAACCAGAATGGTCCTAGAAATATGTGCAACATTTTTGGCAGAGGTTTTTAATCAATCCAAAAATGATGAACTTTTCCAAAGGGCATTTTGGGTTCATTTGAAAAGATTTGAATTTGAACCTAGTTGGTTTCATCTGGTGCTAGGGTTTAGTCTTCCCCATTTCAAGTTTAGCAGAATTTAAACATGATGCACACTAAGACCAAGCAAGGCAGCAAGGGCTGGTCTAGGGCTATGACAGAGGGGGCCTACGCGCATCCTCGGCGGTAGGCTTGATTCGCTCAACTAGTTCGGTGCACATGCTAGGCCGTGATTGATGCAATGCACATGGACTTCATTCTGTTGGATACACCTTCTGCAAGGTATCTACATTGGATTAGTAGCAGCTAAAGAGTTGGTTCAAGGGCATGGGATAGTGGGGACACCAGGACATTCACCAGCGTAAAGAAGCAACTTGCCATAATGGAAAAAATAGTAGGAGAGTATCATAAGGGCATGCGACAGTGGACGCATCAGCACCATGGACCTACAGAGAGACATAAAGTGGTGTTGCCAACATCCAATCAAGATCCGGGCTGGTCCCAAATTTTGTTCTCTTTACCCGCCTTTTCCTATGCGAGGGCAACTAATCTAATCCTAGACATACTCTGTTGCTTGTCCCCCGGTCGCCACTTTCTTTCATTTTTAACCAATCATAAATATGTTCCCTATCCTGTTTGAACTACGTTTCCCTTTTATTTCCTTCTTCAACCAAGGATCTGTTGGGTATCCAGTATGTACTGCTTCCCCCTGTTATTTCCTCTTTGAATCAAGTCCTAGATTCATGCTACGACTTCCCCCTTTCTTCCCTGTTTGAACCAAGTCCTATATTCTACTTCATGAAGTATCTTTACCACTAATAATACTAAAAATTTAGGTGGCTTTGGAAGAGATGATGGAAGTGGAAAAAGATCCACATGCAGCCACGTGGGGAGCTGGGGTAGTAGAGCGAGGCCATTTTCGAAGGAAGTTATAGCTGAGGGTCATCGGGGTGTGGTTAGGAGGCCGGCAGGAGGTCAGATCTACCCACAATGCGGCAGGGAGGAAGAATGGGTCCAAGGCCTCCCGAGCCGGCGCTGTGTTGGAAAGAACAACACATGCAGAGGATCGGGACCCGCCAGCAGCTGTGGGTTTCCTCCCTCGCCGCCGATGACCGCGTGAACGATGAACCAAGTCCCCTACACACCCCACCCGAAGGGATCCAGCCGAATCTGTGACCAACGGTGAGCTGACAGAAAATGTTGCTCCCGCTGTCTTGTTTATATCTGGAGATGATGAGAGAATGAAGAGAGAAACCCTAGAAAAGCAAGCGCTCAGGCTCCGGCCTACGTATATAGTGGAGTGATTATCTTTTTCTCTCCAGAACAAGCATTTCAATTTGTGTACGTGGTATTAAAGAAAAGAAACTCTCTATTTAACGTGACTAACTGGACGTCGCACTTTGCATTGTACTATACTATAAAAAAACATGCACAGTTTACATTCCAACTCGCTAGCTAGAACTTGAAATGTATTTGTTTACATGTACTGTACCAACTTTTTCTTTTGGTTTTCTGCTCCATGGCGCAATTCATCGATACAAAATTTTACTCCCTCGGTTCCTAAACATTTGTCTTTCTACAAGTGACTACATTCGAAGCAAAACGAGTGAATCTACACTCTAAAATATGTCTACATACATCCGTATGGTATAGTCCATTTGAAATGTCTTGAAAGAAAAATATTTAGGAACAGAGGGAGTAGGAGCATTTAAAAGTTGAGGGCGGGGCTTTTCTCGGGCAGTACGTGCGGCAGTTTCGCCTAACCGGTTTGACAGAAAGGAGGAGGGTGAGGGACTATCGGATTCAACTTACTGCTGGAATGGTAGGGCTATGTGATTGGACGGCTCATTACTACTGGAAAGATGGGGTCTTCTCATATGACGGCTCATAATAGTCATTATCACGTCGGGAGCAGTGCGAAACACGGCAGCCGAGTGAACCAATAGGGGATAGCCATGGAAAACAATGTGTTGATATGGCCATAAAAAATAACTCACGCCCTCCTCTCGGTTCATCGCCATCTACTTTCACCATTCCTATGTTTTCAGTATCCTACGAATCAGAGAGGCCCTTAGATTGGTTTTGGTCCGGATGCTTTTTTAATATGTTATGTCCAAAATTTAATGAACGTGCTCCAGTTTCTATGAAATAATTCGGTTTGCATGTGGTAATTTATTTATTTATTTATTCTTCTGCATGGGCTTTGCATGTAATTCACCAGGTCTGAAATGTAAAGTACGCTGACATGGTCTCATATACTCCGAGTCGTGCATGCACTATGACCCAGATGTTATATGTCCCACATGTCGGCGAAAGGAAGCACGTGGAAATAGCCTAGGAGTACATATAGGAGGGAACATGCCGAGAAATAATGTACTATGAAGTCACACGCACCCAACTAGTGGTACTCTTCTCCGTCATTTCTCTCTCCTTATTCTAACTCAGCCAACACAAGGTCGGCAGGGTGGGGATTTGTGAAGGTACTAGTAAACCAGGACGTAGGTAGTAAACCAGGACAAAGACAATGATACGTCATACGTGTACTACATATAATTAACACCACCAAATAAAATCAAGGGATCATACATGTCATTTATGACTGGAATAAAAATGCCACACACTAACGATTAAGGCCACGAGGCGATGTGGTGCTGGTTACAGGAGGCAGGAGGAGAGATGTATCCATCGACGACCTCCTCCTCCTCGACTCAGGGCGCCAGCCCACCGAACAACGGCTAAGTAGCAGCGGCTTTCGTGGCCAGGTCCACGTGCTTCTGAATAGTGGCGTCCAAACATTCCAGCCGGTCGAAGGACAACGTCTTTCTGTCCTCCCTAGCCTTGTAGTGGCCTATGTAGATGATTTCCTCGTAGACGTGGATGTGTAGGTCGATGGTTTCTTGCATGGCGAGGCTCTGCACTTGAGTGCGGCCTCGAGGTGCACATTCTTTGTCGTGACCTCCGAAAACTGCAGGGTCATCAGTGCTTGAAAGATTTCATCACCATGGAGGCCAATGAGGGTGGCAGGCAACGATGAGCCTAGGTGCGTGGGCTGGAGGAGTACGGAAAGGTCATATGTGCGCTTCTTAACGGTGGTGACACTTGTGGTTGGAGCGGACAACCATCTCGTCCATGCGAGTGGCGAAGCCGGCGTTGACGAGGGCTATGACGCTGGTGGTCGCCAGCATTGTCTGGAAATGCTGCGCGATGCGGGGCCGCAGGCCGACGTCTTGGATGATCTGGCACAGCCGACTATCGCTCGCGTCCATAGACGCCATGGATGCTTGTGGCTTTTGGTCACTTGTCTTGGTCTTGGATTGGAGTGAGCAGTGTTGCGCAGAAACTAGGAGTAGATGGATTAGAGTGGTGGGGCACTTTTATATGAGAGTCCAAACTGCATTGCATTAACATCGTGTTGGCTCCATTATGCTTCTCCAATTAATTCCCTCTGCATGCTAATTGAATGAGGATGCACCATTGACCGTTCAACGTTTTGGGAACCGCTACCCGCCCCCTCGTTGGCATTCAATGATCCAAGTCATATCAACGTAAATGCATCCTAAAAAGAGACTACTGCATTGCGCACCGCGACCAAGGCAGAGAGGAAAACGAGAAAATTTAATATTTATTTGCTAATTATTAATACGATTGCATGCAATGAACTGACCGCTACATGCGGCGCTAGGTAGTAGTACGTCTCAAGTCATTGAAAACAACAGAAACAAGAAATGTGGTCAGGTTTGTTTTGGGAATATTTGATTTTTGTAAGATAACTACTCCCTCCGTTCCCAAATATTTGTCTTTCTAGAGATTTCAACAAGTGACTACATACGAAGCAAAATGAGTGAATCTACACTCTAAAATATGTCTACATACATCCGTATGTTGTTTTCCATTTGGAATGTCTAGAAAGGCAAATATTTGGGAATGGAGGGAGTATAACCATAAGATCTGCATCCGACGATGGCACCTATTGGATGCAAACAGCAGTACTAGAAAAGAATTGCCACGAAACTGCCACACCATGCCCTTCCCCTACACATAAGACTGTCACATGAGCATTCGCGACTGCCACGTTCGGGTTGCGCTTGGCTCTTCGCCACTTCGAGAAGTAGAACAATGTTAGTACTACTTCTACAGTACCGAATCAACTGTTGCTTTTCCACCGCGTGGGGGAGGGAGAGCTTCTTGTTGTAAGAAAAATCTTCTCCTCGCATGCGAGCCACCGCACGCATGGGCGAGGGAGAGTGCGTACTAGTAATCAAGCTTCTCCTTGTTGTACGAGTTAACGCGACACATCATAGCATGATTTTCTGAAATTTTTGTGTTAACAAATGCATGCATGCCATGAGTTTCCTGTTGATCCTTACATGGTACCGAATCAACTGTTAAATTTCTGAAAATTTAATGCACCTTGAAGAATGAACACATGATGATAAACATGTCATGGTGGAGAGCACCTCCAGTGTTTGGAGGCAGCACTGCATCTAACACCGGCCCCATATGCTTGCATGTAAACTTGTTTAAAAGACCCGCAGTGTATACTAATATTTGCTGCAGCCTGTAACATTTACCCCACCACAAGTTAAAATATATACTCATCTCTTGACCACATCAGCGTACAAACTTCAATCAACAGGATGACAGGTAGGGCCAGGAGATTATTTTAATCGAAAAAATGCTTGTAGACGGCCTAGCATGGAGGCGGCTCCAACGATTGTAAGCTTAGAGGCATCCGAGCTGTATTGTATGGCATCGGGCTTAGACCTTACACAATGCGAGGTGCTTAGAGAGGTGCTTAGAAAAATAAACCAGATTTTTCTGAAGCATCGATGCCTATTTTTACAGGAGAGACGCTTAATTAAGTGTCTACCTTGTACAAATAAGCACTCGTGCTTAAAGAAAGCTTGCTTTATTTCTCTAAGCACCTCCTCAGGCTACTCATAGTGGGGAGTATCATATACTAGTATCGTGCATATGATACTAGTGTATAATACTACTCCCTCCTTCCATCTATACATGGCCTAAGTTTTGAATCTCTCGTATCAAGGTTGTTGCATAAAAATCAGAGCAAATATTTGGAATAGTACTTGGCGGTGTAGCCCGCTCTCATCCCTCTCTATTACTCCCTCGCATGCAACTTTATTCCCCCCTTTTTCTACATGCAGCCCAACAATAACTCCTCCACTCATGCATGCACTGGCCAAAGAAATACCTCTGCGAAGAAAAAGGACGAGGAGGTGAGGCGAAGCACGCCTAATAACTAGTATGTGCATGCATGCAAATCAACGCTTCCACCATCTCGTTTTCACGAGGACGACCACCCGCGACCTACGGTTGGGGAATTAAGTGGGAGATGGATTGGTTAGCTCATTTGGCCTTCTATAGATGGAAAAAAAACAAATTTGGGGTTAGGCCTTATATAGATGGATGGAGGGAGTACCTTCATACTACCACTATCTAGTGCATAGTATCATAGATGACCTTATATATTGCCATGCATGACCCCAAGTAGCGTTGCATTTAACATGATACAATACCTACCTATGTTACTCTAGCCATCTCTTTATTCTTTAATTCCTTGCCATGTCTGCGTGATTTCTATTCCCAAGTGCATGATACTAGAGATACCACCAGTATGGCCAGCCTAAGCATCTTGCATTGTAAGACACCCGGGCTATGTTACTAGCTACTACTCCATAGTGGGTAGTAAAACCGGCCCGAAAAAATGGAGAGTATAGCCAACTGCTGGCTATAAGCCATTGCCATGTCATCTATAGCCCAACATATAGCCAATATGTACAATAGTTGATTAGAATAGTGTACTACTTTTTGTTATATGGCCCACCTATCACTCTCACAAAGTGCCTAGGAGCACGTGCTAGAGCTGGCTCTTCACAAAGAGCCCGCTTATCTTTCGCCGCCTCAGATCATCTTCCTTGTTGCCGAAAGCCACGCCAACTGCATTACCGTCATCGACTAAGGAGATGAACCTGGGGACTGCACAGTTACGGAAGAAAGGTCACACTCTTTCCTGTCTACTTACGTTATACATCAATTATTATTACGTGCTACTTTATCGTCCTTTGCACCTCTTAGACTCCGAGTCAGGTCCAAACTAATGTTCAAAATTGAAACTTTAATATGCCTATGGGGCACATATCGAGGCAACACCAAATAGTATCTCTATCTACTACCTGGTTCATCTCGGGTCTTCTATATTGTTCATGTTGGGTGGGTAACAAACAGTAAAGGAGCCATCGTCTGTGTTTTCAGAAAATGAAGCTATCATCTACCTGCTATCATTAGTTTTGGATCTATCCACTCGTTGCTACCATCAGTCTTGATTTCTCCATGCACCCCTTAGGCCTTACATAATCTAACTGTGTTTCTTTATTATGCATGTTAGTTATTGTACACAATCGTTCCGAACATGTGGACAAAAAGATAAGACCGTGAGGTGGGAATATAATGTCATGTAGACGCGGCTCCATGGTGGGTGCAGTGCCCCCCTACCCCCATTCCAGATTGTATTCAAGAGGAAGATAACTATTCAGAGGGGGATTTAGAGGGAGCCGGCCACTCCTATTTACCCCCTGAGGTGTTTACCCAAACCTGGCATGTTGATGTTGGTCATATCATGCATATCGTGCTCGCATTGCTTACTTTATACTCCCTCCGTCCCAAAATAAGTAAATCGATTTTGTACTAACTTTGTACTAAAGCTAGTACAAAGTCGAGCCACTTATTTTGGGATGGAGGGAGTACATCTTATATGTCATCAGCTTAGTTTAGATTTGCTTTGTGTGAATGCCACCTATTTGGTTTCTATATCATATATTTGAATTATGCAACACCGTCTTGTTTAGCGAGGCATCATATATGTGAATCATGGAATGCCATCATGTTTAGCCAGTCATTGTATATGTGAATTGTATCGTTCCATACTAATTTTTTTCATCATGTATTCCATTTGTCGACAATGTTTGTACATTCATCTACTCTTCCCGTGCATCAGCCATTTGAGTCGGTGATGGGAAAATCTAGAGTGAAAACAAGGTCCTTTGGGCAGTCAGTGCTACCTCTCGATGCAGAATTCTTGCTGGTTACAGATAGCTCCTCAGAGGAGGATTCAGAGACAGATGACCAGTCGTATTCTTCCAAGGTGTATGCTCTAACTTGGCAGGGTTATATTGCTCATATCATGCATACGGTGTCTTGCGGTTCTATGCCATCTGCATAGATTAGACATGCTTTGTGTGAATGCCTCCTGTTTAGTTTCTGTATCAGATATGTGAATTATGCAACGCCATCCTGTGTAGCGACGTATCATATATGTGAATTATCTCATGCCATCCCTTTTTATTATGTATTCCGTTTGTAAACAATCTTTGTATATTGAACTACTCTTCATGTGCATCAGCCACTTGAGTCGGTTATGGAAAAACTTGGAGTGAAAACAAGGTCTTCATAGCAGACAATGGTACCTATTGAAGCATATATCTCGATGGTTACGGGTAGCTCCTCTGAGGATGATTCAGAGAAATATGACCAGTTGTATGTCCCACCTGAGTTGTATGCTCTTAACTTGAAATGTTTATATTTTTCATATCATGCATATGGTGTACCCCATTTTGCAATGGTAGCGAAAGTAATGCAGATAAGTTTCAAGATAGTGAGACAACCTTGTTGGTCTCTAAGAAAGTTGATAAAACCTATCTTGTAGATAGTGAGACAACCCCAAAGTTGTGCCTTGATGTAGTGTTTGATTTACTCACCACTACTGCTAGCACAAGCTCTTCGAACTCGCTACCTGAACGAGTTCAGCTTCTTGAGTCTCAACTTCAAGTTGAAAGACATCGATTAGATGTGCTGCGATAGGAAGCCAAAGGACTAAGGAAGCTCCTTCAGAATTCAGAGGCATACTTTCTGGTGCAACATCAAGTGCTGGAGGATTTAAGCACCAAACAAGAGAAAGCTAATAAGCTTGCTAAGCGTCTTGCCAGCATGGTGGATACCCAGGATATTGTTTCTTGAGCTCTTGTGAAGTGGTTTCAGTTCTAGACTTGTTTTGCTGTGGCGTTAATTTGCACTGGTCGCCAACTTTGACAACTAGTGTATGTAATATGCTGCTTTGTTCCCCATATTTACACTAGTGGCGAACTTTGATGCCTAGTGGTTGTAATATGTGTAATAGCCGTAATAGCCTAACGTATGTTGCTTTCTTATTTATTTCCTTGTTGTCTTTTTTATTTGATTGCTTGTAGAGTTGTAGTCAGCGCAGTTCTTTTTCCATGGTGTGCCAGTGTCCGCAATAACCTATTTTTAAAAATTAGACCACAATAACCATGGACAACATACGGACCGTTGTCACCATGGTCCTGCTATCTGCTGTAGTGACCATGGGCCTCCTACGGGCCGTAGAATCAATGGGCCTTCTACGGGCCGTATGATCGATTGGCCAAACATGGGCCAATAACAGACTGCATTATTGGTCGTAAACGGGCTAGAGTGGAAGCCATCCATTCATGGGCCGACCATAATGGGCCTCTAAGAGTCCAACGAGTATAACGGGCTTAATTCCATCGACGTGCATAATGGGTCGTTAATGGGCCGTATTTGATGACGCTATGAAAATGTCCCAACGAATTAACGTGCCACAAACGTGCTGACTTTAACCACGGGCTGAATTTGGCCCACAAGCGGAAAATGCCAGTAACGGACCATGCTGCAAATCAGCCCAAGAATATATGGGCCCTTAAAAGGTTGAAAGATAACACGGGCTGGGAATGGCCAAATGGACTAATAGGCCTTTAATGGGTATGAAGTGATATACTGTTCATGATGGACCAGTTTCACTACGGGCGTTAATGGGCCAAGAGTTACAAAGGGCCTCATTTGGTCCGAAATACGTCATGGGCCGTACATGGGCCAGAAATTACAACATGCTGGAATCATATTGGATGGCCCAGATAAAGCTAGATGCCGAATTTGCAAAGGCCATAATGGGACGTGAATTATCGGGCCTGAATGGGCTATATGCGAGCAGGCCGTTAGGAGGCTTTCGATGGGCCGACCCATTATCACATGACCAAGTCAAACGAGCCGGCCTTTTGACCTGAATGAGCCACTGTTGGACCGTGCCATGTGTCGACGTATCATTGGCGCCTCCTGTCCATTGGTTTGTTGACATCTGTCCGCACGTGGAGCTGACATGTGGTTCCTTCGGCCAATGAGAATTTTACACGTGGAAAATTCCCATTGGTCCTCGCTATTAGTGGGATATCGGATCCAAAACCGGACTCGATAGCTTAACGGCGACCCGTTACGGTGGATGCCACGTGTCGGTTACCCTTGACGAAACCACTTCCATGACGTGCCATTTATCATCATGGAAGTGAACACTTACGTGATGATAATTTTGGTTTTTTCATGGAACACTTCTACGACAGCATAGGAATGACTATCTTCACTCTATCATAAAATCGTCATGGATGTACATGCATGAAAGAAAATGTGACCTACTGCGACAAACACTTATTATCACGGAAGTATTTTTTTGTAGAGATAACGAGTGGCAAAACACTAGGGTTGGGGATGCCCAAGTCACCCCAAGGTAATATTCAAGGAATATCCAAGCAACTAAGCATGGGGATGCCCCGAGAGACATCCCCTCTTTCGTCTTCAACATTATCGGTAACCTCACTTGGAGCTATATTTTTATTTGTCACACGGTATGTGTTTTGCTTGGAGCATCATTCTATTTTGTTTAGATTTTCTTGCTGTTATTTAGAATAAGGTTTTGTATCTCTTATTTCAATAAAAGTGTCAAGGATAGACTTCACCATGTTTAGTTTGCAAGTATATGAGTTGCTGTTTCAAAACAGGAAGTTTAACACTATTGCAACAATTCCTGAGAAAAGTCAGAATGTGATAAAAGCTTGAAATTTTACAAATTAAGATATCAAAAAATTCTACAGTGTGGTAAATTTTCAGAATTTTTTGAGTTAAAAATTATGGATCCTTCTTCATCCTATTTGAGGATAGGAGTATTAAATATGCAAAGGCATTTAGTATGCAATGTCAAAGTATAATTTTAGTAATTTTCTACAGTATATAATGACAAGATTTTGCATTGATTTATACTAACTTAGCTCATGAGTTCTTGTTGAGTTTTGTGTGGATGAAGTTTTTTGGACTTAGAGAAACGATGATATGGGAGGAATTAAGGAGACACAAGAGCTCAAGCTTGGGGATGCCTAACGCATCCCAAGATAATATTTCAAGAAGTCTCAAGCATCTAAACTTGGGGATGCCCCGGTTGGCATCCAACATTTCTTCTTCAACAATTATCAGTCAGTTTTTGTTGAGCCCAAGTTTTTGCTTCTTCACATGATATGTGCTATCCTTGGAATGTCATTTTATGTTGTTTTGCTTCTTGTTTGAATAAAATACTTAAGATATGGAATTGTTAAATGAGAGAGACAGAGTCTTCACATAGCTACTTAATTATTTGACTACTCATTTTTTTGACTATGTACTGCAAGGCAACAGCCTCACAGTTCTTTATTAAAACTCAAGACAAAACAAAGTACAATATAAAATGTGGGAATATCTGGGGAGGTGAGAGAGAGAATAAAGAATACTTACAAAAAAGTCTATTGAAGGGTGGCTATCCAAGATAGGAGACTATCTCTATATTTACATTTAATCCTATGTGCTAGCAAAGAAATATCATGTACAAAGTTTCTACTCCAAGCTCTGAAGCTAGGTGTTTCATTTCTAAAAATCTTGCCATTCCTCTGGGTCCAAATATTCCATGTAGCAGTAAAAATCACTTCAGGAAAGTAAGGGAAACAAAAGTCCCTCCTAGCAGCCAATGCCATCATGTATGTGGTTTGATTGGGGTGGGAGATCCAAGAGATTCCAAGATAGTTCCAAACACACTGGCTAAAGGTACAAGTAAACAAACGATGCACACGATCCTCATGACTAGACAGGTGACACAAGACACAGGTGTCATCTTGCACATTCCAATGCCTTCGTTGCATCATATCCCTGGTATTCAACCGGTCCATTAGAAGGAGCCATCCAAAGACCTTGATCTTAAGAGTGCATGAGCATTTCCAAACCCATTTAAAGATAGGATCAACCACCAGATGACGAAAGTTAAACTCATAGTAAAGCTTTGATTGAAAGTCTCCAGATTTTGAAGGCCATTTCCAGATGTCCTTACCCTGAGGATCAAGGTTTGTGGAATTCAACAAAGATTGGAGCTGGTGAAACTCATTAAAGGCTTCCACAGACAAGGGCAGGTGAAAGTTATCAGCCTCGATAGGCATGGCAAAGAAATCCCTAACGGTGATCAGATCATCAATGACAAAAGAATGAAGGGGAGGAAATCTTGCTTTCAACGATACAACTTTGTCATCAATTTTCCAATGATCCAACCAGAAGACCATCGTGTCACCTGAGTGCACCTGAGGAATAGCAAGTTGACAAAATTTATCATAAAGGCCGAGAACATCACGCCACCAAAAGGATCCATAGCTCTGGGTGGATTGAGGGGGTGAAGATCCATAATACGTGTCCCAAATAAAGGTGACCCATGGTATGTCCAACTTGTTGAAGAACTTGAATAAGTGCTTCATTAATAATGCCTCATTCTTGAAACCCAGGTGATTGACCCCGAGACCACCATACATCTTGGGCCTGCATACCAGATCCCAAGCAGCCAATGATTGACGTGGGGTGTCAGTGTTACCTCTCCAAAGACATTGGTGCATGATCTGCTCGATTTGTTTGAGAATGCCTTGAGGCAGAGACAAAGAGCACAAAAAGTATATTGGCATAGATGCAAGGATTGATTGCAGGAGCTGTAATCTGCTACATTGGTTTAACAAGCATGAGGATGCCAATAAGCGTCTCTCAATTCGATCCACAAGAGGCAAAATATCATAGATAGTTGGTCGTGAGGTACCCATAGGAAGATCAAGGTAGGTGAACAGCATAGAGCCAACTTCACAGCCAAGCAAGCCAGCAATTCTTAAACCCTCCTCCTCGGGCACATTCATAGGTATCAAAGAGGATTTGCTGAATTTGACTTGTAAACCCGTGGACAAGGCACACGTGTCAAGCATGCTTTTGAGTGCAATGATCTGGCTATCAACTGCTGGCAGGACTATGAGTGTGTCGTCAGCGTACTACATAATCGGGTAGTCACTGGAGCTTGTTGGTGATACGTCTCCAATGTATCTATTATTTTTTATTGTTCCATGCTATTATATTATCTGTTTTGGATGTTTAATGGGCCTTATTATACACTTTTATATTATTTTTGGGACTAACCTACTAACCCAAGGCCCAGTGCAAATTGCTGTTTTTTTGCCTATTTCAATGTTTCGCAGAAATGGAATATCAAACGGAGTCCAAATGGAATGAAACCTTCGGGAGGATTGTTTTTGGAACAAATGCAACCCAGAAGACTTGGAGTACATGCCAGGGAAGCCACGGGGTGGCCACGAGGCAGGGGGCGCGCCCAGGGGGGTAGGCACTCCCCCCACCCTCGTGGCCCTCCCGTAGCTCCACCGACATGCTCCTTCCTCCTATATATATCCATGTACCCTGAAAACATCCGAGAGCACCACGAAACCCTAATTCCACCACCGTAACCTTCTGTACCTGTGAGAAACCATCTTGGGGCCTGTTTCGGAGCTCCACCGGAGGGGGAATCGATCACGGAGGGCTTCTACATCAACACCATAGCCTCTACGATGAGTTGTGAGTAGTTTACCACAGACCTTCGGGTCCATAGTTATTAGCTAGATGGCTTCTTCTCTCTCTCTGGATCTCAATACAAAGTTCTCCTCGATCTTCATGGAGATCTATTCGATGTAATTCTTTTTGCGGTGTGTTTGTCGAGATCCTATGAATTGCGGGTTTCTGATCAAGATTATCTATGAACAATATTTCATTCTTCTCTGAAATCTTTTATGCATGATTTAAATATCTTTGCAAGTCTCTTCGAATTATCAGTTTGGTTTGGCCTATTAGATTGATCTTTCTTATGATGGGAGAAGTGCTTAGCTTTGGGTTCAATCTTGCGCTGTCCTTTCCTAGTGACAGCTGGGGCAGCAAGGCTATATTGTATTGTTGCCATCGAGGGTAAAAAGATGGGGTTTATATCATATTGCATGAGTTTATCCCTCTACATCATGTCATCTTGCTTAAAGCGTTACTCTGTTCTTATGAACTTAATACTCTAGATGCATGCTGGATAGCCGTCGATGTGTGGAGTAATAGTAGTAGATGCAGAATCGTTTTGGTCTACTTGTCATGGACGTGATGCCTATATACAATGATCTTGCCTAGATATTCTCATAACTATGCGCTTTTCTATCAATTGCTCGACAGTAATTTGTTCACCCACCGTAGAAATCTGCTATCTTGAGAGAAGCCACTAGTGAAACCTATGGCCCCGGGGTCTATCTTCTATCATATCAATCTTCCATCAACTATTTATTTCTACTTTACTTTTATTTTGCAATGTTAACTTTCAATCTATAAAACAAAATATCAAAAATATTTATCTTATTATCTCTATCAGATATCACTTTTGCAAGTGGCTGAGAAGGGATTGACAACCCCTTTATCACGTTGGTTGCAAGGTTCTTATTTGTTTGTGTAGGTACGAGGGGCTCGCGTGTAGTCTCCTACTGGATTGAACCTTGATTCTCAAAAACTAAGGGAAATACTTCGGCTACTGTGCTGCATCACCCTTTCCTCTTCAAGGGAAAAACAATGCAAGCTCAAGAGGTAGCAGTTGGTATGGGAATTGTGAGGATGTTTCTAGCGCAGATTTCGTTCACCATTGATTGGAGAAGGTCGACTGTAATTACGAAGAGCAGAGGAGATTACGGATCGCCTTGTCGAGTTCCAGTTCAACACATAAAGTGCTGACCAGGAACACCATTAAGTAAAACGAAGGAAGAACTAGAGGATAACATGCCATTTACCCAACCTATCCAACTGTCATCAAAGCCTTTACACTTCAACATTCTGAGGATAGTCTCATGCTCAATTGTGTCGAATGCCTTGGTGAAATCCAGCTTGAGCAAGATGATAGGTCGCTTGGAGGCTTTACATTGATGAATGTACTCAAAGCACCATGCAAGACAGTCTTGGATAGAACGGCAGCAAAGGAAACCATACTGATTTTTATGTATGCATTGGAGGATCACCTATTGCAGACGATTGGTTAAGAGCTTCATTAAAAAATTTAAACATCTGTTGGTCAATGAGATTGGCCTAAAATTGCCAACCACCTCAGGACTTAGCTTCTTAGGAATGAGTGTAATTAGGGAGGTGTTAAGACACTCCAGATCACAATTACCATCATAAAAATCTTTGACTAATTGCATAAAGTCAGCTTTCAAAATAGGCCAGCATTTCTTCAGAAACAGACCTGTGAAACCATCTGGACCAGGAGCACGATCGATGGGCATGTGTTTAATAACATCCTCTACCTCAGCATCAGTGAAAGGTCACGACAAATCATCAAGCCCATCCACTTTAGGGATTAGGGAGTCCAAGTTAAAGCCCATTTGAATGCCCAAATCAGCGAAGAACATTCCCGCCAATTGTTGATGATCTGTGATCATTTCACCCGAGGCATTTCTGATCAAAGAAATTGCGTTCTTCCGATATTCTCTGCTGCCATTGCTTGGAAAAATTTGGTATTCGCCTCACCAACTTTGATAGACCTGATCGTGCAGCGTTGCTTCCAATAAATAAACCGCAAACGAAGAATCTCCTCAAGGTGAAGCTTTAAAATTCGCCGGAAATTGATTTCAGGCCAGCTCAACGGACGAAGCTCTTCGAGTTCATCCAGATATAGAACTAGCTTGTTACAATCTGCAATGAGGGCCTTAACCTTGGACAGATTTAAATGCCACCTTTTGGGAGCATAGCGTAAAGCTTTAAACTTGGCCGAAATCGTGGAAGAAATATTGGACTTTCTCATTTGCTTGTTCCAAACTGTAGAAACACTTTCAATAAAACCAGGAAGATTGACCCAATAATTTTCAAAACAAAATACCTTAGCCTTGGGACTGCATGTAGCAACAGTAACAACGCATGGTACACGGTCTGAAGCAGTGCGTGCAAGAGGCTTGACCAAGTATTGGGGTGATCATAGGTCCAAGCAACAGAAGTAAAAAAACCAATCTATTTGTTCGAGTAATGGGTTCGTCTGCATATTAGACCAAGTGTACTGCCGAACCTTGATTCGCAATTCAATAAGACCAAGATGACCAATGATTTCATTAAACAAGAAAATGTCGTTAACATTACCACCCGGAAGATTGTTGTTATCAAGCGATCACATGAAATTAAAATCGCCAAGCAGTAGCCATTTTTCATCAGCATTAATATTAAGATTGTAGAGCCATTGCACAAAATCATCCCGGGCCTGACCATGACAAGGCCCGTAAGCGGCCACTAAGGACCAGACTTTCGACGTGTGCTTGGAAAGGAAATCCACAATAATACCAAAAGGTTTTGCCTCAGTGAGTCGACCATCAAAGAAGGAAGAATTCCAAAAAACCACTATACCAGCAAAATCCCCCACAGATGGTACATAGGCAAAATTATCAAAGCGATGAAGACAAAACTTTCTAAGGAAGCCTTGATCAATATGCATGCATTTAGTTTCCTGAAGACATATAACAGCAGCCGCTTTCATCGATTTTTTGTTTAACAGCAAGCTGACGCGCTTCAGAATTAAGACCCCACACGTTCCAACATAGAACTTTCCAATCCCTAAAACTATTCTGATTCATTACAACCCAAAAGGAGTAGCAACAAGAGTAGATCACGTAGTGACCTACACCCACCAAGTACATTAAACAGATCCACGCAGTTCAACATAGCAAATCAGAAATAAAGATAAATGGCAATTTGAAAGGTACGCCATAGACCAGAAAGCTTGAAGAGATCACTGATCATCAGAACTCTTGCTGTTGCTTGCTTGTGAGGGATCGGCTACAAGCTTCTCCGCTGTGATCTTCTCAGGAGCAATGCGCAGACGAGCCCCAATATGCTGCAGATCGCCAATAGAGCTGGGTGGTGGAATCTCCGGGCGATCGGAATTCCGTGTGGAAGCTTTGGTCTTGCGCTTTTTAGCAGCATGAGGCAGCTTGTCCAAGCTGGGAGTCTTACTCTGTGTCCTGCAATATCCTTCCTTCGGAGCAGTGAGGCAGGCACTACGACGAACTTCACTGTCGACCAGAGGCGTGGCCACCTTGCGCTCCCGCTTCCTAGGGACCTTAGGTGTGGCAGTGAACTGAAAAGATTCAGTTACTGGCTCAGTGATCTCATCAAAGCATAGAGCATGGGCCACAGGTCGTTTCACGGGTGAGTAATGACGAACCGAGGTGGTGCAAGAGTCTGGCACCGCCCTAAGACAAAGCTTGAATTCAGGTTCCAGAATACTAATCTCCCGGGATCGCTTGGAAAGCACAAGAGGTCCCATGACAGGCAGAGAGACATACCTGGGTATCTCAGAGACCCACATAAACGACATCATTCTATCAAAGCTTCTCTGCCATTGCATAACAGGAGGAAGAGCTGGGCCAATGACAGTCAAGACCATGCCAATATGCATAGGAGGTTGCACCGCAGGTGGTTGATAGACCACAACATCAGCGACTAGCCCATCATCATTAACAGAAGCATGAGACATTTGTAAAATAACAGATTCCTTAGACTGGTTGCCATCAATTTGATTTTCTTCAACTTGTTCTTGTTGCTCGACAGGTTGATCATTTGGCGGTATGTTATCCTGTGGTTGATCATGCGCAGGTGGCGGCACATCATTCCAACCTAGTTCAGGAAACTCAGGCATGGCCCAGTTATGATTATCAAATTGCTTATGCCCTGGGAGAGGATGAGGATTGCCATTGAAAGGCATAGGATCTTCATCGGCAGGCAAAACATCAGCAAAGTCCGTAGAATAGATATAGATCGGAGCAGTCCAGGAGATTCTTGCTCCTCCAAAATTAGCATACTCACGATATACAACATCACGCGACAATAAAGATGGTGTCGGGAAAGAGACATATGCCAGGGTGCGGACTAACATCGGATCAACCTGATGCCAGTGATGGAAGCGACCAAAAGTACTGATTGCTTCAGCAATATACTGCGTGCGTCTGTAATCCATGGGGGATTCCAACTATCATAACCTAGCCGCGACGAAAACCTTGTGTAGCTCTGAAATTAATACCCTCATCGTGCGACACAAATCGAACGAATCTATCATTGCCTAGATCAAACGGCTGGTGATCCATAAGTGCTTGCCTAGCAACTGGGCTACGGAAACAAAAAATACCAACTCCTTGAATCCAAGGCTGGGCATCTTGAACAGCTCGCCCGAGGGTGTTAACAACAAAATCACTGACCATGTTGCGGTAGACGAGGGTTTCTTCCTGCAGAGGAGCTGGCTCAACAATGGCGATGGCGTAATCCTCGTTCTGCCAGTCAGGTGCCACTGTTGGAGAGAAGAAGGTGCGTGGAGACGCAAGGGGCCACCGTCGATGATGTCAAAACCCGGCGGGGCAAACTCCAGAGGATCCAATGCAAAGTTGGCCATTGCGGGCTGCGGAGTTGCTGGAGTTGGAGCGGCTGGTGGAGGAGGCGGGGTGGGCGATGGTGGCGGGGCAGGCGGAGGTGGAGTAATGGGCGGTGGCTCGGTGGGCAATGGTGGAGGCGACGGGGAGGCGTGCGTGATGGGACTGGGCAGAGACCTAACTAGGCGAGCTAGGAGGGAAACCGAGGCGCCGGGCGTTGATATCTCCTCTGGCCGGCTTGGAGAAGTAGGATTGACCCACGGGACCCACTTGTAAGTCAGAGAAGGCGCAGAGTCGGAGAATCCCTTGGCTCTGTGGCCCAACCGAAAGCATCTGCGGCAACGAATTTGTTTAGTGCACGAGCTGGTAATGTGCTACATCGATAAACAATTCCGGCACTTCCAAATACTAAACACAATGTCATCAATGAGTTCATTAACCCTAGCAGAATCCATAGCAGAATCTGAGAGTTGATCATCCGTAACAACCTGAGAAGATCTCTCAAATAGGGAAATCGTTGTATCCAAAGGGGCCTGGTTGGTTATGGCGAAGATTGGGCCATAGCCGGAGAGCCATGATGGGCCGACGAGCCATGCTGGGCTGAAGGTACCGGTGCAACACAACCACCAGGCACGACATCATGGGACGCATGCAAATCCTTTCCCAAGCAGACATGAGTCGTTCGGAATATGACGACTGTGTTTTTGGCAGGGACGTTGATCGTTCTGAACGAGATGGGTGGCATCGCCACCGTCCATTGAAGATTGGTCACCAGCAACGAGGGAATAATGACTTGTTCACGTGGATTCACGTCGTAGCCAGCCTCAGATATCATATCAACACATAGCTATGTAGCTGGGTATCGATAACCCCTACATGCGGTGTACTGTTGAAACGTGGCAAAGGAGAGTTTCTTCCCCGAAGATGAACCCGAACGAAATCAAGATTTAGAAGGAGGATTGTGCATAGCAAGTAAACCAAGAATAGCACACTTTTTAGAGGGACTAACAATAATCCACTCAGCATCACACTCCTTTTTCCACATCGCAAACTCACGTTTCCAATTAGGACCACCATTCCCTTATAGATGAAAATAACATTTAAAATGCATGCATGCAAACAAACGAAGTTGGAGGATATAAAGGCCAACTTTCTTGCAAGATACACTGAAAGAAAATACCTTGTCTTTGATGTGATTAACCGACAAATCAATTGCAGATCCTCCAATTGCTGATTCCAAGGCTGCCGCCACTGAATCTTCATTAAGACGGAAAATGAGCATGCTGAAAGACACCACCATAATGAAATGGCCCGTGTCATCCGTGGGATGGATAGATCGCCCACAAAAATTGAAAACCTTATCCGAAAAGTTGGAGCCTGCCGATAAATCCAAACCCAACGTTGATCCATCAGAGGGGCCCATATGAGATGGGTATAGGCGTTATTTGACTACTCATTGATCATCACTTATATATTTTTGGAGTAGTTTGTAATTTACTCTTGTGCTTCACTTATATCCTATGAGTGAATGGTTGAATGAATTGAATATTATAAATCTAAAATTATATATGTTTCATATGCTTATCCCATGGGGTGTAATGACTTCACATATAAGAAGTATAGGTGGTAAATTTATTGAAAGTTAGCAAACACAACACTGGTCACTTGAATAATTCATGAAATAATATTGAAGGAAGAGAGATTTCACATATAAATATACTATCTTCGACATATTCTATGATTATGAGCCCCATTATTTATTTTTGAACTTGAGCAAATTATTGAAGTTGGACAAGGAATACAACGTAATGAGTTATGTTTGGGTGTATTTTTATAGAAGTTATATTGTTATGGATCCTCCAACATGTGGTGCTTGCTTAGGATCTTTTGCTAGCCAAAATTTTGTACTAAGTAGAAATGCTACTTGTGCATACAAAAACCCTTAAACTCGGTTTCTTTCCATGAGAGTCCACTATATCTACCTATGGATTGAATAAGATCCTTTAAGTAAGTTACCATCGGTGCAAAAAGCAATAAAAATTGCTCCTAAGTATGTATGATCATTTATTGTAAAAAAATAAGCGTTGTACGAACTTGTGATGGTAAAGAAATAAAAGCAACGGACTGCATAATAAATGTTGCTATCACAAAGGGCAATATAACGCGACGTTCCTTTGCATTAAGGGTTTGCACATCAAAAAAAAGCATGACAATCTCTGCTTCCGTGTGCGATGGGCCTATGTTTTACTTTATGACTTTACAATAGTCAATAGTATGCTTTCTCATTTCAACCTCAATCATTCTTTAGTTGGCAAGCATCATGTGGTGGGGAAAGATCTAGGCACATATGGCCATTAAAATATATATGATCATGAATTATACTTTTTAGACAATTATCTATATGATAAATAAGTTGGAAGGCGAAACTTTAAGCCCCTCTCTTTCTCTGTGTTCGATGGATGCTATTTGTTCTAAAAATATGCTTTGAGTGTTAGCAATCATGGAAGACTATATGATAGTTGAGTATGTTGAATTTGCTAAATCAAAGCTCTTACATAGACCCTTCCT
The DNA here is from genome assembly GCA_902687465.1 of Secale cereale. Classification (NCBI taxonomy): domain Eukaryota; kingdom Viridiplantae; phylum Streptophyta; class Magnoliopsida; order Poales; family Poaceae; genus Secale; species Secale cereale. The sequence goes on from LR738713.1 coordinate 498,071,222, forward strand.
AAAATAAGATGATATGCAATTGTTTGATGACTAAGAACATAGTTTGTTAGTTTTCAAGAAAGTTTATGGTCTATACATTAACATGTGAATATCTTGTTAATTGATCATGAAAAGTTTTATGAGATGAGCTACTTTTTATGATTTATATTGATGCTAGAAAAAAGTGTTTGGAATTATCATTGATCAAACTTATGCACTATGCTAGCATTCACATTTCATAAATTATTTCTTTTATCATTTACCTACTCGAGGACGAGCAGCAATTAAGCTTGGGGATGCTGATACGTCTCCAACGTATCTATAATTTATGAAGTATCCATGCCATGTTTGCAACAATTTCATATGGTTTTTGGTATGATTTGATCAGAACTAACACGGACCGACGTTGTTTTTAGCAGAACTACCATGGTGTTGTTTTTTATGCAGAAATAAAAGTTCTCAGAATGTGCTTTAAATTTACGTTGATTTTTTGTGCACCAAAAGAGACCCCCGAAGCTTCGACAAAGGACCAGAAGCCTCACGAGGAAGCCACAAGATCGATAGGCGCGCCCTACCACCCAGGGCACTTGGGGCAAGCTTGTCGCTCCCTCGTGGGCCCCCTTGATGTGAAACCTAGACCAAAAAATCTTATAAATACCAAAAATCCCAAAAATAATGCTAGATGAGAATTCCAGCCGCTGCAAGCCTCTGTATCCACAAAAACTCAATCGGACCCTCTTTCGGCACCCTGCTGGAGGGGGAAAGCATCACCGAAGGCCATCTTCATCATCTCAGCGGTCTCCATGGCGAGGAGGGAGTAGTTCACCCTTGGGGCTAAGGGTATGTACCAGTGGCAATGTGTTTGATCTCTCTATCTCTCTCGTGTTCTTGATTCGGCATGACCGTGATGTACCGTGAGCTTTGTTAATATATTTAGATCTTATGGTGTTCTTCCCTCCCTACCTTCTTGTGATGAATTGAATATTTTTCTTTGAGGTTTGTTATGTCGGATTGAATCTTCTGGATGTGAGAGCACTTGATGTATGTCTTGCGATGAGATATCCGTGGTGACAATGTGATGTTCTATCGATTCACTTGATGTATGTTTCAGTTATCAACTTGCGGATTCCCGTGGTGACATTGGGGTAATCTATGCATAGGGGTTGATATGTTGGAAATATGGCCTAGAGGCAATAATAAATTAGGTATTATCATATTTTCCTATTCACGATAATTGATTATTATCCTGGCTAGAATTTTTTTGATCGGAAACTCAAATACATGTGTGGACACATAGATAACAAGATGTCCATACTTAGCCTCTACCGGACTAGCTCGTTGATCAAAGATGGCTATGGTTTCCGAGCCATTGACATGAGTTGTCATTTGATAACGAGTTCACATCATTAGGAGAATGATGTGACGGACGATACCCAAACTATAGACGTAGCATATGATCGTATCAAGTTTATTGCAATCGTTTTCTGCATGTCAAGTATACGTTCCTATGACCATGAGATCATGCAACTCACTGACACCGGAGGAGTACCTTGTGTGTACCAAACATCGCAACGTAAGTGGGTGAATATAAAGGTGCTCTACAGGTATCTCCGAGGGTGTCTGTTGAGTTGGCATGGACCAAGACTCGAATTTGTTACTCCATGTGATGGAGAGGTATCTTTGGGCCCTGTCGGTAATACAACATCACAAGAAGCTTGCAAGCAATATGACTAAGGAGTTAGTTGCGGGATCTTGTATTACGGAACGAGTAAAGAGACTTGCCGATAACGAGATTGAACTAGCTATGGAGATACCGATGATTGAATCTCGGGCAAGTAACATACCGATAGACGAAGGGAACTACATACGAGATTAGATGAATCCTTGACATCGAGGTTCGACCGATAAGATCTTTGTAGAATATGTGGGAACCAATATGGGCATCCAGGTCCTGCTTTTATTTATTGACCGTATAGGTGTCTCGGTCATGTCTGCAGAGTTCTTATACCCGCACGGTGTAATGCCCCGGATGTAATACTTTCCCTTTTGGGCATATATATATCTCCGGCTTCATCTATTCCATTTCGGGTTCTTCGTCTTTCGGGTTTTTGTCGTTTTGTTGTGTGAGTGTGTGGCATTCATTCATATCATATAGACTTGTGCATCGCATTGCATTTGTGTTGTCGGTTGCATTCGGTTCCACGCGTTCCTTCCCGTTGTCCGTTTCGCGTTCCGGAGCTCCCTCACGTGTCCGTGTAACGTTACCGGTTTGGCGCGAGACTTGTCGTGTGTTGTTGTTTTAGTGTGTGTAACCCGCCTGTCAAATCTCGTCACGTTTGGAGCTCGTTTGCTACCCCAACAGTTATTCTCGTGGGCTCAAAGTGCCTCCGCTTTGAGGCCCAAGACACCCCTCCAACAGCCCACCAAACCAGCCCAAACCCCTCCCTTCATCTAGGCCATCCAATTCTAATCGTGTGGCCGAAAACCGCACTCCATTTGGGCAACCCTAGCTCCTTGTGCCTATATATTTGTCCACTTCCCCCAATTTTGCCCCAAATCAAGGAAACCCTAGCCCCACTTCATCCTCTTCCTCCAGCCACCACCACCTCGCCGGAGTCTCGCAGGAGCTTCGCCGGAGTTCGCCGGAGCTCCACCACCTCGCCGGAAATCCGCACCCCAACTCCACCACCGGCGTCCTCCACCTCGCCGGCGAGCCTCCTCCTGCCTCCGAGTCGTTCCCCGCCGCTGGCCAGGCTCGCAGTCGCTGGGCCAGCCTCCTCGTCGATCGGGAGCGCCGCCGCTCCTGGGAATCGGCGCCAGCGCCGCCGCAACTTCGCTGGATCGGGAGCCGTTCCCGATCTGGATCGATCGACCGCCAGCGAACCCTAGGCCGATCCAGCGCAGCCGGCCCAGTCCCGATCGCCTCCATCGCCTCAGGCCCCTTCAGCTGGGCCGTTGACCCCTGGCCAGATCCGTCGGGCCGCTCGCCTCCTCCCCGCATCGCCCGAGGCCGAGACCTCCACCGTCCCGCACGCGAGCCAGCTGGGCCTTTTCCCTCCAGCCCAGGCGCCTCCTCTCGTCGCCGCGCCAGCAGTCCAGGGCCTCCCTTCGCGGGCCAAGTCCGGCGCCTTCCCGCACGGCCCAGTTCCAGGCGCGGTCGCCAGCCAGCCGCCGCGCGAGGCCAGCCTGAGCCGGGCCCCTTCCAGCGCCGCCTCCCGGCCCGAGACGCCCCGAGGCCTGCAGATCCAGCCGCCGCGCCGGCCCGCTTCGGCCGCTTCGCGGGCCGCCTCTCCAGCCCGCCGCCACCGAGCCCGTTGACTTCTTCGGATCCAGATCTGAGAAGGTTGCCCCCTAAAATCCTTCTAAGTCCCTGGATTGATGTGTGCTGATGCTGTTTTCTAACGTTGATATCTTTTTGTGTGGTGCTCCATTTTGTGCAAATGACATGTCCAGACGTTCGTGGTGACTAGCACTACGTTTCATTCCTTTGTGCCATGCATGTTTGAGATCATCTAGATGCTTATTTTTCTGTTGCAAGAGTGCATCCCGATATAAACTGCTGTTAGTGATGTTTTTATGCCATCTTTGCATAGTGATATCTTTTAGCTCATTTATCCGAATGATGCAAATGACATGTCCACGTGTTCGTCTTGCCATGCTCTACATGTTGTTTGTGTTAGGTTGCATGATAGATTTATTCTTGACATATTTTCTTCGTTGCAAAGTGCCATGTGGCTGTTTAGTTGTTTAACTTGTTATGAGATGCCATCTTGTTGAGCTCATTGCTATCGTTGTGTTTATCTCCATGATGCATGCTTAGGTGTTTTGGAATCACCATCATAAGTACTTTGATGTGGTGCTTACCACTTGCCATGTTTAGTTTTGAGGTGACTTAAACTTGCTCTCAAAGATGCCATGATGAAACTGTTGTTTTAACACTTAGTGAAATTTCACTAAGTCTGGAATCTGTAATTTCCAGATGCCATGTTTGCTTGTTGTTCTAGGACAATCCATGATAGTTTTGGGGTGGCTCTTGATGGTTCCTTGTATTATATATTGTTGGCTATCCATTCATGCTCTCACATGCTTATTTGAGTGGCTGTAGCATATTTAACTTTTGCTCCAAAGGTACAATAAATTACTGCTGTCAGGATTTTGTTGTCAAGTTCAATATGTCCAAGCTTGTTGCTATTGATTCGTGGCTCCTTTGGGGGTGCACCAATGGACTTATTTGCTGTAGGATATGTCTAGTTTATGTTCATGCTCTTTGCCATGATTTTTGAGTGTTGTAGCTTATTTATCTAGTGCTCCGAAGTTGCTATGTTGCTGTAATTTTCAGCTTTCGCATGTTTATTGTTTTGTGTGTAACTTTTAGCCCGTAGCTCCGATTGCAGCAAGTCTTATATGAAACTTGATTGATTTTTCGTGTAGATTCATAATATCCTATTGTTATCTTGTTTTGAAGCATTTTGCTTGATCGCATATTGTCATGCTCATTTTGCTCCCATAGTGCATAAGTCATGCATCCATCATTTTTGTGTGCGCATTGCATCTTGTAGATTCGTGCCTTGTGTGGTTGTGTTGTTTAGAGCCGGAAGCTGAGACCGAGTACGAGTACGAGCACGAGGTTACCACCGAGCTTGAGAACGAGGACCCCTCTTACGATCCGAACAACTACTCTTCAGGCAAGATGACCGAACCCGGATACCATTACTATTTTTGCCTATTGCTAGAAGTCTCAATCTATAGTTTTGCCTCGATGCCCATGTCTTTCATGTCAGCCTCCTACTTGTAACCATGTCCATGTCTAACCACCCTACCTATGCAAACCATTGATTGGCTATACGTAGGCTTCGCTCAGCCCCTCTTATAGCGTTGCTAGTTGCAGGTGAAGTTGAAGATGCTTGCTTCATGTTGAAGTTTTGTTGGGTTATATCACACTATATAAATGCTTAAAATGAAATCATCTATATATTGGCAATGGGTGGAAGGCTAAGCCTTTTGCTTGGTGATTTGTTCCACTCATGCCGCTAGGAACCGTTTAAACCGGTGTTATGTTCCTTGATTATGTGTTCCTCACATGATTGGGGTTTATGGGGCCCCCTCGATAAACCGCTAAGTGCTAATTCTTTTCCAGCAAGTCCCAACATTGGTACTATTTGCCTAAACAACTAAAACTTACCGAGGGAGTAATTAACCCGAGGATTAATTAATTCAACCCCCTGGGCCAGTGCTCGATTTGAGTGTTGGTCCAAACTAGAGTCGTGTGCGGGGCCCCCCTTGGCAACTTGGGTTTTTGGCCACTGTACGCTGTGCTCATCCGGTCGTGGCCTGAGACGATATATGCGCGGCTACTATCAGGGTGTCGGCACGCCGGGAGGATTTGCTGGATTAGCCTTACCTTAGATCGGAGTATCTTGAGCACGGGATTCCGAGAATACTCGGGTCTTCCCACCTTGGAGTTGCGACTCCGCGGATCGTGGGCTTGTCATGGGCCAAGTTGGAACACCCCTGCAGGGTTATGAACTTTCGAAAGCCATGTCCGCGGTTATGTGGCAGATGGGAGCTTGTTAATATCCGGTTGTAGAAAACTTGACACAATGTACCAATACACTACCAGCGTGTGTACCGTGACTGTCATTTTCCGAAAGGGGTTTCGGGAGATGAACACGGTGGGGTTATGTTTGACTTGATTAGTTCAGGATCACTTAGTGATCATCTCTCGACCGAGGTGCCTTCTCTTCTCGCTCTCATTCACGTAAGCTAGTGCTAGTGCTGCTGCAACCACTTTCTTATTTTTTTTTTCTTCAGCCTTGTTCCACACCCAAGGCTTAGATAGTCATGTTACCCGGGAACGGGATTGCTGAGTCCTCTGTGGCTCATAGTTACTTCACCACACCAGATGCAGGTCCGATGGTGAGCTATCCAGGTGATGGCACCGAGCTAGACTGGGAGTTCGACGAGGAGCGTAGGCGTTACTATGTTCGTTATCCTGATGATCAGTAGTGGTGACTTCTACTAGGATTCGATCCGACCTGTGGATTTAAATTAAGTTTGGTATCTTGTCATTTGTATTTTACCCTTAGATGGGCTGTGATGTTTTATTGAATGATGATTTGGACATGTATTGTAGTTGTGTGACGTGGCGATTGTAAGCCAACTATTTTATGTTTTCCATCCCCGTCTTTTACATGAGTTGTGCAAAGATACCAAACTTGCGATCATTCTAGCATGGGGTTATGTCACTAAGTCGTGCCTCGACACGTAGGAGATATAGTCCCATCCTGGGCATTACACACGGTCTACACACTTAACATTTGGTGACGATATACGTATAGTTGAGTCATTATGGTGGTTACCGAATGTTGTTCGGAGTCCCGGATGAGATCTCGTACTTGACAAGGAACTCCGGAATGGTTCGGAGGTGAATATTGATATATTAGACGAAGGGTATTGGAGTCCGAAAGTGTTCTGGGTGTATCGGGTGATGACCAGCATGCCCGAAAGGTGTGTCGGGGGGCCCCGACAAGTGTTGGGGGGCTCATGGGCCAAGGGGAAGGGGCAAACCAGCCCACTAAGGGGTTGTACATCACCCTCACCCTTTTCCACGTGACCAGGAGAGGTGGGGCGCCCCACTCTAGGGTTCCCTCCACCCGGCAAGTCACCCTAGGGGAGATCCCGTCTGCCCTGGCCGACGCCCCCTAGGGGAAACCCTAGGGGCGCCACACCTCCTCCCTTCCCGTATATATAGAGAGGTAGAGAGAGGGCAGTCGCACCCTTGAACACGTCTCCAAGCCACGGCGCTTCCCTTCCTCTCCCTCGTAGCCATCTTCCTCTCTGTAGTGCTTAGTGAAGCTCTGCTGAGATTCCACCACCACCACCACCACCAGGCCGCCGTGCTACCGGAGGACTCGATCTACTACTTCACGATCGCTCGCTGGATCGAGGAGGTGAAGGTGTTATCAAGCTGTATGTGTGTTTAACGCAGAGGTATTGTCGTCCGTTCGGTGCTAGATCAGAGTTCACGGGACGGATCGGGATTGGATTGCGAAGATGTTTGACTACATCAACCGCGTTTCTTAACGCTTCCGCTTAGCGATCTACAAGGTATGTACATCCAATCTATCCTCTCGTAGATGGTCATCTCCTAGATTGGATCTTGGTGGGCATAGGAATTTTTTTGTTTCCCATGCAACGTTCCCCAGCAGTGGTATTAGAGCTAGGTCTATGCGTAGATGCCATCACGAGTAGAACACAAAGGAGTTTGTGGGCATTGATATTCAGATTGCTTCCTTCCCTAGTATTATTTTTATTCATCGGTATTGTGGGATGAAGTGGATTGGACCAACTTTACATGTCCATGTACATGAGACCGGTTCCATTGACACACATGCAACTAGTCATTTTATATCATTTTTTGGTACTAACCTATTGACATAGTGCCAAGTGCCAGTTGTTGTTTTATGCATGTTTTTTACATCGCAGGAAATCAATATCAAATGGAGTTCAAACACAGCGAAACTTTTTGGAGATTATTTTTGGACCAGAAGAAACCTAATGGGCCAAGGCAGCACCTAGGGGTGCTCCGTGGGGAGCACAACCCACCAGGGCACGCCAGGAGGCCCAGGCGTGCCCTAGTGGGTTGTGCCCACCTCGGGTGCCCCCCAGACCGCCTCTTTGCTCTATAAATAACCCAATATTCCAGAAACCCTAGGGGAGCAGACGGAATTTCGATCCAGCCGCCGCAGAGTCCAGAACCACCAGATCCAATCTAAACACCATCACGGAGGGGTTCACCACTTCCATTGGTGCATCTCCGATGATGCGTGAGTAGTTCCTTGTAAACCTTCGGGTCCATAGTCAGTAGCTAGATGGCTTCATCTCTCTCTTTTGATTATCAATACAATGGTCTCTTGGAGATCCATATGATGTAACTCTTTTGTGGAGTGTTTGTTGGGATCCGATGAACTTTGAGATTATGATCAGATCTATCTTTTTATCTATGAACGTTATTTGAGTCTTCTTTTGATCTCTTATATGCAAGATTGCTTATAGCCTCGTACTTCTTCTCCGATATTGGGTTTTGTTTGGCCAACATGATCTCTTTATCTTGCCATGGGAAGAGGTGCTTTGCAGTGGGTTTGATTTTACAGTGCTTGATCCTAGTGACAGAAGGGGAATCGACAAGTATGTATCATTGCTACTAAGGATAAAACGATGGGGTCTATTTCTATAAATAGATCTTTCCTACATCATGTCATCGTTCTTATTGCATTACTCCGTTTCTCCATGAACTTAATACACTAGATGCATGCTGGATAGCGGTCAATGTGTGGAGTAATAGTAGTAGATGCAGGGAGGAGTCGATGTACTAATCTTGGACGTGATGCCTATATAATGATCATTGCCCGGATATTGTCATGATTATTTGAAGTTCTATCAATTGCCCAACAGTAATTGTTTTCCCACCGTTTGCTATTTTCTCGAGAGAAGCCACTAGTGAAATCTACGGCCCCGGGGTCTCTTCCTTATATAATTTGCCTTTGCGATCTATTTTCCTTTGCTTTTATTTTCAGATCTATTAAACCAAAAACCCAAAAATATCTTGCTGCAATTTATCTTATTTACAGTCCGATCTATCAATATTTACATCTCTCTCACGTCCGTTACCCGAAAGGGATTGACAACCCCTTTTACACGTCTGGTTGCGAGTATTTGTTATTTGTGTGCAGGTGTTGTTTACGTTGTGTTGCTTGGTTCTCCTACTGGTTCAATAACCCTGGTTTCATCACTCAGGGAAATACCTACTGAGGGAGTCCTGTACTACGGGGTCCTCGTGCGTCCGGGCTACATGACATGGGTCGGACTAATGGGCCATGAACATACAAGATGGAAGACTTTCCCCTGTGTCCGGATGGGACTCGCCTTGGCGTGGAAGGCAAGCTTGGCGTCTGGATATGAGTATTCCTTTCTTTGTAAACCGACTCTCTACAACCCTAGGCCCCTCCGGTGTCTATATAAACTGGAGGGTTTAGTCCGTAGAGGCATTCATAATCATACAGACTAGACATCTAGGGTTTAGTCATCTCGATCTCGAGGTAGATCAACTCTTGTAATCCCTATACTCATCAAAGTCAATCTAGCAGGAAGTAGGGTATTACCTCCATCAAGAGGGCCCGAACCTAGGTACACAAAGTGTCCCATGCCTCATGTTACCTTCGATCCTTAGACGCACAGTTCGGGACCCCCTACCCGAGATCTGCCAATGTTGACACTGACATTGGTGCTTTCATTGAGAGTTCCACTGTGATGTCATCGAAAGGCTCGATGGCCTTATCGATCATCTACAACAATGCTGCTGGGGATGAGATTCTTCTCCCCGGTCAGGTCTTTGTGTTCGGTCGCTTCGAGCTCTGTGCCAACTCGCTTGTTCACCTGAAGCAGATTGATAGCTACGCCCCTGGTCACCAGATCAGTTTCGGAAATCTGAACTATGTCGCTGACATCCGAGGAGACTTGATCTTCCAAGGGTTCGCGGCTCCATCCACCACCTCGGCCTTAGATCCGGAGCGCGCCACTCAGTCCGAAGACGGGAGTCTCGAGCCTGCCGGACCATCTACGACCATAAAGCTCAGTGTTGGAGAACTGGAGAGGATAGCGCCGCTGACGGTTATCACAAAGCCGAACCCTCCTCCGGACACTAGCTATGAACTCACGAAGTCCGCGTCTTGCGAGCTCGGCCAAGGAACTCTGGCCCCCATCCAAACCTCGCTCTTAAACGAGGCTCGGGATTTGATGTGATCCCTCGCCATCACAGAGGGACCGCTTCCGCATTACGCCCAGCCTGGACTAGGGGCTGAAAATAGGGAAATTTACTTCCCACCCACCACCCACTTTCTAGCCACTGTCGAGGATCTAATCGACATGCTGGACTACGCCTCCGAAGATATTGACGATATAGACAATGATGTCGGAGAGGAGCAGGCCCCAAACCCGTCGTTTACTGGGCGTTGGATGGCCACTTCCTCATACGACGCATACATGGTGGATACACCTAAAGAAGGCGATGTCGATGATAAGAAGGATCCAGTCGAGGAAGAACCTCCTGAGATACCACCAAAGCGCCGACGTCGGCGGCACCGCCCTAAATCGTGCCGCGGAAAAGACAGCAATACCGACATGGGAGAAAATGATACTCCGGAACATGCCGAAGAACAAGAAGACCCCATCAAACCAACATCCAAACAAGATGATCGGGAGGAGGGGCAAGTCGACCCTAACGAGCAAGCAGGGAGAGAAGACTCGGAAGATAGTAGCTATCTGCCACTCTCCATGGATGATGTGAGCCTCGGCGATGAAGACTTTATCGTGCCAGAAGAACCTCTGGAACCAGACCGCTTTAAGTGCTGGCTAAGAGCTACGACAAGAAGCCTCAAAAATAAGTAGCAGCAGCTTCAAGCTAACCAAGAACTACTCAACGCCAGATGGACGGATGTCCTGGCAGCCGAGGAGTACGGCCTTAAATGCCCAACAAAAAGTTATCTAAAGCGTAAGCTGCTACCCCAATTCGACGACGAAGCGCCAGAGCCCATACCACCCGCGCGTAAAGCGGCTGACGAACCTGACCGACCGCCACGTGGCCGGGACAGAACGGCAACTCAAGCCGAATACCAGTCTACACCACCTCGCTATAAAGGCAGGGAAACAACAGCTCGGGGATACACGTACGACCTACGACAGGACCTGAAGAATAGAGAAGGTCAGACTAGACCCATTTACAGGTCACGGGGGTGTGCACCGGCACGAGAGGGCAGTTACCAATCCTGGTGCGACAAGCAAAACCACGCTTGGGTCAAAAACCGCACACGGACTTCATCCGAACTGCGCCCTAACGTGGCCTGATATAGAGGCGCCGCACACCCCCTATGCTTTACCGATGAGGTAATGGAGCACCAATTCCCAGAAGGCTTTAAACCCGTGAACATCGAATCATATGATGGCACAAGGGATCCCGCAGTCTGGATTGAAGATTTTCTTCTCCACATTCACATGTCTCGCGGTGATGATCTACACGCCATCAAATACCTTCACCTAAAGCTCAAGGGGCCAGCTCGACACTGGTTAAACAGCCTTCCAGAAAATTCCATTGGATGCTGGGAGGACCATGAGGATGCCTTTTTAGATAACTTCCAAGGCACCTATGTCCAGACTCCAGATGCCAATGACCTCAGTCACATCATGCAGCAGCCCGCAGAGTCTGCCAGAAAATTCTGGACTAGGTTTCTCATTAAAAAGAACCAGATCGTCGATTGTCCAGATGCCGAAGCCCTAGCGGCCTTTAAGCATACCATTCGCAATGAATGGCTCGCTCAACACCTCGGCCAAGAGAAGTTGAAGTCCATGCCAACCCTCACCGCGCTCATGACCCGCTTTTGCGCGGGCGAAGACAGCTGGCTAGCCCGTAGCGGTAATAGTACGAGCAAGTCGGACACTTCCAAAGCTAAAAACAACAACGGCAGGACCCGGCGCAACAAGCACAAGCGCCACAACAACAACGACAATACTGAAGACACGACAGCCAATGCTGGATTCAGCGGCTCCAAGTCTGATCAGCGGAAGAGGGCATTCAAAAGAAATAGAGAAGGCTCATCCAGCTTGGACCGAATACTCGACCGACCCTGCCAGATTCATGGCACCCCCGACAAGCCTGCCAACCATACCAACCGAAGTTGTTGGGTCTTTAAACAGGCTGGTAAGTTAAATACCGAACAAAGGGAGAAAGGGTCACCCAGTGAGGACGACGACGACGATGAGCCGCGTCCATCGAAAACAGGAGGTCAGAAGAAATTTCCCCCCGAAGTCAAAACAATGGACATGATATATGTCACCCACATCCCCAAGCGGGAGCGCAAGCGCGCGTTAAGGGACGTCCACGTGATAGAGCCAGTCGCCCCTAAATTCAACCCATGGTCAGCCTGTCCAATCACTTTTGATCGTAGAGACCATCCGACCAACATCCGTCATGGAGGCTCGGCCGCAATAGTCCTCGATCCAATCATCGATGGATTCCACCTCACGCGAGTCCTCATGGACGGCGGGAGCAGCCTTAACCTGCTCTATCAAGACACAGTCCGCAAGATGGGTATTGATCCGTCAAGGATCAAGCCCACCAAAACTACCTTTAAAGGAGTAATACCTGGTGTAGTGGCCCACTGTATGGGCTCAATCACATTAGAGGTCGTCTTTGGTTCGCCGGACAACTTCCGAAGCGAGGACTTGATCTTCGACATCGCCCCCTTCCGAAGTGGCTATCATGCACTGCTCGGACGAACTACGTTCACTCGCTTCAATGCGGTCCTGCACTATGCTTACCTAAAACTAAAGATGCTTAACAGTCAATGGAAAAATGGAATGCTCCCTCCGTATCGAGGAGCACACCGTGGCGCTGGCAGCAGAAGTGCAGGGTGGCCTTATCAAGCCAAACACTACATCGGTGGCCAACCCCTGGACACTACTAAACGAGTACGGACTACACCGCGGAGCGACAACCCAGCTTGTCAAGAGCTCAGTTAGCAATTCGGCCTCCGTCTCAGCCCTAGCTGAATCGCGGCCTACATGCCACACATACATAACTACGTGCTAAAAATACCATGGGCAAAGACGGAGGCACCACAAGGATAAAGTCCACAATACGGCTGGACCATATCCGGACACCCATTTTGCTTTTTCCTCTTTGCTTTTTTCTATCTTTTTCAGGTTCCTCACAACCCACGTCACCTTTTCGACGGTGCTCAGGCCTCTTCTCAAGGCCTACCTTGGCAACGCCGAGTGATGATCCTTTCGAAGGACAGTACAACAAGGAGAGAAGCAGCACAGCAAAGTATCTCAAAGGGTCTCTAAAGACCGCCTCAGCCATTTACAAAACCCGCGCACAGCCTTCCCCTGTGCTCAGCATGTAAAATAACCTTGTGCACCTTTTTTTACCAATACGTTTTGACGTATCAATCAGACTATAATGGAAACAGTTCCTGGCCTGACCTATTGGCTTATCTTTTAATTTATGTTTCCCTGCTTTTGCCCGATTTTCATGTACGCCTCAGTATGACTTAAATCTCCACGGGCTATGTTAAGCCATGTACTTCTTCTTATTACAAAACAAAGTCCAAACACTTTTATAGTGCAGTTCGGCATCCCGAATATAGCATTATATGCATCGACTCAGAATCATGTCTTTGGTCAATAGTTGGGTTGCCCACCTCCTGTGGTTGCTACCTTACATTCGACTCGTTCGGCTAAGGTAGTAAAGGGAGAACTACTGTGATTGTGTTTCTGGTTCTCTGGTCAAACACCTCAGTAGAGAAAGACAAAAACTGACTGTCATGATGTGGCGAGAGATGGTCAGCTATTCGGTGACTACAAATCTCTTGCGATTTTTTCTGCAGTACGCGATGGGGCAGCATTCGCTCGGTCGGGCGTCCACATCACACAAGTTCGGATAATCGAACTATACTAGGGGTTGCGCCTGTACTTCAATTATAAAACTCCTATGGCTAAGTGAGAGTGATAAAGCCATATAGTCCGATTCCCTGGATTTGCCGCACTAACACCTCCTTTGCGGACCAAATTGCCGGGGCAAGTGTGTTTAGCTGTTATCCCAAACACCCCCATACCATCTACGTGGGGTTGAAGCCGACGACTCGCCAACTCTCAGATATTGTAAACGGCCGCATAGGAGGAAATATTTCAAATTAAAACAAAATAACATATCATACATAAACCTTGTTTTCATAATGTAGGATCGGACAACGTGGACACATTCATCCAAACATAATGTCCATCGAACACTGGCCCTCTACAATGTGGGATCCCTCCAAGGCATCATTGAAATACCGCTCCGGTGTGCGGTGCTCTTTGCCTGCGGGCGGCCCCTCGGTTGCAAGCTTGACGACATCCATCTTCGCCCAGTGCACCTTGACGCGGGCGAAGGCCATCCACGCACCCTCGATGCAGGCCGACCGCTTCATGGCATCAAGCCGAGGGCAGGCACTGATCAACCGCCTCACAAGCCCGAAGTAGCTGCTGGGTATGAGCTCGGCAGGCCACAAACGGATTATAAAATCCCTCATGGCCAATCCGGCCACCCTATGTAGTTCGGACAACTGCTTCAGCTGGTCGCTGAGGGGAACATGATGCTCAGGTGCAAGAAACTGCGACCAAAACAATTTTTCTGTTGAGCTCCCCTCTTCAGCTTGGGAGAACTCTACAGCATCGGCAACACTCCGGGGCAGGTCCGAAAATGCTCCTCGGGAACTCCAAATATGGGTCAGTAAAATGTATTTCTTCCTCGCAAATTTGCTTTGCATATTAAAGGCCTTACCAGCCGCAATTTGCCTCGCCTCTTGGATCTCTAGGCAAGCGTTTTGAGCTTCAGTCCGGGCCTCCTGAACATTTTGGAGATCCTTAGCAAGTTCGGATTTTTGATCCGACACTTTGCGCTCTAAGGACTCACATTTGCTGATAGCATCCTTGAGCTCTTGATAGACTTCCTCCACCCTTGACTCATGCTTTAGGCGGGCGGCTCGTTCCTCCTCCGCCTTTTTCTTGGCCTCGGCTAGGGCACTCTTGAGGGTCTCGACCTCAGGAGGGTTAGCTGTGAGCAGAGTTATAGTACTCACTCAGATGACAAATTATGACTGATATTATTTCAGATATCTATTCGGTATTTCATACCTTGCCGTTCATCCAACTTTTGCCTCAACTCAGATGCTTCGGTGGCGTGGGAAGCTGACGCTTGCATCGCAACCTCTTTTATTCAAATAGATGTGTATGTTAATCTCCTATACGAGTACTTAGATCCTCTGCTCGGCCTTTCTTCGCGAACACCGATAGAGTAAGACCTGTTACAGACCCACTATAGATTTGGGCCACTATTGGCCTGTTGTGATTTTCGGCCTGTTAACGTCAGACGAAATCCATGGGCCATATGTGGCCCAACGTCACATCGGGCCCATTAACGGCCCATATAAAAATGACGATAATCTAGCCCGACCGAACTTCCGGCCTGTTAAAGGCCCGTGTATTAGGTCGGCGCATTTACGGCCCGTCCGAATTTCGGCCTGTGAAAGATCCGCATCGTAAATGGGCCCAATCTCACTTTTGGTCTTTTATAGGCCCATGTTTTTTATGGGCTCGAGATATTTACACCTGTAAATGGCCTATTGTTACCGAGGGCCCAAATTATGTTTACGCCTGTTAAAGGCCCACTATGGGCACAGGCCTACCAGAAAAATATGAAATCTTATGCTGATTTAGGACGAGATATTTTTAGTGGGCTACATGCAAATTTCGGCCCATAATCATTTTTAGCCCAATTGGAATGCGCCCGAAGAATGTTGGCATGTTGGGCTCCTACGAAGCTTTTGGCCGAATACATTACTAAGATAAACCTACACTATACAAAAATAGCGTCGTAATTATTGCAGCCTGTGGCAGCATCATGAATGTTCTATCAGAACAAAAGGCGTGTTGGCATAAAGTTTACAGTCGTTGCAGATAAAAGCACCATCACATGTATAGAAGCACAGATCATTTGACCCGAGTGCTAATGTTTCAGGCTGTAGAATCTGATGGAGCAGCATGATCTTCACCATTTTTCCGCCATTGCTCTTGAACAACGAAGCGAATATCTGATAGTCTGGTTTCAAAACCATTCATATCTTGACGACATTTGTCAACCACTATTCTTGTTTCCAAAACGACGTCCATTAGGGATTGGACTTGTGTCTGGAGCACAGATATATCACTCTGTCTAGAAGGAAGATTTTGTTCAGTAGGTGATTTGGACCAGGTTACCTTGACAACCAACCGAGAATTACGCAGGAAAGTGCTTTTTGCACTGTGAGTGGAGAGATACTGACGCACTGCAGCAAGAGATGACATTGTGCCTGTGGTAGCCTCGTCACCTTCAGGTGGTTGTGGCTGTTCAATCATTTTTCCAGAGCTTCCTGAAAGTTTGAACTTGTAGATTAGTGTACCAGATAAGTTACTAATGAGACAAAAACAAACAAAGTAGGTTCCACGTTTATACATAACTTATTTTTGTGAACTACTGTAATACATTAGCATGTATTGTAGTGCCAACTACATAATAAAATCACTTTCATAACATATGTCCAAGTAGCATGCCTACTGTATTGTCTATTTCCTCACATTCGTTGACATCTAAGGATGAAGAGACATGGGTTAAAGTAGGATGAACATAGTATGACATCATTCATATCATGGGCAAACATATATAAAACAAATATTCTATTTTATCATTGTGTGCGCACGTGAACATAACAACTAGAATACAGATCAAGACCAAAAGAATATCCTTCATCTCTTTTAAACCATGTAAGGTGAAATGATACGTTAAGACAACTGTGTATAAAAGTGAACAGAGTAACTGACATTGGCTGCAAACCAAGTAGTTAAATGAACACATCACAGTACCAATTAGTTCAAAGGCAGGAGGAGTAAGGACAAACAGTAGCGGCTTGAACTGGTGTGCTCATGCCCTTCATCTTGCTGGTGTGGCAATCCTTGAAGATTTGCACTGCATTCGGTTCAGGTTCTTTTTGGTCCGCACATGATTTCCTCTGTATTTGGAACAAGTCAATATAGATACGATAATATGGCACAGAAAAAAGAAGGAAGTAGCAGCTATTTACAAGAGCCTCGCAGTGTGCAATATAGCTACGAGATCCTGTTGTTTGTTGGAATTTCACTTTAGAACGGTTGGTCTTGTTCTTCAAATAGTTAGCCTATAAGAAGATACACTTGTAAGGCACATACATAAATACAAGTTCAATATGTGGTTTGATCAAATACATATAGCCTACCTGATACTTTGGATCAGACCAGTGTTTAACGAGGGCTATCCAGTCTTCATCTGTAATATATTCCACTCGAGATGTTTGGGCGATTTCATTGTTAGCCTTGCCTTCACAGTGAGATTTTCTAAGGTGGTATCGATACTATCGTAGAGCATACTGAAAAACATGAGTGCATGCCTGTTTAGTTGCATCATCTTTTGGATCCAACTTGAACCTCATCTGTTGAAAAAAGAATGTGAGTCTTATTAGGAGGAAGCTAGAAAGTATGGGACAAAGAAACACAATATTACTAATTGCGATGAATAACATTACTTTTGGGTAAATAGTCAAGGAAGGTGTTAAACTAGGTATTGTCTTTCTCATTCCTGTACTGGATCCACGTTGGGAGGATACGTGCATGACACCTAACGACAACGGCTGCCTCTGATACTAACTTGGCTGACTCTGTAGCATCACGTGGCCTTTTTAAACCTGCCTCAAAATGGATCTCAATTCTTCCTCCTTTAGATTTTGTTAATATGTCAAGCATTATCCCTGGTGTCTGTTTCCGCTTGCGTCATGGTGCTAGTTGAACAACAAATATGAAAAGTGTTAGTGTACGTCAAACTGTGAGAGTACATATAAAGGAGCATGCAACTGTAACTTGACTCGGTCAGGTACCGTCTTGGTGTTGATGCTCATGAGGTTCATCTGATCTTGCCAAGTCATGTTGTGTCAGCAGTGCTTCGGAAGTAGTGTTAGGTGTGAAGGCAGCTTGAGAACTGGCCAGTTCCGGAGAAAACGAACGAGTAACTCGTTGAGATGCTGGTACAGTTGAAGCGGATGATGCAGCTGGTGCAGCAGGTGATACAGTGTTTGTAGATTTAGCCGGTGGACTTGGACCTTCTACTACACTATAAGTACCACAGAATCTGGACGGCAGATCCTTTTCCGTTTCACCCGACGAGTAACACCACTCCCTACTATATTATTTTCCTTACTCTTTTTTTACTTTGCCATGTCAAGCTGTAACCACAACACAAAAGAATAAAATCGCTCTTCAGAACACATTGATCCATGATACAGACAAGCAATACTTTGATGTAAGACAACCGTATGAGGATGGAATATGTAAGAAAAACAGGACGGCATGACATATTCACATCTACGATGTGTAAACTAAGCAGAAGGATTTTCAAGAAATTAGAAGCACTGCAAACTAGACACCATATGAAAGGTGCAATCAATATCACTCTGCCAAGTTAAAACTGTCTCGTCATAGGTGGCATTCATCAAACTAGAAGCAATACATGCTAGAAATCATATTCAAGACGCAAACCAATATCACACTGCCAACTTAAAGGTGATCCATCATAAGTGACTGATGCAGGATACACAAGAAGAGTAGTTTCATGTAAGAACATGGTGTGATAGACAAATATAGTATGTACCAAAAACAGGAAAGCGTGTCGTATTCACACGTATCATGTGTAAGCTAAGCAGATGCAGTTTACACTAATTAGGAGCAATACAATCTAGACACCATATGCAACATGCAACCAGATATCACACTGCCAAGTTAGAGCAAGCACCTTGGATGGTGGAGTAGGGGAGCGGAGACTTGGACCTTGTAATGCACTATCAGTACAAGGAGAATCGGTACAGATGCTCCATTTACGTTGCTGCAGAGGACCACCATCATCGCATTCCTTACTCTTTTCCTTCCTCTTTCTTGATTTTGCCTTGTCAAGTCAAACCCACAAGAAAAAGGTATAAAATTTGCTCTTCAGAACTCATTGATGCATGATACTGACGAACACTACTTTCATGTAAGGCAACCGCATGATAGGAGGATGGAATATGTACGAAAAAATGGACGGCTTGACATATTCACACCTATGATGTGGTAACTAAGCAGAAGGCACTTCAACAAATTAGAAGCACTGCAAACTAGACACCATATGAAAGGTGCAATCAATATCACTCTGCCAAGTTAAAACTGTCTCGTCATAGGTGGCGTTCATCAAACTAGAAGCAATACATGCTAGAAATCATATTCAAGACACAAACCGATATCACACTGCCAACTTAAAGGTGTTCCATCATAAGTGACTGATGCAGGATACACAAGAATAGTAGTTTCATGTAAGAACATGGTGTGATAGACAGATATAGTATGTTCCAAAAACAGGAAAGCGTGTCATATTCACACATATCATGTGTAAGCTAAGAAGATGCAGTTTACACTAATTAGGAGCAATACAAGCTAGACACCATATGCAACATGCAACCAGATATCACACTGCCAAGTTAGAGCAAGCACCTTGGATGGTGGAGTAGGGGAGCGGAGACTTGGACCTTGTAATGCACTATCAGTACAAGGAGAATCGGTACAGATGCTCCGTTTACGTTGCTGCAGAGGACCACCATCATCGCATTCCTTACTCTTTTCCTTCCTCTTTCTTGATTTTGCCTTGTCAAGTCAAACCCACAAGAAAAAGGTATAAAATTTGCTCTTCAGAACTCATTGATGCATGATACTGACGAACACTACTTTCATGTAAGGCAGCCGCATGATAGGAGGATGGAATATGTATGAAAAACAGGACGGCATGACATGTTGACATGTATGATGTATAAAGTGTAAACTAAGCACAAGGTGCTTGAACTTGCTAGAACAATGCAAGCTAGAAACCATATGAAAGATGAAACTAATATCACTCTGACAAATTAAAAGGGTGCCCTATCAAATGTATTTGACCAAATTAGAAGCATTACATGGCAACAGGCTAGAAATAATATGGAATATGCAACGAATAAAGGTGACTCATCGTAAGTGATTGATGCAGGATAAAGAAGAGAGGTGGTTTCATGTAAGAACAAGGTTAACACATAGATGTAGTGTGTAACAAAAAGAGGAAGGCAAGTCATATTCACAGGTATAATGTGTAAATTAAGAAGATGCAATTTACCCTAATTAGAAGCATTACAAGCTAGACACCGTATGCAACATGCAACCACATATCACACTGCGAAGTTAGAGAAAGCACCTGTGATGGTGGTGTGGGGGAATTGCGGTCATCAACTAGAGAGCTACGTTGACTATCTTCATTTAGCCTTGTTGTTTCTTGAGAATCATGTGGGGGGGGATGACACTGCACTCTTTAAACGAGTATGGCGTCTCACAGTAACCCACCCGGGTGGCTGTCTCATCATAAGTGATTGACGAGGGATACAAAAGAGCATTAGTTTGATGTACGAACATGGTTAATAGACATATGTAGTATGTATCAAAAACAGGAAGGCATATCATTATGAAAGGTATAATGTGTAAAGTAAGCAGATGCAATTTAACCAAATTGGAAGCAATACAAGCTAGACAACATATGCAACATGCAACCACATTTGACAGCGCAAAGTTAAAGCAAGCACCTGGGATAGTTGTGTGTGGCAATTGAGATCATCAACTATAGAGCTACGTTTACTGTCTCCAACTTGTAAGGGCATATTTCTCCCTAAGTAGTTTTGGTGATTAATGACAATGCTTTTGCAGACTAATCGTGTGCACTGAGCTTTTTCAGATATTTCACACCTAGGCACAAGACGATTAAGTGCCCCTCGGAACCTATTGAAGATGGTGTTTCCTTTTAATTCTTTTTGGTGGAATTGAGTCATAGGAAAGCCGTACTATTAAGAGGGGGTCCGCTTCAGAAAGGTTAGGGTGGAATCCACACGTACACATCTATTCATTCGCACCATCTTTCTTTCCCTTCACTAGAGCTTCGGCTATTTTTCCTTGTCTTTGCAAAAACAGTGGCGTTCTACCACTACCACTCTAAGGCATGCGGTAGTACCGCTCAAAACAAGCGGTAGTACCGCACGGCCCCACGGTAGTACCGTTCCAGGGTTACGGTAGTACCACACGTTGCGATAGTATCATGCCAAGCACATGGTAGTACGTGTGACTGGCCCCAGCGTCGTAACTAGTACGATAGTAGGAGCGGAAGTAATTTTTACTTCCGTGTCCTACGCGGTAGTACCGCTTCTAGCAAGCGGTAGTACCGTTTCGGGTTTATGCATCGACCGTAACTCTACGGAAGTAGCCGCGGACGTAATTTATTTAGTCCGCACTCTTCCCCGACCAGTCTGACCCTGTCTTACGGTAGTACTGTAAGGACGTGAGGTAGTACCGCTCCGGCAGTACTACCGCCCGTTGTTTTAACCCAACAGGGGCTAGATCTGGCTCATGCCGCGCCAGCGGTAGTACCGCACCTGGTGCGGTAGTACCGCAGGGCCGTGCGGTAGTACCGCATTTTAGGTGCGGTAGTACCGCGTGTTGCGGGCAGAGTTGGTGGATAACGGTTGGATTTTTCCTTCCACTATATAAGGTGAGTCTTCTTCCTCTAGAAGACTTACCTCTTCCTCCCCAAGCTCCATTGTTGCTCAAAGCTCCATTTCCGCCCGATCTCTCTCCCTAGCCAATCAAACTTGTTGATTTCCTAGGGATTGCTTGAGAAGGCATCGATCTACACTTCCACCAAGATAAATTTGATTCCCCCCACTAATACCTTGCGGATCTTGTTACTCATGGGTGTTTGAGCACCCTAGACGATTGAGGTCAGCGCGAAGCCATAGTCCATTGTGTTGAAGCTTTGTGGTGTCGTTGGGAGCCTCCAATTCGGTCGTGGAGATTGCCCCAACTTTGTTTGTAAAGGTCCGGTCGCCGCCTTCAAAGGCACCACTAGTGGAATCTCGGCACCTTGCATTGTGTGAGGGCGTGAGGAGAATACGGTGGCCCTAGTGGCTTCTTGTGGAGCATTGTGCCTCCACACCACTCCAACGGAGACGTACTTCCTCTCAAAGGGAAGGAACTTCGGTAACACATCCTCGTCTTCACCGGCTCCACTTGTGGTTATTTCTTACCTTTACTTGTGCAAGCTTTCTTTGTATACCCTAGCTTGCTTGCTTGTGTGCTTGCTATTGTTGCATCATATAGGTTGTCCATCTAGTTGCATATCTAGACAACCTACTTTGTTGCTAAGTATTAATTTGGTTAAGAAAAGCCAAAAATTGTTAGTTGCCTATTCACCCCCCTCCCCTCTAGTCAACCATATCGATCCTTTCACAACTGCTGACACTGTATCCTTTAGAGCGTTGAAACGCTTAGTACTTATCTTCGAATTACACTGGAGCGACTTCTGTCTTTTCTTTTCAGCATTCATCAACACTACGTCAGAGTCTGAAATACCCATGCATCAAAAAACAATAGTGTGAGTATGGGTGAAGTGTACACACAATTAGTACAGTGTAAAGGTAGCAGATAGCATGTCGGTGAGAAATAAATGACGAGAGACATATGATAGGTCTACAACATGCATGGCACACTAAATTACTACAGGATTCTATGAAAATAACATTCGACTGAAAACAAATAGGCCAGTCCATTTTTTCTGCACCGTCCAGCCAGTCAGTGTTGACGATCTTCCTCGAAACGGCAGTGACCACCGGCCCAGTCCCCTTCCTGCGCTCTCCCCTCGACCTCACCACACTGCCGTGCTTGGCACCTCCCCCCGGCAATCCATTCAAGCCCTGCCGACCACCAGATCGGGCGCAAGCAGCTCTTGCGCCCCACACCCCTATGATAGACACGGATGCGCCGCTTCCTCGGCGAACAGGCGGACTAGGTGCTCCGCGCGCCTAAGCGGGTGCTGCTTCTTTCAATTGCGGTTCGACTGGCCCTGAATTGAAATCCAGGTGGGCTACTGACATCTAGCAAAGGTGAAATAGTAAAGGGAGTAAACCTTGTTCATTTAGTATCACGAAGAAGTTGCAGTAAGAAGCGCTCAACTAGTTTCTTTCGTGGGATGAATACGATGTGAGCGGAGACGTAAGGTTTGCACGAATAAGGGAAGAGGAGTACCTCTTTCTGTTGGCAGTGTTGTGTCCTCCTTCTGTTTTTCCAACGATCTTCTTGTGGTTCGCTGGAAACGAGAAGTTGTGGAGGACGGTGCAGCCTTGGACGAACCCATGGCCAAGTGGTTAAGTGTGGTGCGGTGGCCGTCTGTCGACGGCGGGGAAGCAGATCTGAGGCGGCGAACGATGGTGTAGCTGGAACAGCTCCGGTGCGGTGGACGGTTGCAACAGTGGAGCGACAGCAGTGAGGCGCAGGACGGTGTGGTTGGAGTGGTTCTGGTACGGCGCACGTCGGCGTCGTGGAGGCAGCTCTACCTCGGGATCAGCTGCTAAGTCCTTGAGGGTGTTGCAGTTGCGTTGGACGACGACGTCGAGGTACCGGCTCCGGCGTGATGGAGTTGGGCGGCGGTGGATTGGGCGCTATGGGGTGGAGGACGGAGGAGGCTTGGGTTTCACGGCTGGTGGAGAGGGCGTTTTGGCGCCCATGGAGTATGAATGGGGAAACAGAGGGAGGCGGGGAACTAAGGGGTAACAATGTTTCGGTTTGGGACGCGCTTGTTTGAAATTTGGGGAAAGTTACAAAATTTGCCCCCATCTAAAATTTCGGACATATTGCGGGTTGGGGGTAGGACAGTAATCTCAGGTGTCCCAAATGTGGGCAGGATAGATTTCGGCCGAGCGCATGGGTGTTTAGGCGCCCACGATGTATGAATGCTTCTCGGAGGCGGTTGAGACTGGCGTCTTGGTGAAGTTACAAACCTACCCCAGTTTAGACCTTTGGACATCGGGCCGATAGGCTACATGAGCCAGAGTCAGGACAGTAATTTCCTACCACCAAACATTAATCTCGCGCGGCTTCGGGTGACCAGAGGCCTATTTGGCGCTTCGTTCAATATTTGGGAGCAGAAGGATTAATGTTTTCAGTTCTCTTGAATTGAACATTCAGGAATTGTCAAACTTCACAAATCTTTACTCCTGAAAATCTTAAAGCTACGATTATTTTGGAATGGAGGTGGTACATTTGAATATACATTGTACACGATTATATATTAAAAAATATGCAACTTACCTCAATTCATGCATGGTTCCAGATATAATCTCCTTGGTTGCAAAAAAAAAAAGTTAGACATGCGTATGAATATATATAGCATGTTCAAATGCACAACGAAGATTGATGCCTCCTTTTACATCTGATTTACAAATGCCATTGTCTCGGGTTCAAATAGATGAATGCACTTTCTATGAATTTCAATCTTCAAAACCCCCTTTATGTTGAATTCGACATGTATTATATTTTGTAGCTAGCAATTTGGAATGTATCCATGCAAGTGACAAATGTATAAAGCGCTTCACACTAACAACATGGAGTGCACTAATTAATGTCAATATATGAATTGCAAAAGCATCCATTGCCTGTATTTCAAACCGCTATCACTCTATGGATCGATAATATGAAATAAACACATGCACATGCTAGAATTCAATAGAGTATGGGTGTTTGATACACCGATTTTCGTCCATACGCAATTTGAAAAATTCATGATCTCATCCAAAAATAATAATGTCATTTATATTTTACTTTAATGCGTAGAACAGCCTTTTACACGTAGATGCACTATGCCTCGGCCCATTCTCACAAACACGCTATATATCTCTCTATCTACCTCATAAGTGCACACACTTTATATGCATCGGCATTTATCTTTCACGCATGGTCACAATTTCTCTCGGGTGTCGGGGAGTCTCACGCACATGCTCTCTCTCTCTCTCTCTCTCTCTCTCTCTCTCTCTCTCTCTCTCTCTCTCTCTTATTGACTACTATGTACCACTCTTTTCACTAATCTCAGTTGGAAAACAATATTTCTCTCACATGCATATATACACACGCATGGTCTCTACTAGCCCTCTATACACACATATATGTGCCTACGTGTCTCCCGCATGCACATTATCTTCAGGCCTCTCTCGCACACATTGCCCCCCCCCCAGACACACCTCTCTTTTAGTAGTTGGCAGATATGATTCCATCATATCATTCGGTAGGATATTCCTGACTGTTAGGCTGGATGGTAATACGAGGCAAAATTTTACCCTAGTTCGGACCCTTGCAGATGAGGAAAAAGCCTACTCCTGGTACTTTATATTAGTGATAGGGGTGTGTACAAAGTACACGTGAATACCAGGCATTGTGTGTGTATACTATCAACGAACTAGCCCCCAAGCTTCTATAACAGACTGGGGGCCTAGGGTTACAAATCATATATAGTCGGATTATCACTAGTGGGGATAGAGTCCTCCGCGACTCTAGTAGCTAGCTTCGTGTTGTACGCCGAGTCCTCCACATGAGTCTTCGTATAACGCGTCTCGATCCAACCTATGTGGCGCAGGATGGAACCGACCCATGAGTCCTCATGTTGACCCACCACAACTAGAAATGATGTGCCCACCACACCACACACGCAATCGGCCACTAAGAAAATAAGCATATACAATAGTACAATGTTATACTCCCTCCGTCCCAAAATAAGTGACTCAACTTTGTACTAAAGTTAGTACAAAGTTGAGTCATTTTTGAGTCACTTATTTTGGGACGGAGGGAGTACATGATAGTTAATTGCATGGTGCCTCCAAAAATATTTGTTCTGTATTGTGAATGTTTATATATTCTCCTAAAATATTAGTCACGGGAAAGAGAACGAAGGGCATATCTCTCCTTGTCTCCACCGGACATCCCCTCTTTCAACACCACTTTCACGTACGCACACAAACTATCTCTCGGCCCTCTAAAAGTATGCATGCCCACAACACATTCACGCATGACGGTCACTGTATTTCAAGCTAAAGCACTATACGATCACTGAAGTTCTGAATCTGCTCATTACGGTCACCGTATACATTCTCGTGGTGATCATACGGTATCTAGCTCACGACACGTCTCCATATTTTCTTGATGACACTGACGGACTTTGCATTTGATGCATGCTCCATATTTTGTTGACGACACTTACGGTCATTGTATTTGAAGCGAAAGCACAATATGGTCACTAGACTTCAGAATAAGCTCATCACGGTCACCACATACATTTTGTCGTGCTAACCAACATGTGGTTGGATGGTTAGGAGGACAGTGGTTTCTCGAGCCCACCAGGGTTAAAGTCCCCGTGCTCGCATTTATCCTGGGTTAATTTCAGTATTTTCTGGCGATGTGCATTCAGTGGGAGGGGACGTTGCACTCGACTACGAGGCACCTATGGTTACTTCGTAAAATCACAAGATCATATGATGGCCCACTCTCTCGAAGGTGCTCATAGGGGTAGGGTATGCATGTGTGCGCTTATAGCGGTGAGTGCTTGCGCGTATATATGAGCCCTTGCATTTGTACTATGTTAAAAAATAAATGTCATGATTATACGGTCACTGGCTCACTCGTACAACTCCGTATTTTGTTGATGACACAATCAATTGACTAGTCAAACGTTCCACGTGGCGCAACTAGTGTTGCACCATCGGGACGCATAACCGTGGGGCCCACCTGTCAGCCCATATAAGAAAGAAAGAAATGGTAGTTTGAGTCTGTACTGTGTTAATAAAATTCATTTTAGGGTGATCATACGGTCACTGGCTCACCATACAGCTCTGTAATTTGTTGATGACACGATCAATTGACCAGTCAAACGGTCCACATTCAGCAGCGCACATTACCATAGGGCCCACCCGTCAGCGCATATATGAAGGACATAAATGGTAATAAATTAGTGGTCGGTGGGTACTCAAAGTCGTGAGACCTCTGGTTGGCAGTCGCCGGCGGTGGGGGCGCGTTGATTGGGCGGTGGGGTGGGGATCGCCGGAGAAAAAGCTCGGCATGGGGGGGCCTAGAGGGATGGCCGGTGCGGCGGCGAACCGGCGGTGAGGAGTGGTTTCAGGGCGGGCGGGGCAGCGTGGCGGCGCAGGCCGGCCGCGGGCGGCGCAGGCCGGCGGTTCGGCCGGTGGTGGCTGGCGGCTCAAGGGGGTGGAGTTTGATGATAAACTATAGGCCCTTGATTTCGTATCCAATGGCTGGAAAATCTAATGATCAGAGATGAAAAAGTCAGTCGACTCATGTGTAGCCTCACCCCGCACGTACACATGCACGCATGCACGCAGGTGTGCAACACTGACACGTACACATAAGACTGACGTGTACACATGCACTCACGAACACACGCACGTACGCACACATGCATGCAACACTGAAACGTACCCTTGCACACATGCAACACTCGCACGCCTGCATGCACCCAGCACACGACGCAAGACACACGCTCAACCTATATGTGCATGCACCCTTTATTAAGGACATGGATTGTTACGGGTATTAATCAATCTTATCTGTGATAAGCAGAACATTCATGTTTGTAGTGGTCTTTATGAATCACAACGTATCGAACGGGCTATCAACATAGTAGGCTTATCTACATGAAAAGGATGACGTCACACTCAATGAACAATCATCGGTTTATGAAATGCCCGCTTCTGACCGCCCTGGCCCACCAAAGGTTCCTCTGCTGCGCGCTGCCTGCATTGGGTCACTGACATGCAGGCCATGTACCCAAAGAGCCCACACGTCAGTGGAAGAACGGCGCGCTGTCCTACGTCAGAGTCGAGGGCGCCACTCGTTGCACACCCGGCTAAACACGCCTCCTTGCACCATTCAAATGCCTCCATGAAACCCGCCCGTGTGGAAGCCGAGAAAGCCACTCGGGACACACGTCTGTTCATGACCGGGCCGGCATTAAACGAAATGCCGGCCGAGCTCCTCCCACCCGCCGTCTATTTAATCTCCTATTTAAACGAGGCCAAACGCCGGCCAAGAATCGCACACCTCCGCCGCTCCCCTATCTCCTCCTTCACCATTTTGTCCACTCTTACAATGGCTTACGAAGAGTAGTTATTTCGCATCCAAGCCGGCTGGGTGGCCCGCCGAACCCGCCAGATACGAGCTATGCAGCTCGCTGATCCACCTCCCTCCCCTCGCCTGACGGAGCCAGTTGCCGCCCCAAGCCGGCGCACGGTTCAGCAACTCGCCGCTCCAGGCCAGCTCGACAAGGAGCGGCGCACGGGCGTCATTGCTGTCCTCCACGCCGCCGCCTCGTACCGGGTCTCCCGTTTCTGTGGGCGAGACTCCCATGCCGGCGGCCGTGCCAAGCAAGCAGCGATAGAAGCCGGGTGCGCGGAGAGCGACGAGTCGGTGGCCAGCGCCTCCGCGTCCGCCGCCATCATCGAGGAGAAGTAGAACACGGGAGGCCGCCGCCGCTTGGGTCCCATGAAGGCCACCACGGAACTGACGCCGGCTTACACAGCAGGTGTCTTGCCGGATCCTATTGTGGCGAGGACCTTCGTCGACCCCGCATATACCTCCGGGGCTCCTGGCAGTCCGCTCATCGTGTTGCCAGACATGAGGAACCCAAATCGATCGACGGGCGACCATTTAGGCCAGGTATTATATACATGTGTTGTCTAGAACTAGCACCATGTAGTTCATTTGAATGTAATGAAATCCGTCATGTTTCTATGAAAATCCGGTATCTTATATGATTTTCGTCATTGTTTATATGAAATATCGCCGTGTTTGCGTGAATATCGTTTGGTTGGTTGACTTGCTGTCATAATGTGTGCGGCTACGATTGGATGGCGTAATTTGTGAGTCGCCGGTCGGTCTGCGAGCGGCTCGGGCGGCGTGGTGGGATAAAAAGAACACAGCTCGTGCGAGGTCGTCTCCAACGTGTGCGCTGGAGGATGCATGAGAACCTGAGCCATTCCTCGTTCATCGGTAGCAAAGGCACCGGTGGACAAAAGGGTCGCCAATATTTTGGCTACCCCGGGCAAGATCCAAACAACCTCTCCCAACGGATTCAAATCCCTCGTTCGCTGTGGAATTTTGCCATGTGTTGTTTTCATGGACTAGCAAGATGCCTGTGCATTGCATGGAACATCAAGATGCATTTTTTTTACAAAACACCTATTGTGATTGACCCATGCAGGAGTAATCCCATTTTGTAAAAACTAATGATTTATCGAGAATTTTATCGGATAAATGGTATCTCGAGAATGTTATCGGACTCCATTTTTGTATACAAGGCCACAAACCCATATTACAGGTACCAAGGCAAAAATTAATGTTTCTAACACAATGATGCAAGCCACCTTGTTTCCCTGTTTGTCTTGTAAATTAATGTGTATTCTTATCTTTCATGCACATCAAGCCAATGCTCACACTCCCGCATGCATGCAAGGGATAATTAATGTCCTCCTTTGCTAGTAGTACTACGAGGCAAACACCATTAATATTGCATCGATTAGTGTTAGTGGCCTTGTATATCTACAAATTGTAATTTTGATAGTGACCTTGTATATAAAAATGGAGGGAGAAAGATGAGAGATAAAGTGAGGAGGAGTGGGGCGTGGTGGTGACTGGTGGTCGGACTGGGGGAAGGCATGGGGATGGATGGTGCATTATGTCTAGGTTTGTATCTCTATAGTCCCTCTCACACACACCCACGTAGGTGGGGGACGTGCACGAAGAGAAGAGGTGCACGCACGGCGCACGTACTCCCGTCTCTTTCCCAACCACACCCGCGCGGTTACACGGTGGAGCTCATTTCTGTACGAAAAGGCAGCCCAAGTGGTAACTTGACACGTGTACTGGTTGTCCACTAGATGGAGGGAGGATCGTCTACCATGGGTGAACAAACAAATTGCTACTTGACGCGTTATGTTAAAAAAGAGGCAAACCATGTGGGGCCTACCTTAGAGGCAAGGCTCTATATACTGGAGTACTTTTGATGTGTCCCGTCAACTTGCAGAATGAGGAGAAGCTTGCTCAGTACGCCGTCTCCCCCGCCCATGGGCGCGGTGGCTCGCAGGATGAGGTGAAGCTTGCTTACTACGCCTTACGCCCGCTCCCTCGCCCACGCACGCGGTGGCTCGCAGGACGAGGAGAAAATTTTACTACTCCCTCCGTTTACTCGTCCCTACTACCTTGGTTAGAGAGATTATCATATTGTTTGCAATATATATGTCCTTTAGTACTCCCTCCATTTACTTATACAAGGCCACTATAAAAAATACATTTTGCATCTATACAAGGCCATAAATAGTAATCGAGACAAAAGTTACTACTCCCTCCTTTCCAGTTTATGGCTCAATTTCAAAATCTCTCCAACCAAGGTAGACGGTGAGTGGTAGAATTAATTTCGTACTCCTAGTTTGCACAAGTAATTACTACGCTCATTTCTCAAAAAGTTATGTTTACCGAGGCATTAATTAGTACGAATGCATGAATGACCACTAATTTTCCATGAACTTCTACATGCATTGGTGAGTTTTCTCTTGACACTGCTTGCATCGGGTGATCTAACGCACATCGAAATCCAACATCTGATGGTACTACTACTAGTAGTAGGATTGAGACTTATAAAATGGAAACACGGATGTTTTTTAGATGAGCCCTATAAACCCTAGTGGGTACGTACTCCGTAAAATCAAATTTTCCCAAAACTAAGTCGCTCAACCTTTATTTGCTTGTTTCCCTTCCTGCCTCCTTGCCTCGAACAGACTATGCCAAACTCCCCTGCCTGCCACGCGAGAAAAGACCCGCCCTCGCCTTTTTTGGTCCGGGTTTGTATCAATGGATCATGTGAACCAGCAAAAACCCAACCCTTTTATTGTACTCCTCCGTCGATGCTCGCTTTCATGAATTTTGTACTTCCTGTCGCCGATATGTGGGACATATAGCAACCGGGTCGACGTCTCAAGCACCAAATAACAGTGCAGAACAACAGGGGGACGCACCCCAGTCGTATCGCCCCAGTAGTAGTAGTAATGAGCAATGAGATGTCAAATCACAATGCCGCACCTTCCCAGACGGACGATGCAACCATTATTTCACACTTCGGTTCGCCATCATCTCAAACCATGTAGTATTTCTTCCGCCTCAAGAGGGGCACGCACATTGCCTTGGTACATCAAGACACATGGGACCGCTTGACAGGCCATGCTCCCCCGCCGATCGCTCGGTAAAATCACCTCATTTTTACTAATATATTTCCTCTGTATCGGTTTACATGGCATGCATGTCGTTCTAGGTTGAGAATTTAACTGGCTATATAGGTGATGAACAATATATGTTTAGAAACTACGTCCGCTTAATAATCCAATGATATACTTTTTGTGACATAGTAACTCCGATTTAGTTAGTCAAATGGATGACCTAGAACTACATGCACACCCTATAAACTGAGACGTCTAAAAAACAAGACGGAGAGGGTAGTTCAGTATGTATCTTTTTAGATCAATATAGTCGGGATTCACCAAGGAGCAAAACCAAGTGGTAGGCTGCACCTATCGTGTTGGCATAGCGACTCAAGCAGGGTCATACCACACACTAAATGGCGACACACTTAACAGGACCCCTTTGGCCGACATGTGGCTCATCCACCGTCTTGTTCCACGTGCGATGCACCAAATTATAGTTCGGAGCAGTGGTTGGAATTGGAGGCACCCGGATCGTAGCGCCACAGTAGTAGAAAATGAGCGATGAGGGGTCAAATCACAAAGCCCCACCTTTCCCGCATTAAGCTGGACAGACGAAGCAACCATCATTTCATTCTAGGGCACAAGAACATAAAGAAAAGATAAAACCAATGATGCGTGCGGTAGCTACCTAGGGCACCCTCGGGTAGGGGTCTCCTCTACAGATCTTTTTTTTAAAAGCACCTCCACTACACATCGGCTTCTCCCTCATCCTCTTGAACAAAACCGATGATGCGTGCGGCGGTAGGGTTTGTATGAGTACTACTAGGGCGTGCAGGGCCATGTCGTAGTAAATGGGAGAGGGATTGAGTTCGAGTCAACGCCTTAAATATGTGTGGGCCGCTTGGTTTTAGGGGAATGAGGCAGCATTTTGGGTTCGGGGACCAGTGGAGACATAGTATGTACAAAAAATTGTGGACGTAGGTTCGACCGAAAGGTAATGATGCATGGGCCCTGCATTTTGATATACCCGAGGCCGCGTGAAATTTGCTACTCTACTCAAAACTAGTAAGGTACACATGCATTGAATGCATGATATTTCGAAACAAAATTATGAATAAATACATGCTATAGCATGTAAAGCTTTGAGTCATATATGCATGATGTACATGTTCGTTTAGTTCTTATAGTTCATCGCATTCAAAATCAATTAGTTCTATAAAGAATGTTAAGATTCAGGGGGTTGTGCATTGTAAAGCATAAAGTAAAAAACAAATAATGGCAATTCATTTAGAAAAAAAATCAATTATGATACGGAAGATTCTAGAACAAAGAAGAAGTGCTTTTGTTTTGAGGTTTGTGCATTATGCTTAAGTTCAACCATGGAGTCTTCTAAATTGTACATGTGACAGATCTGGTGGAATGTTGATGATATCCAACGGCCAGTAGTGCTCGGATTTGCCATCTCTGGACTGTCGGATTAGCTTCATCCAGCGACCATCTTTCAAGTTATTCGCACACTATATAGTTCTTGTGCCGTAGTAGCATGTCTTGGACAAAAGCTACTAGTGGGTTGTACTAGCTATTTAGGAATAGAAGATGTATACATGGAAGTTGTAGGGAAAGAGATGATATGGAGTATCTCAATTCCTATGAGTAGGGATTGGAAAAGAGATGTTATTTGGTTGACATCATAGGAACTTTTCTATTGAATCTAGAGATGACATGTATCTCAATTCCTATGAGAAGGGATTAGAAAAGAGATGTAATTTGGTTCATATCATAGGAACTTTTCTATTGAATATATGCTAATGTTTATTTTCCTTTGAAATTATGGGAGCATAGGAATCCATTCATATGAACCAAGTGGCTCTAAATCTATAGAAATGATATCATGTTTATTTCCTTTGAAATGTGGAGTATATGAATCTATTCCTATGACCCAATTGGCTCTAAAGGAAAAAATCCTATAAAAATCATATCATATAGAGTTCCTATGATATTCCTCCACACCAAAGGATGGTTGAAATTGCTGCAGGTGATACGATGGTATTTCTTTGTAGACTCCTCCCCCATCTTTATAGTTACCTCTCAAAGATGAATGAAATGATATATACAGGGTATTCTACATGTGCAATTTGGTACACGAAAACTCGGTTAAAGTTTGCAAGGTTTGAATTTTCAATAAAGCTACATGCACTGCATTTTGGAACGGAGGGAGCATATGGCAGTTACTTACACTCACGTGGAAGATTTGTGTGTAGGAGGAGTGGTTGTTCTGTTAAATGGCATGGCAAAACTGACACTTTCGGATGCCGATCTAACGGTTCTTACGGCGTTTGTCAGGAAAAGGCTTGTGGCGAACGTTTGTCGGATAATGATTTCTGGACACATGCATTGCATTGATACATGCCCCCCTCTCTCTCTCGCACACGCACCCTCCCGAGTCCTCTCGCACCCACCGTCTATCTACAGGTAGACGTCACACACATATGTGCTCTTCACACCCTACCCTCAGAACTTCTAAAAAACAAAAGACGTCGCGCACATTTTATTTTAGCTCACACGTCACACACTTATACTATTACTCTTGTGGCGAATGTTCTTTGGGCATAGTTTATTGTACTCTCACGAAGAGAAGCCATGCACGCACGCACTAGTTCTCTCACACCCACTCGCGGGTACACGTAGGAGCGCATTTTTTTGAAGCCGGTACAAAAAAAATCACTCCACTATATATATAAGCAGGAGCCTTAGCGCTTGCTTTACTAGGGTTCCTCTCGTTCACTCTATCATGCTCTCTAGTTCTAAGCAAGACATAGGTGGCCACACTCTCTCTCAGCTCACGGCTGGTCACAAATCCGGCCGGACAACCTCGACGGGGGCAGGGGTGTAGGTGCATCGTTCACGCTGTCGTCGGCGGCGAGGGAGGAGACCAACGGCTGCTCGCACGTCCTGATCGAAGGCCGTGTCGTTCTCTCTGAGAGAGCGCTGGCTCCAGAGGGCCTCCGACCCCTTCTTCCTCCCTGCGGTATTGTGGCCAAGATGCGGCCTCCCGACGCCGTCTTTGCCACATGCCGACGACCCTCATGTATATATTCCTTTGAAACCTGCCTTGCTCTACTGCCCCAGCTCCCCACTTGGCTTCGTGTGGTTCTTTTTCTACTTCTGTCCGCTATTCCAAAGCCACCTAGACTTTTACTATTATTAGAGGTAAAGCTAGTTCATAGAGTCGACTCTAAGAGTTGGTTCAAACAGGGAAGAAAGTGAGAAAGCTGTAGCATGAATCTAGGACTTGGTTCTAAGAGGAAACGGGGGAAAGTAGTAGATACTGGCTACCCAACCGGTCTCTTGGTTGAAAATAGGAAGAAAGCATGGTGGATGGCGAAGGCTGGGGGGGAGTGGACCTATCTCTTGGTTGAAAAAGGAAAGAAAGTGACGGGTGTTGGGGGACAATGCAAATGAGAATGAGCAGGTCTAGATTTCTTGTGCTCACATAGGAAAATGTCGTCGAGGAGATAAAAAATGTGGGACAAATGCAGACATGATGCCTGAGTGTTTGCCGCTCTTGGCAACCACATATGCCTCACCACTTTATGCCTCTGCTGTCCCTACGCCCATATCGCTACCGTTAATGTAAAATCACATGAAGCATTAAGTAATGCCACCTAATGTCACTATAAGTAATGGTCTAGTGCCGTCGATAAATTGAAGCAATGCCACCACCATTTTATGAAGTGCTTCCGTCTTGCTTTATTTCCCATGAATTGTGTTTTTGTAGTTACACTTAAATCTCACACCGCTAACATTGCATCATCCCAGTGGAACTGCACAAATTTGATTGCACATTTACTGACCATGTGCTACTCTCATGACAGTAATACTAATGCTATTGTTCTGCATGTTAATCTAGTGGCAGTGTTGATGTGATGTGATGCTACTTACTTAAGGACACTTTCATACTGTCAATCTAGTGCCAATTATAACACAATAGATGCAGCTGCTAATCATACGCCACTGCAAATACCTGTCACTGTTTAAATAACCGTATTTCGTATTTGCGCAAACAGGGATGTCTGTCTCCATATCGTTTCGGGATGTCTGTCTCCGTATCATTTCTATCCACGCAATCAAAAGCACAAACCTCAGTTTTAGTAGAACTGCGCAAAATGAGATGGCTATCCCTCGTTGCCGTCATCTAACCACCCGTCTTCCGGGTATTCCTACATTGGTAGTTACTAGGTAGAATGACCAACGCAATATAAAAGAAGTTGATTTGTATGTTTTACTTCCTGATTGCAGTGTAGGGACGAGCGAAAACAATTGCATCCTAGTTCGGAATGTACTTTCTACCAGTTCATCCATGGACCGAGGACTAGCTGGCACGACTGCACTGTGGTTTTTTGGCAGGTGCGCGGACAAGAGGCATTGTGGTGTGCTTATTTCTGCAAATAGCGGTGTTTAAATTTAGTGGAATGCACAAGAATTTCAGCTGGTCAGTACACTACATGGTTCAATTCAGCATTCCAGCTGAGAACACAATTATAATTGGTTATTCTGGAATGAGAGAACCTAACCCTGGATGGTGGCAACAAGAAAAAACCAGAGTGAACTCCAGGAAATTTAAGCCTGCCGGGAGGCCCTTTGCTTGTTTTTTCCTGATTTGTAAACCTTCTCCAACTTTGTCTTTTGCTGCGAACTAGTATATGTTTGTTATGTTCTATGAATCATTGAGATGTATAAAATTGCTTAACTTATGCTTTTCAGGTTTTTTATGAAGCTGAGTTTAATGTGAGTGTTCCACATGAACGCTGGACTAGCGTGTGAATGTTTGGAATTTACATTATGGCCTCAATTAACTGCATGAACCACTGTAAAAAGATACATAGTTTCTTATATGTTAGACAGCAGATTGTTGATTGTTAGCTGGTCGATAGCCTAGTGTTGAAGCGAGCTGAGCCAATGTGCCGTGTTTTGCACAACTGCTTACAAGTGGGGTAGCACCAATAGTGTTTACAAGTAATTATGTATACGTCGGCGCACAGTTCTCAAACGAGTACTCTATTTCATCAAAACACACACTGCTCGTATGATAAAACGAGTGAGGACGCATATGTTTTGGCAATAATTATGATGATTCACGGGCACACAAAAGTAGCAGCAGTTCCCATAGACGGATTCAAACAGAGTACTAGCCCCAGAGGGCTCGATAATATGCAAGGTTCGGATAATTAGACAGAATCCAAACTACTATTAAACACTAGATGGGGCAAGTATTTCATGCCTCGGTCTAATTTGGACTGGACACAAGACGGACCTTGCCATTACCATCATCGAGGACGTCCAGCAGCAGCTCAATCATGTTAACCTTCATGAAGACATGCCATGCCATGCCACTCATAAACTTGTTGTGGAGGCATGCCATGCCATCTTCCTGCGTAAGCTTGACAAGAATAGTATGCCTCACAAACGAAGGAGTAGCTTTGAACTTCTTGTGCTTCAGTACACCCTGGACAACACGCCTGACAACAGTGAGGCTGGAATACAACTCTTCATTGGTATAAGCGCAAATGGCTCAGCCTAAAAACTCTGTTTTCCTAGTGCGTATATTCAGGTCATCCGCCTCATAGTGAGTGACATGTACAACCACACAATCCTTGTCTGCATCAGGGCTCTAATTGAAACAGAAACAAATTTTGAATTACTTTCCAGTATAAGAAACACAATTTATTTAAAGCACTATGTATAGCATGGCATCGAAGCTAATAAAATTTTGCATTATTCATCACCACATACTTAGATGAAAAACCACAATCGAGAACGGCAAAGAAGAAAATCACCTTGGGCAGCTCCGCGGGGGGGGGG
>LR738713.1:498107932-498132466 GCA_902687465.1 Secale cereale
GGGGGGGACACATCCTCGAAGGGGGAAAACAGCTCCTGCAGTGCCACGGGGGTTGTAACCTCAAACGGGCCGTTGACCATCTCAGTAGTGGCCGTGAGCGTATCTGGGGTCGGCTCGGTGGCTGCCTCCATCTTCTTGGAGCTCTCTGTCTCGTGGGGATCAGCCTCCCGTGTCTGCTCCAATATCGGCAGATCTTTGCCTGGTTCTCCTTGGTCCATCATGAAACTGACGAATAGTAGGAGACCACTGAAAGGAAAACACAATCGCAATGACAATGAAACAAAAAAGAGAGTGAGGATCGGTTACTGCTTTGCAAAAGTTCTTTTTTTTCTCTGAACGAAAATATACCAACATCATGGATCCGCTTATCTTCCCTTCGTTGGGAGAGAACAACAGTGGCAGATGCGAGTGTTGCCTTTCTTGAAGATGGTGAGGGAGAAGGGGATCCGATGAAGAGTGCAATGATGGTTGCTTCGTCCGTCAAACTTAGACTGCGGGGAGATGGGGTTTTATGATACGACGGCTCGTTATTGCTGCGCTACGACCGGGGTGACTCTCCGCCTGCATACTGCCTTCTAATTTGGTGGATGGCATTTGGGCCCGCACGCTACATGGCCCGCATGTCGGTGAACAAAAGTATAACGACATTCAGTAGCGGGAGACGTTTTGATGACCTAGGAGGAGCCAGAAGTGGTATTGTATCAACTGTACTAGTAGTAATTGTTTTTCTGGGTAGCTGTAGAGTGTCTCCACTATACTAGTAGTAATTGTTTCTCTGGGCCCAAGACAAAACAGCCCATCCACCCTAGTAAATAGTAACAACGGGGCTGTGCGGGGGCTGTGGCCCGTCTAGCCAGGGTTTTATTTATGTTTACCACATCATGAGCCAAGTTGTGTTTTTTTCTTGCTGAAAATGGCTAGCCCAGTTCTATTTTTTCAAAGAAATACCCAAATGAGGCCTACTTGCTTTATCAGCCATGCTGGACTACAAATCTTTCAAGACGAGGAGAGTTTCATTCGGTTTGCCCAGAAATGGGCTGTACATTTTTAAAACACATCAAACCGGGAATTAGTTTCAAATTTTTTTCATTACAAGATTTTAAATTCCATTGATTTTTATTCGTGGACAATTATTTGGATTTTATATTTATATAAATTATTTTTGAAAATAGTTTGAATGTGAATCGATATTTCAGGATAAAAAATAGTTGACCGCACTGATATATGCAAAAAAATCATATACTTTTTAACCTTGGCCACAATATGGGGTGTAATGCTAACAAAAAGAAGATGGGCTCCAATGAAATTCTTAAGAATTAGCAAATGGGCTATAGATTATTAGAAATAATGCACACGAGAGCAGTGATTGTTGGATGTCCATCCAACGACTGTTGTGCTTCTTCAATCTCTGCTTTTCCTGCTCCAGCCGCTCAAACAAGCGCCGGCGGGACTGCCTGCTCCCTCCTTCCACGGCCCGCTATGGTACCGCGCAGGCCTCACCGCCCCACCGTACTACCATCGCTGGCCTAGCCATCTCTCTACTCACCCAAACCTGTTGTTATTCTTCGGGGATGGCACACGAACTAGTAAACCCTCGTACTCCTCCGCGTGGGAAACAACTGCCGAGTCTTCCCTAGCTCCATTTCGTACCCTTCCTAGGCCTCGCCGTCGTCCACCGCCCTGGTACTCTCAGCGCGGCCTGGTCAACGTGGTCAATGAACGACATCCATCGGAAGTGCACTGTACGTGGAGAGGCTGACAGCTGGGTCCACGGCCGTACGCAAGGAAATGCCT
This sequence comes from Secale cereale, assembly GCA_902687465.1. NCBI lineage: Eukaryota > Viridiplantae > Streptophyta > Magnoliopsida > Poales > Poaceae > Secale > Secale cereale. Next base: position 498,109,727 of record LR738713.1, read on the forward strand.
CCTTATTACGTGCAAAATAATGATTCCTCCACCTGACAGCTAGGACCCATAGGAAGGGCTTCTGTATTTCGTGAAAAAAACGTTCCCCCCGCTGACAGGTCAGACCCACCAGCTATATCTTCACACGCAAGGAAGTGCCTCCTTATGATGCACAATAAATGAATACCCCCTGCTAGCTGGGACCCACCATAGTGGATGGCTGACTTGTGGGACTACTAAGTTGATGGGGACTGAGGGCTTTGTCAAGTTAGTCAATATGAACGATTCTAGGTCCAGTGACCGTACGATGTCCATCCAACGGCCATAGTGCTTCTTCAACCTCTGGTCTTCTTGCTCCAGCCGCCCAAAGCAGCGCCGGTCGTGCCGCCTGCTCCTGCCTCCCGTGGCCGGTTGTGCTGCCGCGGAGGCCTCACCGCCCCCATACTACTCCCACCGCTGGCCAGGCCATCCCTCCACTCACCCACACCCCCTGTTATTCTGCGGCGACGACGGCCTCACACCGCAGCCGAACCAGTGAACCCTCGTACTCCTTTTCGCGTGGGCATCCACTACCGGGTCTTCCCCAGCTCTGCTTCGTCCCCTTCCTAGGCCGCGCCGTTGTCCATCGCCTTGGTGCTCTCAGCGCGGCGTGGTCAATGTGGTCAATGATCGACTTCCATCGGAAGAGTACTGTACGTGGAGAGGCTGACAGTCGGGTCCACGATTACAGCTGGGTCCACGGCCACATCCCTGTTTTTTTGTGATTTGCCAAGTGATACGTCCAAAACGTATCTATAATTTCTGCTTGCTCCATGCCACTTTTGGGTGATATTGCTATGATATTCATACACTTCCATACACTTTTGATCATATTTGGACTAACTTACTAATCCAGTGCACCCCAGTGCCAGTTTCTGTTTTCGGCTGTTTTTGTATTTCAGGTTTTCACGTTACGAGAACTGCCAGGAAAAATCCAGAAAAAATATATAAAAAATCAGCGTTTCGGAAACTACCATGCGTCCGAAGGACAGCCGGGGGGGGGGCACCAGGGCTCCAGGCGCCCTGGCGGCGCCCCCCCCCCTGTGCCGCGCCGGGGGGGCGCATGGGCCCCCCGAAGCTTCCCCGATGCCCCCCTTTGGCATATATTTAAAGCGTCCTCCGAAACCCTCAGAACAGGAACTCTTTTCGCGATCCCATCTCTGTTCCGCCGCCGCCGCCGCTTCCAAGATCGGGAGCACCAGGAGAACTCTTCCCGGCACCCTGCCGGAGGGGAGGATCACCACCGGGAGCTTCTCCACCACCATGGACGCCTCCCGGATGACTCGTGAGTAGTCTCCCTTGGACCATGAGTCCATGACCAGTAGCTATGTGATGTTCTCCTCCCGTTCTTGTGCTTTACTAATTAGTCCTCGTGAGCTGCCCTACATGATCGAGGCACCTATGTAATCCTTATGATGTTGCTATGTTGAGTTTGCTGGGATCCGATGGATTATGAGATTATATTCAGATTGATCTTGAGTAATATATTTGATCTACCTCTTTTATATTTATGTTCATAAGTAATTCTTGCATGTTCTCCGTTGTTATTTATTGCTTTGGCCAAGTAGTAGGTAGTGACTCCAAGAGGGAACGTTATGCTCGATTGTGGGTTCATGCCCCTCGATGACTAGCTTGAGTGACAGAAACATGAGTCTAGGGGATGTGCTGTTGCCACAAGGGGGAAAACAACGGTGCTTGTGCCCGCGGGTGCAAGGATTGTTTACTTTACGCAAAGTTCTTTTAATGCAGTTGTCTGTTGCTTTGAGTTTACACTATGGGTGGGACTCGCAACTTAATACCAGCGAGATGTTCTGGATAGATATCTCAAGGTGGATGATTAGTAGTAGATATTGATGGATTTCGGTCTACTTACTTTGGCGTACCGCCCATGCTTTGAACCTCAACCTTTCTTGCAATGTAGTCAGCATTGGTTTGCGTTCGTGGTCCATATTACCATCATTGATCACATAGCTGTTTACCTCACATAGCTGTTTTATCGTCTTTTGGGAGAGAGACATCACTAGTGAACATAATGAGACTCCGGTCCATATTACCATCATTGATCACATCCACTATTTACTTTTCGTTATTACTTACTATTGCAAACACTATCTATCACTACTATCATTTGCTTTTAATCCTTTGTGAACTACAAGGCCGGAGGGATTGACAACCTCTCTGTACTCGTTGGGAGCAAAGTTATTTGTATCTGTGTGCAGGTCCACGTTGATTGCTACTATCTGGCGCCGTAGCAGTTGACACCTACTTGTTGAACCTAGGAGTCTCTGGGGATTCGATCATTGGCACCTTTGCTAAGGAAAAACACTTCCACAACACTGCATCTTACACCTTCCACTTGGGGTAACCAACGAGGGGTTCGAGGCCCATCAAGGAGTATTTTCTGGCGACGTTGCCGGGGACTCCACTCTTCAGGATAGGGGAGTTGCATGCTATCTTTTACCTTTGCTTTTTAGTCTTGTTAGTTTACCTTTCAGTTTTTGCTTTAGTACCTTTTATCGAAAATCACAAAAATAGTTATCTTGCTTGCTTGCTAATATGGGTTCCACCGAGAACACCAAGTTGTGTGACTTCACTAGTCACAACAACGATGACTTTATCAGCACACCTATCACTACACCTGCCACTTCAGCACCTTCATATGAAATTAAACATGCTATACTGAACTTTGTTATGAGAGAACAATTCTCCGGTGCTGGAGATGATGCTGCTTTACACTTGAACAAATTTGTTGAACTTTGTGATATGCAAAAGTACCACGAAATAGATGGTAATATTGTTAAGCTTAAGCTTTTTCCTTTCTCCTTGAGAGGAGGAGCTAAAATTTGGTTTCAGTCTTTGCCTAGAAATAGCATAGATTCTTGGGACAAGTGCAAAGATGCTTTTATTGGAAAATACTATCCACCTGCTAAAATTATCCAACTTAGAAGTAACATAATGAATTTTAAACAATTGGATAATGAACAGGTTGCCCAAGCTTGGGAACGTATGAAATCTCTTATCAAGAACTGCCCTACTCACGGTTTGACTACTTGGATGGTTATCCAAACTTTTTATGCAGGCTTGAACTTTACCTCGCAGAACTTGTTCGATTCGGCCGCGGGAGGAACTTTTATGTCAACTACACTTGGTGCTGCCACAAAGCTTCTCGATGAGATGATGACCAACTATTCCCAATGGCACACCGAACGTGCTCCAACAGGTAGGAAGGTAAACTCTGTCGAGGAGATTTCCTCCCTAAATGAAAAAGTTGACTTGATCATGTCTCTACATTCGAAGCAATCTACTGTTGATCCTCGTGATGTTCCTTTAAATTCTTTGATTGCTCAAGAACAAGTAGATGTGAATTTTATCTCTAGAAACAGTTTTAACAACAATGCTTATAGGAGTAATTTTGGTAGCAATCCTAGACCGTTCCCCTCTAACTCTTATGGGAACAACAATTATCCTAGTACCAAGAACTCCAATACTGAACTAGAGATTATGCTTAAAGATTTCATCACTACCCAAAAAGCCTTTAATAAGAGTGTAGAAGAAAAACTACATAAACTAGATGGTCTTTCTTTTAAGGTAGACCACTTAGCCAATGAGGTAAAATTGCTAAAAATTAAAACTTCTCCTCTTGAGGAGAGGGAAGTCACTCCTATAAATGCTATTCAAGTGCAAATTAATGAAAACATTAGGATGATGGCTAAACTTAAAGAAAGATGGGCTAGAGAAAGGGAGGAAGAGGATAGAATTAAGAGCCTTCCTACCACCACACTGTTGCTACTATCCAAGTTGTTGAGGATATTCAAACTCTTAGCACCCAATGTACTCCTGGTCCCATTGGACCTATTAATGGTGATGCTATGACTATAGAAACTACCAAACAAGTGAACCTTAAGGACACCACTACCACTTTACTTGATGCTAATGACCTTGATTTTGATAATTGCACTCTTACCGAAGTTATTGATTTCCTTCACAAGATGTCTAGAGACCCCCGCACTAGCACGCTTAACCTTGCCTTCACGGAGCATATCACTAATGCTCTCATCAAAGCTAGGGAGGAGAAACTTAGAGTAGAAGCCTCCATACCTAGAAAGCTAGAAGATGGTTGGGATCCTATGATAAAAATTAATTTGAATGACTTCTCTTGCTATGCATTATGTGATGTTGGTGCTAGTACATCTGTTATGCCCAAAAGAATATATGATATGCTTAAATTGAAACCTTTTGATTCTTGTTCTTTTGGTGTTCGTCTCGTTGATTCTTCCATAAAGAAACCTTTGGGGAGGATTCAACGATGTTCTTATCGTTGTTAATGATAATTATGTTCCCGTTGATTTCACTATTATGGATATTGAATGTGATCCTTCATGTCCAATTATTTTGGGACGTCCCTTTTTACGCACCGTTGGTGCTATCATTGACATGAAAGAGGGTAATATAAAATTTCAGTTTCCTCTCAAGAAAGGGATGGAACACTTCCCTCGAAAGAAGATCAAGTTACCTTTTGAGTCCGTTGTACGGGCTAGCTATTCTTTTACTCTTGATAAAACTTGATCTATATGCATTATGCCTAGCTTAAAGGCATAAAAGAAAGCGCTTTTGGGAGGCAGCCCACATGAATAATTTTTTTTTGCTTTTGTTGTTTCTTGATGTTGTTTACTGCTGTATAATCATCATTGTATCTTTGCTTTTCATAGTTGTGCCAAGTATAGCCTCTGATTGCTAGAAAGTTCAAAAGTTGTGAGGTGCTGTCCAGGAAACAGATTCTGTCTTTGGATAGAAAAAATCGTATAAAATCACCAGATCATCTTTTTGGTCTGAATTTTTTCTACAGCGTTCTCTTTATAATTGTCTTTCGTGAGTCTGTTCTGAGTTTTTTGATTTGAGTTGCAGAAGTATCCCGAACAGATCAATTACTACCTGATGTTCTGTTTTTCACAGATTCTGTCCTGTTTTGCCTTTCCTTCATTTTGCAAATCAAGAGCTTGCTTTTTCTTTGCAAAAACCTTTTGGAAATCTTGAGAAAAAGTAGAACTTCAATAATATCCTTATTTCCAGCAAGGTATAATTATTTTATTAAGGGTACTAACCTCGCTAATCAGATTATGATGAGTTATGTATGAAGGGAGTTTTCAAGTGTGCGAGGGAAGATGATAAAAAGATTCAGGAGTGTCAAGCGCTCAAGCTTGGAGATGCCCCCGTGCACCCCCAAGAAATATTCAAGGAGACTCAAGCGTCTAAGCTTGGGGATGCCCCCGTGCATCCCCTTCTCCATCAACATTATCAGTTCGTCTTTCGTTCCGCTATATTTTTTATCACTTCATGTGTTATGTGCTATGCTTGGAGCGTCTTGCTTTTAGTTTTCTTTCTAGTTTTTCATAACGAGTCGGAACTCAGCATTCTTTATGTGGGAGAGAAACACGCTCCACTTCTACCTAGAACATAACATAGAATTTTCATGTCTATCTTTGCTGTGTGTGTTCTTTGTCTTTTAATAGCTACTATCATGCTCTGCTCTTAGTATTCATGCTTATCTTTTCAAAGAGCTTTTGTTTAGTTGGTTGCTTGAACTCTCTTTAATTATCATGCTCACCTCATTAAGAGAGTTTGCTTCCGTTGCATTGGTTAATGTGTCTATGATAAAGATGCTACGTGCATGATGGAGCTTAGTAGTTCAGGTTTTCTTATGGTTAATCTCAAATAGCTGGGGGGTTCCCAATGTGTTATTGGAGTACCAACTTGATTTGTTTGCCTATGATGTGGTATGGTTTAGTAATATCTTCCTTCGAGAATTTATTTTGATTGACTTGGCGTATGCTCACGCATATTTAAGACTTTAAAGGAAGTCTGTCAAGCCTTGATGATCTTTTATTTCTGAGTAGCGATATAACTACCATGCCTAATTCAATGTTGCTTTGTCGCTCTGCATGATTATGACCGTCATTGCTCTCTTAGTTGGTCGCTCCCAGTCTTTTTGCTAACCTCCACCTGTACTAAGCGAACTAACTTTGCAATATATAGCTCATGGGAAAGTAGCTTAAATACTATTGTGGTAAAGAGTATGTTGCTTATGTATCTTATTTCTTATAAGTTGCTTCTTGAGCGGTAACCATGTTTCTGGGGACGCCATCAACTGTTACACTTTTGTTGAATATCATGTGAGTTGCTATGCATTTTCGTCTTGTCTGAAGTAAGGGTGATTTGTCGTGGGTTGTATGAATACGCATATTGTTAGAGAAGAACATTGGGCCGCCAACCAAAGCCATGTATCATGGTGGAAGTTTTAGCTTGGACATTAATCCTCAATCTCTTATGAGAATATGCTTATGCATTAAAGAGGAGTCCATCATCTATTTTCTATGTTGTCCCGGTATGGATGTCCTCAAGTTGAGATCTATCAAAAACGAGAAATCAAATGTGATTTATCTCCTTGGACCTTTGTACAGGTGGCATAGAGGTACCCCTTTGTGACACTTGGTTGAAACATATGTAATGCAATGATAACCCATGGAAATCCGAGCTAATTAGGACAAGGTGCGAGCACTATTGGTATTCGATGCATGAGGCTTGCAACTTATCGGATGTCTTATACATGACACATATGAAGTACTACTACCGTTGACAAAATTGCTTCCATGTTTTCAAAATAAAAAGCTCTAGCACTTAACCTTTCTTTTACTTTTATGTTAAAGCACCAACTACTGAGAGCATGATTGTCATTCTGAGTGTAATGTGCATTGTCCCAAAGTAGCATTGTCTTTTGCATGATTGTGATATCGTTTATTCTGAAATCATTGTATCTAGTCATCACTTAAACCTTGAAGGTGCCCCTGCATTTATGTTTTGCATCACTAAAGGGGGCAAGCTAGATATCACTTTATCATATTTGCACATCATGTTCATTGCAAATCTTTTTGATGTTTCAGTTTCATGTTGTAAAACTTTCAGTCATTTGTGATTTTCTCATGAGGCAACTTAATTACTATAGATTCATTGTCTTAGTAAGCTTTTGTCATATGACTATGAAAAAGTCCTATATGGTTAATAGCATGTCACCACAGAAATTATTCTTGTTATCATTTACCTACTCGAGGACGAGCAGGAATTAAGCTTGGGGATGTTGATACGTCCAAAACGTATCTATAATTTCTGCTTGCTCCATGCCACTTTTGGGTGATATTGCTATGATATTCATACACTTCCATACACTTTTGATCATATTTGGACTAACTTACTAATCCAGTGCACCCCAGTGCCAGTTTTTGTTTTCGGCTGTTTTTGTATTTCAGGTTTTCACGTTACGAGAACTGCCAGGAAAAATCCAGAAAAATTATATAAAAAATCAGCGTTTCGGAAACTACCATGCGTCCGAAGGACAGCCGGGGGGGCCACCAGGGCTCCAGGCGCCCTGGCGGCGCGCCCCCCCTGGGCCGCGCCGGGGGGGGCGCCTGGGCCCCCCGAAGCTTCCCCGATGCCCCCCTTTGGCATATATTTAAAGCGTCCTCTGAAACCCTCAGAACAGGAACTCTTCTCGCGATCCCATCTCTGTTCCGCCGCCGCCGCCGCTTCCAAGATCGGGAGCACCAGGAGAACTCTTCCCGGCACCCTGCCGGAGGGGAGGATCACCACCGGGAGCTTCTCCACCACCATGGATGCCTCCCGGATGACTCGTGAGTAGTCTCCATTGGACCATGAGTCCATGACCAGTAGCTATGTGATGTTCTCCTCCCGTTCTTGTGCTTCACTAATTAGTCCTCGTGAGCTGCCCTACATGATCGAGGCACCTATGTAATCCTTATGCTGTTGCTATGTTGAGTTTGCTGGGATCCGATGGATTATGAGATTATGTTCAGATTGATCTTGAGTAATATATTTGATCTACCTCTTTTATATTTATGTTCATAAGTAATTCTTGCATGTTCTCCGTTGTTATTTATTGCTTTGGCCAAGTAGTAGGCAGTGACTCCAAGAGGGAACGTTATGCTCGATTGTGGGTTCAAGCCCCTCGATGACTAGCTTGAGTGACAGAAACATGAGTCTAGGGGATGTGTTGTTGCCACAAGGGGGAAAACAATGGTGCTTGTGCCCGCGGGTGCAAGGATTGTTTACTTTACGCAAAGTTCTTTTAATGCAGTTGTCTGTTGCTTTGAGTTTACACTATGGGTGGGACTCGCAACTTAATACCAGCGAGATGTTCTAGATAGATATCTCAAGGTGGATGATTAGTAGTAGATATTGATGGATTTCGGTCTACTTACTTTGGCGTACCGCCCATGCTTTGAACCTCAACCTTTCTTGCAATGTAGTCAGCATTGGTTTGCGTTTGTGGTCCTGTCAATTGCCCAGCTGTAATTTGTTTACCTCATATAGTTGTTTTATCGTCTTTTGGGAGAGAGACATCACTAGTGAACATCATGAGACTCCGGTCCATATTACCATCATTGATCACATCCACTATTTACTTTTCGTTATTATTTACTATTGCAAACACTATCTATCACTACTATCATTTGCTTTTAATCCTTTGTGAACTACAAGGCCGGAGGGATTGACAACCTCTCTGTACTCGTTGGGAGCAAAGTTATTTGTATCTGTGTGCAGGTCCACGTTGATTGCTACTATCTGGCGCCGTAGCAGTTGACACCTACTTGTTGAACCTAGGAGTCTCTGGGGATTCGATCCTTGGCATCTTTGCTAAGGGAAAACACTTCCACAACACTGCATCTTACATCTTCCACTTGGGGTAACCAACGAGGGGTTCGAGGCCCATCACCAAGTAAGTCACTTTGTCAGGCCTGTTGGGCTGCAAATCTTTCAAGATGAGGAGAGCTTCATTCGGTTGGCCGAGAAAATGGCCTATTAGTAATGAGAAATGGGTTGTACATTTTTAAAACACATCAAACCGGTAATTAGTTTAAAATCTCTTTTTTCATTTCAAGATTATAAATTGCATTTATTTTTATGCATGGACAATTTGTTGGATTTTATATTGATATACATTTATTTATTTTTAATCAGTTTGAATGAGACTCAAAATTTCGGAATTAAAAACAGTTTGGACTGCACCGAAATATGCAAAATTTCGTATATTTTTTTAACCATGGCCACAATATGGGATGTAATGCTAACAAAAAGAATATGGGCTCCAAAAAAAACCATAAGAATTAGCAAATGGGTTGTAAATTATTAGAAATAATGACAGATGGGATGTATGATGTTTTCCACAGATTTGAGGCTTTACTAAAAAAGGTTGATGCACAAGAAATGACTGTTGGATGTCCATCCAACGGCCGTCGTGCTTCTTCAATCTCTACTCTTCCTGCTCCAGCCGCTCAAACAAGCGCTGGCAGGACTGCCTACTCTCTCTCCTCCCCGCGGCCGGCTGTCCTGCCGCGCAGGCCTCACCGCCCCACCGTACTCCCATCGCTGGCCTAGCCATCCCTCCACTCACCCACACCTGTTGTTATTCTCCGGCGATGGCAGACGAACCATTAAACCCTCGTACAGTCGTACTCCCCTCCGCGTGGGAAACAACTGCCGAGTCTTCCCTGCCTCTGTGTCGTTCCCTTCCTAGGCCTCGCCGTTGTCTACCGCCCTGGTGCTCTCGACGCGTCCTGGTCAACGACCGACATGCATCTGAGGTGGACTATACGTGGAGAGGCTGACAGCTGGGTCCATGGCCGCACGCAAGGAAATGCCTCCTTATTACGTGCAAAATAATGATTCGTCCACCTGACATCTAGGACCCACCGAAAGGGCCTCTGTATTTCGCAAAAAAACGTTACCGTCGCTACCAGCTCGGACCCACCAGCTATATCTTCGCACGCAAGGAAGTGCCTCCTTATTACGCACAAAAAAATGAATACTCCCCCTATTAGCTGGGACCCAGTATAGTGGCAGGCTGACTGGTAGGCCTACTAAGTTGACGGGGACGGAGGGCTTTGTCAACTTAGTCAATATGCACGATTTTAGCTCTAGTGACCGTATGATGTCCATCCAACGGCCGTAGTGCTTCTTCAACCTCTGGTCTTCTTGCTCGAGCCGCCCAAACCAGCTACCAAACCAGCGCCGGTCGTGCCTCGTGCTCCTGCCTCCCGTGGTTGGCTGTGCTGCCGCGGAGGCCTCACCGCCCCCTACTACTTCCACCGCTGCCTAGGCCATCCCTCCACTCACCCAAACACCCTGTTATTCTGCGATGATGGCAGCCTCACACCGCAGCCGAACCAGTGAACCCTCGTACTCCTCTCCGTGCGGGCTTCCACTGCCACGTCTTCCCCGGCTTCGCGTCGTCCCCTTCCTAGGCCTCGCCGTCGTCCACCGCCCTGGTGCTCTCGGTGCGGCGTGGTCAACATGGTCAAGGAACAACTTGCATCAGACGTGGAATGTACGTGGAGAGGCTGACAGCTGGGTCCACGGCCGCAGCAAGGAAGTGCCTCCTTATTACGCGCAAAATAATTATTCCTCCACCTGACATCGGGGACCCACCAGACGGGCCACCGTATTTCGCGAAAAAATGTTTCCCCTGACTGCTGGGACCCACCAGCTACATCTTCGCACGCAAGGAAGTGCGTCCGGGCAAAAAAAATGATTCGCCCCCCTGACTGTTGGGACCCACCAGCTACATCTTCGCAGGCAAGGAAGTGCCTGACAGTCGGGACCCACCTGGTCGAAGCGTACGTAGCATTGTCATTCTGGTCACGAATGTGTACGTACATACTTGTCGATGTAGAGGCACGCACGTGTCGTAGTAGAGGCGCGCACGTAGCATGTACACGTACGTACAGCGGCCATTGTGCAAGAAAGAAGATATGGCCACGTACGTACATACGGGCAGGGTCTCGAACGCCTACTCGCGCATACGTACGGCCAAGGCTCGTGTACATGGCTGGGTCGGAACGGAGAAACTGCATCGTCGTCGTGTTCATCGGGAGGCAACGGAATGCGTCATGTTCATCGGGAGGCAACGGAATGCGTGGGAGCCAACCGGCTTGGATGGAACAGCCGATGGAAACGAGGCCTGGCGTACCATAGAACGGAGGAAACGGCCTTGTGTTCGACCAGCTATGGTCGAAACGGGATCATGTTCATCGGGAGGGGTCTGGCGTACCGCAAAACGGAGGAACCGGACCTCCTACTGTCGAAACGGGGGTCCTGTTGATCGGGAGGGGTGTGGCGTACCACAAAATGGAGGAAACGGACTTGTGTTGCAGCGCTACGGTCGAAACGGGGGTCATGTTCATCTCGAGGGGTATGGCGTACCGCAAAACGGGACTCCACGGGATACTGTTCATCTCCACCATCGACCCCCTCCAGCCTCCACGGGCTACTGTTCATCCACTGTCGACCTCCTCCAGCCTCCACCTGTGACTGTTCATCCACGGGCTCCTGTTCATCCAGCCTCCACTGCGCGCTACTCCACTGGCTACTGTTCAACCAGCCCTCTCCACGGGCTCCTATTCAACCACCCCTCCATGTCCTACTGTTCATCCAGCCCTCCACCATCTACTGTTCATCCAGCCCTCCACGGGGTGGTCCTGTTCATCCTGCCCTCCACGGGGTCCTATTCATCCAGCCCCAACTGGCTCGATCGATCGGGGCCCTATTCATCCAGAGGCAACACCACGAGGGATCCTATTCATCCACCCCCATCGGGAACTGTTTATCCAAACCCCCCAGCAACGCTCACTATTCATCTACAGGCAGCATCAATCGGCTTTAGTTAGCAGTAGTAGCGAAGGAATCACTCGATCGGGTTCAGTTAACAGCCATCGATCGATCGCTCGGGTTCAGTAACGCGTGGCCTGCAGCGCAACCGCTCGGGTTCAGTTAGAGCCCAATGCCTCGCACCCACGCGCGTGCGTGTATGAGAGAAATGCGTGTCGCTCGGCTCTGACCACCCACCGTAACCAGGAACACCCAGATATTTTCCTCGCCCTCGCTTCTACCATAGTTTTTTCCGTCATGGACGGTCCAAAGAATGTCATGCAGCTGCGTCTCCGACCCACCCAGGACAAAAATCCCATTTTCTGTCATGATTTTTTTTCATAGAAGTAGGACCCCACCACATCTATGATGATATCGGGTTTTGTCACAATTATCGTCATAGAAGTGTCATAAGTATGACAGAAAAAAATTCATTCGGCCCAAAATGTCACGGATGTGTCAGTGGAACCTATGGTTGAAGCATAGGGAATGACTTTCATTTTCTCTCTATCTTCTGCAGTGGTCGGGCATTGAGTCTTACTCAACTTCACACCTTGTAATACAGGCAAGAACCCTTTCTTTGACTCATCCATTTTGAAGTTCTTCAAAACTTTATCAAGGTAGGTGCTTTGTGAAAGTCCAATTAAGCGTATTGATCTATCTCTATAGATCTTGATGCCTAATATATAAGCAGCTTCGTCGAGGTCTTTCATTGAAAAATTCTTATTCAAGTATCCTTTTATGCCATCCAGAAATTCTACATCATTTCCAATCAATAATATGTCATCCACATATAATATCAGAAATGCTACAGAGCTCCCACTCACTTTCTTGTAAATACATGCTTCTCAAAAAGTCTGTATAAAACCATATGCTTTGCTCACATCATCAAAACATACATTCCAACTCCGAGATGCTTGCACCAGTCCATAGATGGATCGCTGGAGTTTGCACACTTTGTTAGCACCTTTAGGATTGACATAACCTTCTGTTTGCATCATATACAACTCTTCTTTGAGATATCCATTAAGGAATGCAGTTTTGACATCCATTTGCCAGATTTCATAATCATAAAATGCGACAATTGCTAACAAGATTCGGACAAACTTAAGCATCGCTACGGGTGAGAAAGTCCCATCGTAGTGAACTCCTTGAACTTGTCGAAAAAAATTTGCGACAAGTTGATCTTTGTAGTCAGTGACATTACCATCAGCGTATGTCTTCCTCTTGAAGATCAATTTATTCTCTATGGCTTGCCGATCATCGGCAAGTCAACTAAAATCCACACATTGTTTTCATACATGGATCCCATCTCAGATTTCATGGCCTCAAGCCATTTTATGGAATCTGGGCTCATCATCGCTTCCTCATAGTTTGTAGGTTTGTCATGGTTTAGTAACATGACTTCCATAATAGGATTACCGTACCACTCTGGTGCGGAACATACTCTGGTTGACCTACAAGGTTCGGTAGTAACTTGATCCGAAGTTCCATGATCATCATCATTAGCTTCTTCACTAACTGGTGTAGGCATCACGGGAACGATTTTTTGTGATGAGCTACTTTCCAATTCGAGAGAAGGTACAATTACCTCATCAAGTTCTACCTTCCTCGCACTCACTTATTTCGAGGGAAACTCCTTCTCTAGAAAGGATCCATTCTTAGCAAAAAAAAAGATCCTGCCTTTGGATCTATGATAGAAGGTGTACCCAACTGTTTCTTTTGGGTATCCTATGAAGACACATTTCTCCGATTTGGGTTCAAGCTTATCAGGCTGAAGCTTTTCACATAAGCATTGCAACCCCAAACTTTAAGAAATGACAGCTTAGGTTTCTTACCAAACCATAGTTCATACGGTGTCGTCTCGACGGATTTAGATGGTGACCTATTTAACGTGAATGCATTTGTCTCTAATGCATAACCCCAAAACTAAAGTGGTAAATCGGTAAGAGACATCATAGATCGCACCATATCTAATAAAGTACGGTTATGACGTTCGGACACACCATTACGCTGTGGTGCTCCAGGTGGCGTGACTTGTGAAACTATTCCACATTGTTTCAAATGAATACCAAACTCATAACTCAAATATTCGCCCACGCGATCAGATCGTAGAAACTTTATTTTCTTGTTACGATGATTCTCTACTTCACTCTAAAACTCCTTGAACTTTTCAAATGTTTCAGATTTGTGCTTCATCAAGTAGATATACCTAAATCTGCTCAAATCATCTGTGAAGGTCAGAAAATAACGATACCCACCGTGAGCCTCAACACTCATTGGACCGCATACATCAGTATGTATGATTACCAATAAGTCAGTTGCTCGCTCCATTGTTCCAGAGAACGGAGTTTTAGTCATCTTGCCCATGAGGCATGGTTCGCAAACACCAAGTGATTCATAATCAAGTGATTCCAAAAGTCCATCAGCATGGAGTTTCTTCATGCGCTTTACACCAATATGACCTAAACGGTAGTGCCACAAATAAGTTGCACTATCATTATCAACTTTGCATCTTTTGGCTTCAATATTATGAATATCTGTATCACTACGATCGAGATTCAACAAAAATAGACCATTCATCAAGGGTGCATGACCATAAAACATATTACTCATATAATAGAACAACCATTATTCTCTGATTTAAATGAATAACCGTCTCGCAACAAACAAGATCTAGATATGATGTTTATGCTCAACGCTGGCACCAAATAACAATAATTTAGGTCTAAAACTAATCCTGATGGTAGATGTAGAGGTAGCGTGTTGATGGTGATCACATTGACTTTGGAACCATTTCCCACGCGCATCGTCACCTCATCCTTAGCTAATCTTCGTTTAATCCGTAGCCCCTATTTTGAGTTACAAATATTAGCAACCGAACCAGTATCAAATACCCAGGTGCTACTACGAGCATTAGGAAGGTACACATCAATAACATGTATATCAAGTATACCTTTGTTTACTTTGTCATCCTTCTTATCCGCCAAATACTTGGGGAAGTTCCGCTTCCAGGACCAGTTCCTTTGGAGTAGAAACACTCAGTTTCAGGCTTGGCTCCAGACTTGGGTTTCTTCGCGGGAGTGGCAACTTGCTTGCCGTTCTTCTTGAACTTCCCTTTCTTTCCCTTGCCCTTTTTCTTGAAACTAGTGGTCTTGTTTAACCATCAACACTTGATGCTCTTTCTTGATTTCTACCTTCGCTGATTTCAGCATCGCGAAGAGCTTGCGAATCATTTCTTCCATCCCTTGCATATTATAGTTCATCACAAAGATGTAGTAGCTTGGTGATAGTGACTAGAGAACTCTGTCAATCACTATCTTACCTGGAAGATTAAATCCCACTTGATTCAAGTGATTGTAGTACCTAGACGTTCTGAGCACATGCTCACTAGCTGAGCTATTCTCCTCTATCATGTAGGCAAAGTATTTGTCAGAGGTATCATACCTCTCGACATGGGCATGAGTCTGAAATACCAATTTCAGCTCTTGGAACATCTCATATGCTCTGTGGCGTTCAAAACTTTTTTTGAAGTCCCGGTTCTAAGCCGTAAAGCATGGTGCACTAACTATTAAGTAGACATCATATTGAGCTTTGCCAAACATTCATAACGTTTGCATCTCCTCCTGCAATAGGTCTGTCACCTAGCGGTGCATCAAGGACATAATACTTCTGTGTAGCAATGAGGATAACCCTCATATCATGGACCTAGTCCGCATCATTGCTACTATCATATTTCAATTTTTATCTAGGAACATATCAAAAATATATAGGAGCTATATCGCGAGCTATTGATCTACAATATAGATATGCAAATACTATCAGGACTAAGTTCATGATAAATTAAAGTTCAATTAATCAAATTACTTAAGAACTCCCACTTAGATAGACATCCCTCAAGTCATCTAAATGATCACGTGATCCAAATCAACTAAACCATGTCCGATCATCACGTCAGATGGAGTAGTCTTCAATGGTGAACATTGATACGTCTCAAACGTATCTACTTTTCCAAACACTTTTGCCCTTGTTTTGGACTCTAACTTGCATGATTTGAAAGGAAATAACCCGTACTGACGCTGTTTTCAGTAGAACTGCCATGGTGTTGTTTTTGTGCAGAAATAAAAGTTCTCGGAATGACCCGAAATTCAACGGAGATTTATTTTGAAATATAGAAGAAAAAAAATGCGGAAAGAACCAGACCAGGGGGGCCCACACCCTGTCCACGAGGATAGGGGCCGCCCCCCCTGGGCGCGCCCCCTGCCTCGTGGGCCCCCTCTTGCTCTACCGACGTCTCCCCCGACTCCATATATTCACTTTCGGGGAGAAAAAATCAGAGAGAAGGAATTGTCGCGTTTTACAATAGGGAGCCGCTGCCAAGCCCTTATCTCCCTCGGGAGGGCTGATCTGGAGTCCGTTCGGGGCTCCGGAGAGTGGACATCATCGCCGTTGTCATCATCAACCTTCCTCCATCACCAATTCCATGATGCTCACCGCCGTGCGTGAGTAATCCCATTGTAGGCTTGCTGGACGGTGATGGGTTGGATGAGATTTACCATGTAATCGAGTTAGTTTTGTTAGGGTTTGATCCTTGGTATCCACTATGTTCTAAGATTGATGTTGCTATGACTTTGCTATGCTTAATGCTTGTCACTATGGCCCGAGTGCCATGATTTCAGATCTGAACCTATTATGTTTTCATGAATATATGTGTGTTCTTGATCCTATCGTGCAAGTCAATAGTCACCCACTATGTGTTATGATCTGGCAACCCCGAAGTGACAATAGTCGGGACCACTCCCGGTGATGACCGTAGTTTGAGGATTTCATGTAATCACTATGTGATAATGCTTTGGTCTGGTACTCTATTAAAAGGAGGCCTTAATATCCCTTAGTTTCCAATAGGACCTCGTTGCCACTGGAGGGTAGGACAAAAGATGACATGCAAGTTCTTTCCCATAAGCACGTATGACTATATTCGGAATACAAGCCTACATTACATTGATGAACTAGAGCTAGTTATGTGTCACCCTATGTTATAACTATTACATGAGGAATCGCATCCGACATAATTACCCATCACTGATCCAATGCCTACGAGCTTTTCACATATTGCTTGCTGCTTATTTACTTTTCCGCTGCTACTGTTACAAACACTACAAAACTACTATCACTAGTTTTGCTACTCTTACTGTTACTTCCATATTACCTTGCTACTAAATACTTTGCTACAGATACTAAGTTTTCCAGGTGCGGTCGAATTGACAACTCAGCTGCTAATACTTGATAGTATTCTTTGGCTCCCCTTGTGTCAAATCAATAAATTTGGGTTGAATACTTTACCCTCGAAAACTGTTGCGATCCCCTACACTTGTGGGTTATCAAGACTATTTTATGGCGACATTGCCGGGGAGCATAGCTATATTCCGTAAGTCACTCGGGATTTATATTTGTTGATCACTATGAAGAACTTGAAAGACTCAAGAAGCAAGATTTATCCCTCAACTACGAGGGGGGTAAGGAACTGCCATCTAGCTCTGCACTTGATTCACCCTCTGTTATGAATAAACTTGCAACACCTACTCCTGCTATTGAATCTGATATGTCACATGTTCTTGATGATGCCACTTCTGCTATGTATGATGAAACTACTTCTATGCTTGATAATACTGTGCCAGTAGGTGAATTTCTTGATGAACAAATTGCTAAGGTTAGGGAGAATGCAAATATTGAAACTGATAATATTGATGAAAGTGATGATGAAGATTCTCCCCCTAGAAATGAATTGCCTCTTATTCTTGAGGATTACATTATGGATGAAGAAACTGCTAGAGACTTTCTTGCTTGCAATGATAGATATGATCTTAAGAAATTATTAGCTAAGCTGAAAGAAAAGTCTTTGAATGCTAGAATGAAATATGACCCTGCTTTTGCTACTTCACCTATCTTTGTTACTGATAAGGATTGTGATTTCTCTGTTGATCCTGAGTTAATTACTTTGGTTGAATCTGATACTTTCCATGGCTATGAATCTGAAGCTGTTGTGGCACATCTTACTAAGTTGAATGATATAGCCACCCTATTCACCAACGAGGAAAAAATTCGTTACTACTATATCCTTAAGTTATTTCCGTTCTCGTTAAAGGGTGATGCTAAGACATGTTTCAATTCTCTTGATCTTGGTTGTGTGCGTAGTCCCCAGGATATTATTTATTACTTCTCTGGTAAATATTTTCCCGCTCATAAGAAACAAGCTGCCTTACGGGAAATATATAATTTTGTGCAAATTGAAGAAGAGAGTCTCCCACAAGCTTGGGGGAGGCTTCTCCAATTACTTAATGCTTTGCCTGATCATCCTCTTCAGAGGAATGAAATACTTGATGTCTTTTATAATGGCCTAACCGATGCTTCCAGAGACCACCTGGATAGTTGTGTTGGTTGTGTTTTCAGGGAAAGAACAGTTGATCAAGCTGACTTACTATTGAATAATATGTTGACCAATGAAAATAATTGTACACTTCCTCTACCAGCCCCTAAGCCAACTCCGAAGAAAAGGGGTGTTCTCTTTCTTAGTCCTGAAGATATGCAAGAGGCAAAGAAATCTATGAAAGAAAAAAGTATTAAAGTTGAAGATGTTAAGAATTTACCACCTATTTAAGAAATACATGGTCTTGATAACCCGACACGGGTAGTAAAGGTAAATTGTCTCTATAGATTTGATGAAGGTGATATTCCTCGTTATAAGTCTGCTAGCCAATGCTTAGATGAGTTTGACAATTTTATTGTGAAACAAGAAAACTTCAATGCTTATGTTGGTAGACAATTGCAACGTAATGCTTATATGATTGAACACTTGAGTGATTATATGTTTAGAGTTAAAGGTGAACTAAAACTCATTAGTAAACAAGCTTCTATGGTCACCTCTCAAGTAGAACTAGTACTTAAAGCACAAAATGATTTGCTCAATGAATTAAATAGTAAGAAAAATGATAATGCTATTAGAGTTGTGACTACAGGTGGTAAAATAACTCAGGAACCTCCGTATCCTGAAGGCCACCCTAAGAGAATGGAGCAAGATTCTCAGAGAGCTAATGTAGATACACCTAGTTCTTCTAAGAAGAAGAAAAAGAAAAATGATAGGACTTTGCATGCTTCTAGTGAACCTGTAGCTGACACACCTGAGAATCCCAATGATATCTCTATCCCTGATGCTGAAACACAATCTGATAATGAACATGAACCTAGTGATAATGTTAATATGATGTTTATGATGATGCTCAACCTAGCAATGACAATGATGTAGAGATTGAACCTGTTGTTGATCTTGATAACCCACAATCAAAGAATCAACGTTATGATAAGAGGGACTTTGTTGCTAGGAAGCACGGTAAGGAAAGAGAACCATGGGTTCAGAAACCCATGCCTTTTCCTCCTAAACCATCCAAGAAAAAGGATGATGAGGATTTTGAGCGCTTTGCTGAAATGATTAGACCTATCTTTTTGCGTATGCATTTGACGGATATGCTAAAAACAAATCATTATGCTAAGTATATGAAAGACATTATTACAAATAAAAGAAAGATACCTCAAGTTGAAATTTCCACCATGCTTTCCAATTGCACTTTTAAAGGTGGAATACCAAAGAAACTAGGGGATCCAGGAGTACCCACTATACCTTGCTCCATCAAAAGAAACTATGTTAAAACTGCTTTATGTGATCTTGGAGCCGGTGTTAGTGTTATGCCTCTCTCTTTATATCATAGACTTGATTTGAATAAGTTGACACCTACTGAAATATTTTTGCAAATGGTCAATGAATCAACTGCTATACCTGTCGGTATTTGTGAGGATGTGCCTGTTGTGGTTGCAAATGTTACTATTTTAACGGACTTTGTTATCCTTGATATTCCCGAGGACGATAGTATGTCTATTATCCTTGGTAGACACTTTTTCAATATTGCATGGGCTGTTATTGATTGCAACAAAGGCAATGTCACTTTTCATGTCAATGGTAATGAGCATACGGTACACTTTCCGAGGAAACGACCTCAGGTCCATAGTATCAATTATATTGGAAAAATTTCAATGATTACTGTTGGAGGTTTTGAATTTCCTTTTCCTACTGCCAAGAAGAAATATGATATTCTTATTGTTGGGGACATACATATCCCCATTGAGGTAACCTAGTGTTATTCGAAAATTCTCTGGTTTCATGTTATTCAGAAAGAGTTTATTAACAAGACCTGATCAACCTTGTTAATGGATTCCTTTTGATGAGCATGAGATGGGTGAATCTAGAAAGCATAACTTTTTGTACCCTCCTTTTACTTTCTATTAATTAGATTAAATAAAGCAAAAATAGTATTTTATGTCTGTCTTCAGAGTTATCCGTGCAATAAAAAGATACCCCGAAAATAAAAGTTCTCCAAATGCCCCGAAAATGGAATATGATTTTTTTTCTAGAATATTTGAGAATATTTGGCACTGAAAACACAACAGGGGGAGCCAGCACCTGGCCACGAGGGTGCAGGGCGCGCCCGCCCCCCTAGGCGCGCCCCCTGCCTCGTGGGCCCCACGTGGCCCCCCTCCACTTACTCCAGCACCCACACACTCCTTCTTCCTCCCAAAAAAATCACTATCCAGCTCAAGCACGAGTTTTAGCTCATCTTGCTATCATTTTCGATCTCCTTGCTCAAAGCTCCATTCACAAAATTGTTTGGGCAGATTGTTCTTTGGTATGTGACTCCTCCATTGGTCCAATTAGTTTTTGTTCTAGTGCTTTATTCATTGCAAATTTTTTTTGCTGAGGTGACCCTATTCTTGAGCTTGCATGTCATATTTATGTGGTTCCAAGTAGTTCTAATGCATGATATAGTCTCTAGGCACTTGTAGGAGTAGTTGCTATCAATCTTGTTGAGTTTGGTTCAATTTTATTTTGAGTCACTCAAAATTTCAGAAATTTTTAGAGGAAGAAAATGATGTGGAGATTGTTGAGAGGCTCTTCCATTCAAAGTTCAAAGTATAAGCAGAAGGAAGAGATTAAGAAGCCCAAATACAATTTTCCTCGCGCTGCGGAAGTTCGGCGAGTGAATGGCTGTGCAATGAGTTTTTGGAAGCCGCCGGGATTTATAAAGACTTTTATTATTTGGCGGAGAATGCAGGCCTCACCGACTTCCTCCACGACCAGCGTGAACATATCTCTTTCTCACTAATATGTTTACGCAAAACTTTCATTTTCATGCTAAGAAATCACCATCTTCGGTGGAATTTCATTTATATGATGAGGTTAAGGAGATGTAGTTCTATGAATTTTGTCAAGTATGTAAGATACCCTTTGATGGTAGTCTTGAGGAACCACATCGTAAAGATGTTGAGGGGTTTATTGATATGATAGCTGTAGGGGAAACGAGGCAAGTTTCAAGGGCAAGAATTACTAGTATACATTTTCCTATTCTACGCTACTTTGTGATATTTGCTAATAGATGCTTAATTGGTCGCAGGAACAGTGGGAATCTTAGTGCCCCCGATATTGTCATTTTGCGCCATGCTTTGTTTCAAGACACAAATTTTAGCTTGGGCGTTGTTGATGCTAAACGATTAAGTCTGAACCGTACAAAGGGTCCCATCTTTAGAGGCATCTTTGCTTCTCGCCTTTCTGAACACTTTAGAATACCTATTAGGCATCATGAGAAGGAAGAAAAGTTGTTGGCCCCGGTTTTTCTAGATTATAAGAGTATGATAGCACATGATTTTATTGTTAAAGACAAGAAGGAGTTGCTTAAGTATAAATTGAGGATTGATGAAAAATATTGTGAGATTATTACCTTGTCTGCACCATCTTTGTTTGATCTATTTTCAGGCACGTACCTCGTTTTGTCAGATGTCGTCTATATGTACTTGAGCCAGGCACAAGCTTCAGAGCGGGAGCCGGAGCCACCACTTGACCCTTATCAGCAGTCGGTTTATCGGTGGGATCCGGATGAGATTGCCAACCGGTGGCACCTAGAGGACACTCCTCCGTGCACCGGAGAGAGTAGCTTTGATCTGTGGCAATAGACAAACTTAGGTCAACAGCCTAAGCTTGGGAGAGTATGTATTTCTCACCGACATTACATTCATGTTCACACACTTATTCCAGTAGTCGGTGCTCACACTCTTTCATTGTACTATCCATGCTAGTTTCATTTCTTTTCTTAGTCTTTTTCTTGTGTGTTAGAAAAACCTTAAGAAAAAACAAAAAAAATACTTGTAACTTTTTAGCTAGTTTACTTTCCATGCGTGTAGTGGTAGTAATTAAAAGAAAACCCAAAAAGATTTCTCGTTCTTCTTTTGCTTGTTGGGAGCTTTCCAGTGTAAATAGTTTCTATTCTTTTCTTTTCTTTGGGGGTCAAGAGGAGAATACCATGATGAAAATGCTTAATGGCTCTCTTATGCATTACTGTTAATTTAACCATGAGCCATAATACTTTGTCTTCTCTCTTGTATTAAATGCTTGCAGATTCCAACTTAGTCCAATGCACGTGCACTATTATTATTTTCCACACCGTTCGATCGTGCGAGTGAAAGGCAATAATGACGATATATGATGAATTGATTGAGACAAGAAAAGATGGTATGAACTCGACCTCTCTTGTTTTTGTAAATATGATAGTTCATCATTCCTGATTCAGCTTATTATGAATGAAACATGCTTGCAATGACAATTAGATATCATAGTTGCTCATGCCATGCTTAATTAGCTAAGGGCGTGTTTGGTTCGTTGCATGGCATCTGGCTCGCACCCACCATGCAAAAACTGGACGTTTGGTACCCTGCATGCCTAATTGGGCCTGGCCCGACGGATGCAAAAATGGGCTCGCAGCCAAGCTGAGCGGAAACGCAGGTTTCTCGCGTAGCACGCGTGCAGGCTCGAGTGTTAGCTTTTTCTTCGTCCGTCTTCCATCTTCTCGCGTAGCAAGCGCCGCCGCCGGCTTCCCACATGAACGCCTCCGCTCCTGCCCCCCCCCC
>LR738713.1:498132594-498146788 GCA_902687465.1 Secale cereale
CCAGATCCGCCGGCGCCGACCGCGCCCGTCCGCCGCCTGTCCGAGGCCGCCGGTGGCTCCCCACATATCAACGCAGCCCCGCCCTTCACATCCGTCGACGCCGACCGCGCCCGTCCGCCGCCGTCTCCCCACATCAACGCAGCCCCGCCCTTCACAACCGCCGGCGCCGACTGCGCCCGTTCGCCGCCTGTCCGAGGCCGCGGCCGGCTCCCCACATCAACGCAGCCGCTGCCCTCCCCGTCTGCCTCTGCATCCTTTGCCGCCGCCGTGCTTGGTGAGGTGAGCTCAGCGTCCACATCCTCCGGCAATGGCCTCAAGCCAACCTCCAAGCTCCCCGCTCCTTGACGCCATCTTCCCCGTGATGCTCTGCGCTGTTGATTTCAGCTTCGTTTGTAAGAATCTGCAGCTCATACGACTATAGCGTACAAGTTCACCAAACAGTCATCTGGGTTCATCCTTGCATCAGCTCATTCAGGCCAGGCTCAGCCAGGATCTCCCATACGATGCATGCAAAAGATGCCCAGGCAACCAAACACGCCCTAAGAGTTTATAATGGTCTATCTTGCGTGCCAACATGATATTAAAATGGTTGTGATGTGGTATGATAGGATGGTATTCTCCTTTGAACGATTCAAGTGGTTTGACTTGTCACATGTTCATGCATGTAGTTGAAACAAAATCAACATAGCCTCAATGATATTTATGTTCATGGTGATTTATATCCTACTCATGCTTGCATTCATTGTTGATTAATTTTAATGCATGTTCATGACTGTTGTCGCTCTCTAGCTGGCCGCTTCCCAGTCTCTTTCTAGCATTCACCTGTACTAAGCGAGAATACTGCTTGTGCATCCACTCCCATAAACCCCAAAGTTGTTCCATATGATTCCACCATACCTTCCTATATGCGGTATCTACCTGCCGTTCCAAGTAAATTTATATGTGCCAAACTCTAAACCTTCAAATGAAATTCAGTTTTGTATGCTCGAACAGCTCATTGATAACCCACAAGTGTAGGGGTCAGTTGTAGCCTCTTTCGATAAGTAAGAGTGTCGAACGCAACAAGGAGCTAAAGGTAGAACAAATATTCCCTCAAGTTCGATCGACCACCGATACAACTCTACGCACGCTTGATGTTTACTTTACCTAGAACAAGTATGAAACTAGAAGTACTTTGTGGTTTTTGTGGGATAGGTTTGCAAGTATATAAAGATCATGTTAATAAAACTAGGGGATGTTAAGATAAAGACACAACTAAATTAGTTTTAGTATAGAGATATTTGTCACGAGAAAGATATTTGTCCCTAGGCAGTCGATAACTAGACCGGTAATCACTATTGCAATCTTATTTGAGGGAGAGGCATAAGCTAACATACTTTCTCTTCTTGGATCATATGCACTTATGATTGGAACTCTAGCAAGCATCTGCAACTACTAAAGATCATTAAGGTCAAACCCAACCATAGCATTAAAGTATCAAGTCCTCTTTATTCCCATACGCAAACAACCTACTTACTCGGGTCTGTGCTTCTGTCACTCACGCCACCCACCATAAGGAAATCATGAACATATTGCAAACCCTACAGCGGGGATCCCTCACGCTTGCGCGACACGGAGAGCACCATAGGACAGCACCAATAATAAAACATGCAACTCAAACCAATCACGATCATCAATTAACCCATAGGACAAAACGGATCTACTCAAACATCATAGGATAGCCATACATCATTGGGAAATAATATATAGCGTTGAGCACCATGTTTAAGTAGACATTACAGTGGGTAGAAGAGGGGTTACACCGCTGCATAGAGGGGGGAAGAGTTGGTGATGATGGCGGTGAAGTTGTTGGTGTAGATTGCGGTGACGATGATGGCCTCGACGGCACTCCGGTGCCACCGGAAGCGAGGGGGAGAGAACCCCACGCCTTATTCTTCTTCCTTGACCTTCTCCCTAGATGGGAGAAGGGTTTCCCCTCTGGTCCATGGTCTCCATGGTGTGGGAGGGGCGAGAGCCCCTCCGAGATTGGATCTGTCTCTCTGTCTCTCTTTGTTTATGCGTTCCCAAATTCTGGCCCTTCACCGTTTCTTAAATTCCCGGAGATCCGTAACTCCGATTGGGCTGATTTTTGGACACAATTTTTATCCGGATATTAGCTTTCTTGCGGCGAAAGAAGGGCATCAACCGCCTTACGGAGTGGCCACGAGGGCCCAGAGCGCGCCCCTCACCCTCGTGGGCCACTCGGGCATCGTCTCGTGTTGGTTCCGCTTCCCAAAATTCACATATATTCCAAAAAAAATCTCCGTCCGTTTTTATCCCGTTTGGACTTCGTTTGATATGGATATTCTGCGAAACAAAAAATATGCAACAAACAGGAACTGGCACTGGGCACTGGATCAATATGTTAGTCCCAAAAAATAGTATAAAAAGTTGCCAAAAGTATATGAAAGTTGTAGAATGTTGGCATGGAACAATCAAAAATTATAGATACAACGGAGACGTATCAGCATCCCCAAGCTTAATTCCTGCTCGTCCTTGAGTAGGTAAATGATAAAAAAGATAATTTTTTATGTGGAATGCTACCTAGCATAATCTTGATAATGTAATCTAATCATGGCATGAATATTAAGACACGAGTTATTCAAAGCAATAGTCTATCATTTGACATTAAGACAATAATATTTCAAGCATACTAATAAAGCAATCATGTCTTTTCAAAATAACATGGCCAAAGAAAGTTATCCCTACAAAATCATATGGTCTGGCTATGCTCCATCTTCACCACACAAAGTATTTAAATCATGCGCAACCCCGGTTTTGGCCAAGCAATTGTTTCATACTTTAGTATTCTCAAACTTTTTCAACTTTCACGCAATACATGAGCGTGAGCCATGGACATAGCACTATGGGTGGAATAGAAGGTGGTGATAGACAAAAGGAGGGAGAAAGTCTCACATCAACTAGGCAAATCAATGGACTATGGAGATGTCCATCAATCGATATCAATGTGAGTGAGTACGGATTGCCATGTAACCGATGCACTAGAGCTATAAGTGTATGAAAGCTCAAAAAGAAAACTAGTGGGTGTGCATCAACTTGCTTGATCATGAAGACCTAGGGCATTTGAGGAAGCCCGTCGTTGGAATATACAAGCCAAGTTCTATAATGAAAATTCCCACTAGTATATGAAAGTAACAACATAGGAGACTCGCTATCATGAAGAACGTGGTGCTATGATGAAGCACAAGTGTGGTAAAATGATAGTAACATTGTCCCTTCTCTCTTTTTCTCTCATTTTTTGGAGGGGCTTTTCTTTTTTTTAGCCCCCCTCTTTTTTTCGGCCATCTCCCTTTTTTTTATTTGGCTTTTCTCTCTTTCTTTCTTTTTTGTTTCCTCACACGGGACAATGCTCTAATAATGAAGATCATCACACTTTTATTTTCTTACAACTCAAAGATTACAACTCGAAGCTAGAACAAAATACGACTCTATGTGAATGCCTCCATCGGTGTACCGGGATGTGCAATGATCTAGCGTAGCAATGACATCAAAAAACGGACAAGCCATGGAAACATCATGCTAGCTATATTACGATCATGCAAGGCAATATGACAATGATGGTGCGTGTCATAATAAACGGAACGGTGGAGTTACATGGCAATATATCTCGGAATGGCTATGGAAATGCCATGATAGGTAGGTATGGTGGCTGTTTTGTGGAAGGTATATGGTGGGTGTATGGTAGCGAAAATTTCATATTACAAGAGAGGCTAGCAATGGTGGAAGGGTGAGAGTTCGTATAATCCATGGACTCCACATTAGTCATAAAGAACTCACATACTTATTGCAAAAATTTATTAGCCATCGAAACAAAGTACTACACAAATGCTCCTAAGGGAAGGGTTGGTAGGAGTTAACCATCGCGCGATCCCGACCTCCACACAAAGGATGACAATCAAGAAATAAATCATGCTCCGACTTCGTCAGATAACGGTTCACCTTACATGCAAGCTTCGGGAATCACAAACCTTAACACAAGTATTTCTACAATCCACAAATACCCACTACCATGACTCCAATATCACCATCTTTATGTCACAAAACTATTGTAAGGAATCAAACATATCATATTCAGCGATCTACAAGTTTTATGTAGGATTTTATGACTAACCATGTGAATGACCAATTCATGTCAACTCTCTAAATAGATATAAGTGAAGCAAGAGAGTTTAAATTCTTACTACAAAAGATATGCCCACACTCTAACAAATATAAGTGAAGCAAAAGAACATTCTACAAATGGCGGTTTTCTATGTGAAGAGAAACAGGCAATCCAAAC
The DNA here is from genome assembly GCA_902687465.1 of Secale cereale. Taxonomy (NCBI): domain Eukaryota; kingdom Viridiplantae; phylum Streptophyta; class Magnoliopsida; order Poales; family Poaceae; genus Secale; species Secale cereale. The sequence goes on from LR738713.1 coordinate 498,136,934, forward strand.
TTCAAATGATATAAGTGAAGCACAAGAAGCATTCTATAAAGCCATACTCAAAGATATAAGTGAAGTGCAAAGAGCATTCTATAAATCAACCAAGGACTATCTCATGCCAGCATGGTGCATTTATTAAAAAGAAAGAAAAAGCACACGACGCTCCAAGAATTTACGCATATCATGTGAACGAAACGAATCCGAAAACATACCGATACTTGTTGAAGAAAGATGGGATGCCTTCCGGGGCATCCCCAAGCTTAGAAGCTTGAGTCTCCTTGAATATTTACTTGGGGTGCCTTGGTCATCCAAAAGCTTGAGCTCTTGCCTCTCCTCCTTCTTCTCACATCGAGACCTCCTCGATCTTCGAACACTTCATCCACACAAAACTTAACCGAACTTTTAGTGGCGGGGTTAGTGCATATGATCAATAAAATCCCATCGTGTACTGCTCTAACATTATTGTATAATTATAAACAAACATTACCTAATGTATTCTATCACAATTCTATGGCCCCAAGTCAAGGATGCATCAACAAGAATTCAAACATATGCAAATAATGAAGCTATACCAGCAATCTGTGAAAGCGAGGACAGTCTGTGGTAATTTGAACATTAACCATACTTCTGTAACTCTTTAAATTCTGGAAAAAATAGGAAATTTCAACAATTTGTATAGCAATACTATGCAAGAAGTTTCAGATCCTTGCGACTTTCCAGTAAAAAATGTAAAATCGCGCACTACAGCCAAAGTTTCTATTTTTGCACCGCACAAACCAACAAGCAGTTTAATCATCCTAAAGGAAACTCTTGGCACATTATATTTATAATACAATGGAATTGTACAAGGGGATAATTATTTTTATTGAAAATTTTCTGTAATTCAAGATTTGCAAAGTTTCCATGGGCATGAGCAAAGTTCAAGGAACTCCCCCATTTCAACGGTGCTCGTCCTTCCTACTTTCACTTTCCTTTTTGAAAAAGTTTAGGTTACCCTCTTTATTTTTTTGTTTTTAAACTTTATAAAAGCACATAACAGAAATAAATGACTCTGTAAAACTTTCGGGTTGTCTCCCTGGCAGCGCTTTCTTTAACGCCATTAAGCTAGGCACATAGTGCTCAAGTAATGGATCCACCCAAATCCCAAGGTATATCAAATCTAATTTTAATTAGCAATGATTTGGCATTTAGTAGTGAGCACAAAGTGATATGTGTCATGCAAAAACGAAGTCTAACTCTCTTCCTATGCATAGGCATGTCATATAAGAACAATTCATGCACATCAGGTAAAGGCCAATGCATAGTATAAGTAGTTTCTTGCAATTTTCTCGTGTTGGAAACATAGAGAGGCGGAGATGTAGTTCCTCTCTCAGAATAATTGCAAATAGGAGCAGCAAGCACATGCTTATTATATTCATCAAAAACATCATGTGCAACGGAAAAAGGCAACCCATCAATATAATCCTTAATAAGCGCAAACTTCTCCGATATAGTGTAGTTTGGAGAATTCAAAAAGATAATAGGACTATCATGTGTGGGTGCAATAGCAGCTATCTCATGTTTAACATAAGGAACTATATCAAGTTCATCTCCATAAGCATAATTCATATTGGCATCTTGGCCACAAGCATAGCAAGCATCATCAAATAGGGATATTTCAAAAGAATCCAAGGGGTCATAGCAATCATCATAGCATTCATCCTTCGGTAAGCACGAAGGGAAATTAAACAATGTATGAGATAAAGAGTTACTCTCATTAGAAGGTGGGCACGGGTGATCAATTCGCTCTTCCTCCTTTTGTTCTTCGCTCTCCTCCTCATCTTTTTCGTCCAATGAGCTCACAATGTCATTAATTTCTTCTTCCATAGACTCCTGCAAAATATTAGTCTCTTCTTGGACAGCGGAGACTTTATCAATAAATGCATCAATATTGGAGTTATATTCATAATTCAAATAGCAACATTTCAATATAGCAAGATTTTCAGGCCTATAAACATCATCATCAAAAGCATCATTCTTTTTAAAGAGAGATTCAATTTCATAAGCACCCTTAAAAGCAACGAATTCTTCTATTTGTTCCACATCATAATAATCATATATACCATTAGCATAAGAAGCTAAGGTTTCCTTATCATTAAATTGCATAAAAAGGGAAGTTGTGGAGCCTTCATCCTAGAGAAACAAGTATAATCATATCTCAAGCATAGTTGCCGAGCATACCAATGCAACATATGAATTTGATCCCATAACAGTTTCCCTTTTTGTGTCAAGCGATAATCCCTAAAGTATTCACGTTGATCCAACATTACTCCCATTATATAGTTGAATGGGGTTTTCTCAGGATTATCAAAGTAGTACATAATATCTTTCACATAATGAGCATTGAGGGTTTTAGGAGGTTCCCCATCTCCATGAGTAGCAAGTACACCTAAGTTTTCTGGTATTCCGTGCTCCATATCCATAACTAAAGATAGAGAACAACTTAGAATAACAAATAAAATCTACTTAGTGATTAAGCAAACAAGCACACACGAGAATATTCACCCCACGCTATTGCTCCCCGACAACGGCGCCAGAAAAAGGTCTTGATAACCCACAAGTGTCGGGGATCGGTTGTAGCCTATTTCAATAAGTAAAAGTGTCGAACCCAACGAGTAGCTAAAGGTAGAAAAAATATTCCCTCAAGTTCTATTGACCACCGATACAACTCTACGCACGCTTGATGTTTACTTTACCTAGAACAAGTATGAAACTAGAAGTACTTTGTGGTTTTTGTGGGATAGGTTTGCAAGAATATAAAGAGCATGTTAATAAAACTAGGGGCTATTAAGATAAAGACACAACTAAATTAGTTTTAGTAGAGAGATATTTGTCACGAGAAAGATATTTGTCCCTAGGCAATCGATAACTAGACCGGTAATCACTATTGCAATCTTATTTGAGGGAGAGGCATAAGCTAACATACTTTCCCTTCTTGGATCATATGCACTTATGATTGGAACTCTAGCAAGCATCCACAACTACTAAAGATCATTAAGGTAAAACCCAACCATAACATTAAAGTATCTAGTCCTCTTTATTCCCATACGCAAACAACCTACTTACTCGGGTTTGTGCTTCTGTCACTCACGCCACCCACCATAAGCAAATCATGAACATATTGCAAACCCTACAGCGGGGATCCCTCATGCTTGCGCGACATGGAGAGCACCATAGGACAACACCAATAATAAAACATGCAACTCAAACCAATCACGATCATCAATTAACCCATAGGACAAAATGGATCTACTCAAACATCATAGGATAGCCATACATCATTGGGAAATAATATATAGCGTTGAGCACCATGTTTAAGTAGAGATTATAGCGGGTAGAAGAGGGGTTACACTGCTGCATAGAGGGGGCAAGAGTCGGTGATGATGGCGGTGAAGTTGTTGGTGTAGATTGCGGTGACGATGATGGCCCCGGCGGCACTCCGGTGCTACCGGAAGCGAGGGGGAGAGAGCCCCCCACCTTATTCTTCTTCCTTGACCTTCTCCCTAGATGGGAGAAGGGTTTCCCCTCTAGTCCATGGTCTCCATGTCGTGGGAGGGGCGAGAGCCCCTCCGAGATTGGACCTGCCTCTCTGTCTCTCTTTGTTTCTGCGTTCCCAGATTCTGGCCCTTCACCGTTTCTTAAATTCCTGGAGATCCGTAACTCCGATTGGGCTGATTTTCGGACATGATTTTTATCCGGATATTAGCTTTATTGCAGCGAAAGAAGGGCATCAACCTCATGGGCCACTCGGACATCATCTCACGTTGGTTCCGCTTCCCAAAATTCACATATATTCCAAAAAAATCTCCGTCTGTTTTTATCCCATTTGGACTCTGTTTGATATGGATATTCTGCGAAACAAAAAACATGCAACAAACAGGAACTAGCACTGGGCACTGGATCAATATGTTAGTCCCAGAAAATAGTATAAAAAGTTGCCAAAAGTATATGAAAGTTGTAGAATGTTGGCATGGAACAATCAAAAAATATAGATACGATGGTGACGTATCACTCATGTATCAACTAGGGTCGTCTATATCTTCCATGCTCGGTGGGTTATTCTCACGATGAGTGGACTCCGCTCATCATTCATGAGAAAATGGCTGGTAGTCGGGATGCCCAGACCCATGCTCAAATCATAATAATTAAACAAAACTCGCCCATGACTGTTGCTGGTTTGGACGGTACCCCGTGGATTCGGATGGCCGTGGAGTGTGCTTGTTGGTGGTTGGGGGAGTATAGACTTTACCATTCTGTTTGGGAACCGCCTATAATGTGTGTAGCATGGAAGATATCGAGATCTCTTGGTTCCTATTTTGACAATGAAAGTATACCGCTCAAAATATTATTCATCTCTATTTCAAAATCGAGCTCTGGTACCTCTACAAATCCCTGCTTCCCTCTGCGAAGGGCCTATCTATTTACTTTTATGTTGAGTCATCATCCTCTTATTAAAAAAGCACAAGTTGGAGAGCACCGCTATCATTTGCATGTATTGCTATTAATTTGCATTGAGTATGATTGTGACTGGATCTCTTTTACCATGAATTACAATGTCTAGTCAGTCCTTGATCTTTAAAGGTGCTCTGCATTTATGTTTTGCGGTCTCAGAAAGGGCTAGCGAGATACCATCTTGTTATATCATATTATGATTGTTTTGAGAAAGTGTCATCATCCGAGGTTTATTATTATTGCTCGCTAGTTGATTATGCCATTTATATGAGTAGACATGAGACCTCAAAGTTATTGTGAATGTGGTTAGTTCATGATCTTTGCTGAAAACTTGAATGCTGGCTTTACATATTTACAACAACAAGAGCAAACAGAGTTTGTCAAAGTTTTTCTTTATCACTTTCAGTTTATCAACTGAATTGCTTGAGGACAAGCAAAGGTTTAAGCTTGGGGGAATTGATACGTCTCCAACGTATCTACTTTTCCAAACACTTTTGCCCTTGTTTTGGACTCTAACTTGCATGATTTGAATGGAACTAACCCGGACTAAGGTTGTTTTCAGCAGAACTGCCATGGTGTTGTTTTTGTGCAGATTTAAAAGTTCTGGGAATGACCTAAAATTCAACGGATATTTATTTTGGAATATATAAAAAATATCTGCGGAAAGAACCAGACCAGGGGGGCCACACCCTATCCACGAGGGTGGGGGCGCCCTCCCCTGGGCGCTCGCCCCTGCCTCATGGGCCCCCTATGGCTCCACCGACGTCTCCCCGACTCCATATATTCACTTTCGGGGAGAAAAAAACCAAAGAGAAGGAATTATCACATTTTACGATAGGGAACCACCGCCAAGCCCTAATCTCTCTCGGGAGGGCTGATCTGGAGGCCGTTCGAGGCTCCGGAGAGTGGAGATCGTCGCCGTCGTCATCATCAACCTTCCTCCATCACCTATTCCATGATGCTCACCGCCATGCGTGAGGAATCCCATCGTAGGCTTGCTGGACGGTGATGGGTTGGATGAGATTTACCATGTAATCGAGTTAGTTTTGTTAGGGTTTGATCCCTAGTATCCACTATGTTCTAAGATTGATGTTGCTATGACTTTGCTATGCTTAATGCTTGTCACTAGGGACCGAGTGCCATGATTTCAGATCTGAACCTATTATGTTTTCATGAATATATGTGTGTTCTTGATCCTATCTTGGAAGTCAATAGTCACGTACTATGTGTTATGATCCGGCAACCCCGAAGTGACAATAGTCGGGACCACTCCCGGTGATTACCGTAGTTTGAGGAGTTCATGTATTCACTATGTGTTAATGCTTTGGTCCGGTACTCTATTAAAAGGATGCCTTAATATCCCTTAGTTTCCAATAGGACCCCGCCGCCACGGGAGGGTAGGACAAAAGATGCCATGCAAGTTCTTTCCCATAAGCACGTATGACTATATTCGGAATACAGTCTGTGTCACCCTATGTTATAACTATGACACGAGGAATCGCATCCGACATAAATATCCATCATTGATCCAATGCCTACGAGCTTTTCACATATTGCTTGCTGCTTATTTACTTTTCCGCTGCTATTGTTACAATCACTACAAAACTACTATCGCTACTTTTGCTAGCGTTACTGTTACTTCCATATTACCTTGCTACTAAATACTTTGCTGCAGATACTAAGTTTTCTATGTGCGGTTGAATTGACAACTCAGCTTTTAATACTTGAGAGTATTATTTGGCTCCCCTTGTGTCCAATCAATAAATTTGGGTTGAATACTTTACCCTCGAAAACTGTTGCGATCCCCTACACTTGTGGGTTATGAAACATCTCTATGTTGATCAGATCTACTATATGATTCACGTTCGACCTTTCGGTCTCCAGTGTTCCGAGGCCATGTTTGTACATGCTAGGCTCGTCAAGTTTAACCCGAGTATTCTGCATGTGCAAAATTGTCTTACACCCGTTGTATGTGAACGTAGATCTTATCACACCCGATCATCACGTGGTGTCTCGGCACGACGAATTGTTGCAACGGTGCATACTCAGGGAGAACACTTGTACCTTGAAATTTTGTAAGGGATCATCTTATAATGCTACCGCCGTACTAAGCAAAATAAGAAGCATAATAAGATAAACATCACATGCAATCAAAATATGTGACATGATATGGCCATCATCATCTTGTGCTTTTGATCTCCATCTCCAAAGCATCATCATGATCTCCATCATCACCGGCTTGACACCATGATCTTCATCGTAGCGTCGTGGTCGTCTCGCCAACTATTGCTACTACTACTATAGCTGACTCATAGTGATAAAGTAAAGCAATTACATGGCTTTCGCAATTCATACAATAAAGAGACAACCATAAGGCTCCTGTCGGTTGTCGATAATTTACAAAACATGATCATATCATACAATAACATATAACTCATCACGTCTTGAGCATATTACATCACAACATGCCCTGCAAAAACAAGTTAGACGTCCTCTACTTTGTTGTTGCAAGTTTTACGTGGCTGCTACGGGCTTCTACCAAGAACCGTTCTTACATACGCATCAAAACCACAACGATTTTTCGTCAAGTGTGTTGTTTTAACCTTCAACAAGGACTGGGCGTAGTCACACTCAATTCAACTAAAGCAAGAGAGACAGACACCCGCCAACCACCTTTATGCAAACAAGTTGCACGTAACGATGGAACCGGTCTCATGAACGTGGTCATTTAATGTTGGTCCGGGCCGCTTCATCTTACAATACCGCCGAATCAAAATAAGACGTTGGTGGTAAGCAGTATGAACATCACCGCCCACAACTCCTTTGTGTTCTACTTGTGCATATCATCTACGCATAGACCTGGCTCATGATGCCACTGTTGGGGAACGTAGTATTTCAAAAAAAAAATCCTACGATCATGCAAGATCTATCTAGGAGAAGCATAGCAACGAGTGGGGAAAGTGTGTCCACGTACCCTCATAGACCGAAAGCGATAGCATTTAGTAACGCGGTTGATGTAGTCGAACATGTTCACGATCCAACCGATCCAAGTACCGAACGTACGGCACCTCCGTGTTCCGCACACGTTCAGCACGATGACGTCCCTCGAGCTTTTGATCCAGTTGAGGATGAGGGAGAGATCCGTCAGCACGATGGCGTGGCAACGGTGTTTATGATGTGATCCGCGCAGGGCTTCGCCTAAGCACTACGACAATATGACCTGAGGTGGAATCTGTGGAGGGGGGCACCGCACACGGCTAAAACAACTGTTAACTTGTGTGTCCTAGGGTGCTCCCTGCCCCCGTATGTAAAGGAGCAAGGGGGAGGCCGGCCAGCCCTATAGGGCGCGCCCAAGGGGGGCAATCCTACTCCTAGTAGGAGTTGGACCCCCCCCCCTTTCCTAGTCCAACTAGGAGAAGAAGGAAGGAGAGGGGAAGGGGAAGGAAGGAGGGGGCGCCGCCCCTCCCCCTAGTCCAATTCGGACTAGGCCCATGGGGGGGCGCGGCCACCCCTTGGATGCTCCCTCTCTCTCCCCTAAGGCCCAATAAGGCTCATTACTTCCCCGGTGGTTCCGATAACCCATCCGGCACTCCGATATTTATCCAGTGACCCCCGGAACTCATCCGGTGTCCGAATAACATCGTCAAATATATCATTCTTTATGTCTCGGCCATTTTGAGACTCCTCGTCATGTGCCTGATCTCATCCGGGACTCCAAACAATCTTCGGTCATCAAAAACACATAACTCATAATACAAATCGTCATCGAACGTTAAGCGTGCGGACCCTACGGGTTCGAGAACTATGTAGACATGACTGAGACACATCTCCGGTTAATAACCAATAGCAGAATCTGGATGCTCATAATGGCTCCTACATATTCCATGAAGATCTTTATCGATCAAACAGCATAACAACATACGTTGTTCCCTTTGTCATCGGTATGTTACTTGCCCGAGATTCGCTCGTCGGTATTATCATACCTAGTTCAATCTCGTTACCGGAAAGTCTCTTTACTCGTTCTGTAATACATCATATCGTGACTAACTCATTAGTCATTTGCTTGCAAGGCTTATTATGATGTGTATTACCGAGAGGGGCCAGAGATACCTCTCCGACACTCGAGGTGACAAATCATAATCTTGATCTATGCCAACACCACAAACACTTTCGGAAACACCTGTAGAGCATATTTATAATCACCCAATTACGTTGTGACGTTTGATAGCACACAAGGTGTTCCTCCGGTATTCGGGAGTTGCATAATCTCATAGTCAGAGGAACATGTATAAGTCATGAAGAAAGCAATAACAATAAAACTAAACGATCATAGTGCTAAGCTAACGGATAGGTCTGGTCCATCACATCATTCTCCTCATGATGTGATCATGTTGATCAAATGACAACACATGTCTATGGTTAGGAAACTCAAACATCTTTGATTAACGAGCTAGTCAAGTAGAGGCATACTAGGGACACTATGTTTTGTCTATGTATTCACACGTGTATTAAGTTTCCGGTTAATACAATTCTAGCATGAATAAAATACATTTATCATGATATAAGGAAATATAAATAACAACTTTATTATTGCCTCTATGGCATATTTCCTTCACTTTTCATGATTTTCGTAATGATTTTTCTGAATCTGTCTATGGTTATGAGATCATACCCTCATAGCTAAAAAAATGTCATACATATTGAAAAATTTAGGTCTATCTATCTGCTCAATGTTAGTTTTAAAAATTCTTAAAAATAATTCATAAATAGACCGGACACATGGGTTGAGCCCTTCATCTCCCATGTCCAAACAACCTCTGGAACATGGTCCTGCAAAAAAAAACCTATGGAATATGATCCAAACTTGAGTTGGGATAGCTAATTTGAAATTGAACAGTTGAAGCAACATGATACCGATGAAGGAATGGTAGACTCCCGTCGTCCTCCCCCATGGGCTTAGTCGTAGGACGTCTTCATTTCTCCTCATGCTTGTGCTTTGGGAGAATTGGAATAAGCAAAACACTTATGTTTTTCTGTAACATCTTCATCAAGCCAACAACAATCTTCGCAAAGCTCAATGTGGGGGCTTCAACTCGGTCTATCAGAACCGTGGCACTTGAGATCTTTAGGGCATCTCCAAAGGAGACCCTTAAAACTCTGGTATATGTCTGCATTATGGTGTTCGGACCATTTGTATCAATTTTTGACATCCAATGAGACCCCCATCGGTCCCTCAAGTGGTCCAGAGTCTAGACGTTAGTTTTCTGAAAAATGCGAGTCAAACGTGGGGAGCTTTGCGGGAGTCCAGACATGCACTTGACCAACCAAAAGTGACCACGTGGCCCTCTTCTCTTTTCTCTCTCTTCACATGCATGC
>LR738713.1:498146842-498176611 GCA_902687465.1 Secale cereale
CCCCACCCCCTCACTCTCTCTCCTTCCAACCGGACACACACCACAATATCGCATCACATGCATGATCCATATATATCTAATTTTCCTCCTCCCAACCGGATTACTTTGTGAACAACATTGAATGGCTCTCTCTCGCATCATGTCCGCGTCCATGTCCAAACATGAAAACGGACATATACTGGAGCCATTTGCACGCCAGCTTTGGAGATGCCCTTATGCTCCGCATTTGGAAATATTCAATCCAAACTCCTTTTCAATTAGTATGATGAATTAAAAAATATTTAATATTTTGAAAAAGGGTGATAGACTGACATGATACATTGCATTATGTCAAATCATACGAGATCGAGATGGAAATTGGCGGAGACAAATACAGCGATCGAATTTTAGGTCGTTTCGGCGACCAGGGATCAAGCTGCCTTGTAGGAATTTGGAGTACAACTAATCACTATTCATTATGTAGATGACTCCATTGTCATGGAGATGACCCACCAAAGTGTTTTTTCAGCATCCTGCCTTCGAGCGACCGGCGGCTTGCAGTACATTTCACAACCCCTTGAGCCCAGCCGCCCCGGGTTCGTCCCGGTGCACAGTCCGAGACGGAGCCCTTGGTGTGTGTGACCCCTATCGCCTACAGACGATGCGAAGCGCATGCAAGAACACGCGGTATAGCATTTTTTCTGGGGTTTCTTCCTTCCATTGCATGGAAACGAGAGCTTTCTTACACGCGGTAGTACCGATGAATGGTCACCCGAGCCGTAGCAAAGCCGAGCCACGGTCGGCTTGCGATCCCTGCGACGCGCCCTCCGGAGACGCGCCGGTAAAAAGAGCGTGGGGTGGGAGGCGCTCGATCCGGCGGGCCCACCGCAGATGGGACCCGGTTGGTCGTCTGTTTCCACGGAGGAGATAAGATCCAGTGCGCAAAAGCCAACCCCGGCACGCCACGTAGTGGGGCCTACGTGTTGTTGCGAGCGCAGTTCAGATTAGATTATGGACGATCTAATGGCGCTTTTGATCATTCTTTGGATGCGGACGAGCCGGGAGTCCGATGAGATGGGGGCTAAAGTACGAATTTTCTACGCTCGGCACATGGGCGTGGAAATTTCTAGAAAGCGAGGTAGATGGTTAGTTAACTAAGCCGATGGGGCCCGACATTTTCCGAATTTTTGTTTGGTCCGTGCATGGAACCGGGAAGTGACAATGATCCTGCATGGAAATGAATTACTATTGGGGGCATCTTCAACGGATTCGTAATTTGCTCCAGCATCCGTACCCAGATAGGGACCTATCCATGGGTACGGATGAGTACTATTCAATACAGATAACGCTATCCTTCAGCCGACGGATCCACGCGCAGCATTCGTCGTCGGGGTGGCTGTCGGATCAATCTTGATCCAGCGCTCACGTTGGCCATAAGTTCAGTGCGGCCAATGTTTTTGCAACAACCATATTGTTCCAGAAAATTTCTGCAACAAAGATCTTGTTTCAGAAGAAAAAAAACGAGTCGGTGGTGAAGCTTTTTTTTTCAGCAACAGGGTCTAGGGCCTCTTTGATTCGTAGGATTTTGAAAACGAGGTAATAGGAAAAGTATAGGATTTGAGTGTCATGCCCACTTGAATTCTATATGATAGCAAAGATTGTTTGATTTCACGGGAAAAGCAAAGGAATGGTAAAAAGAGGTTAGAGTGGATGTTAGATTTCCTATGAAATGTAGTACAAAATATTCCATTGAAAAAATTCCTACGGGATTCAATCCTATGAATCAAAGAACAAACATAGGAAAAATTCCAAAGGATTTCAATCCTTCAAAAATCCTATATAAATCCTTTGAATCAAAGGAGCCACTAGTTTTAGAAAATTTCTGCAACAGAGGTCTTGTTTCAAAAAAAAAGGTTTGACAACGAATATATTTTTCTTCCGCAACAGAGGTCTTGCTTCAGAAACATAGCCCCGATTGCAGAAAGCGTTGGAGGAGCGCATGATGCTAGAGCGTACGAGGCCAAGCATTGCAACACGACTCATGTTTCAGAAACATAGCTTCAGTTGCAGAAATCATCAAAGGAGTGTCTGGCGTGGGAGCTTGTCACGGTCATGCTAGAGGTCGCGCATGGTCTCCAAGCAGGGCCACTCAGTGAGCTCGATTTGCGCCTGATCCAAGCATCTGACGCGCGATATGGTGCCCCATGGTGTTGCAGAGAATTTGATTTAGCTCCTGCACGACGGTGATGGGCTGATTTTGGGGGTGGGTTAGCGGCGGCGCCGCGCTGAGCGCAGCTCAGTCACGGCGGGGAGCAAATTTGTTGTCTTGTCTCTGCAACAACGCACATATTGCGGGAATAATGAGAGAGACGTGCGGGACGCACGCACTAGTTCGGACGACTAACAGCTCAGCGATCAAACAGCTGTTTAGGCGCCGGATAATTTTAATACGTCCGTTGGCGGACGCGTAGCAGTGTCCTTTAAACATACTGGACATAATTCATGCAAACCAGCTAGCATTCATTACAATTCAGACATATTTCACTAAAAAAGAGCGACCAAACCTACACATATCCTACGGTGACGCCCGTCATCCACGTACTTTGTATTCCACACCGGCGATCACGTCATCCATCTGCCGTCTCCATGAGCACCGGCGGGGGTTTAAGACCCTTGAAGTGAAGGTGCGGCCTCTGACGAGGAAGAGTAAGACATGAAAGACACACCGACCCATTTGGGACACAATGCACCGCCGCCTCCCATGCTACACTCATCCTCAGAGGAGTCTACGACCTGTTCGCTGACAATGTCGATGGACGTGAGGTAGATAATTGATGCAGACGGTCCGTCATGGTCAACCTGCCACATACGCCACTAGAAGTTGGACGGCGGCGTGTAGGACGCGCACCCGCCGGGGTTCTCGTCCTCGACCGCCAGCGCCACGTGTGTTGTCGCGTCCGCGCCCGGCTGTGTCGCCTCTGCGTGGCGAGTGACGCGTTGAGCACGCGCTGCCTCGTAGAGCGCCCACTGCTCTATAACGAAGTTCGGGTTCTTTCGACTATGGCGGCTGTCATGTTTCTAGGTCTGACAGTAAGAGTAGGGGGTACGTAGGAGGAGGCAAGGTCCTAGCTACGGTGAGATTGTACACAAGATGTTTACGAGTTCAGGCCCTTCACGGAGGAAGTAAAAGCCATACGTCCCGGTGCCCGGAGGCGGTCGACTGGAATCTATATGTGTGTGTAAGTTACAGGGGGTGCGAACCCTTGTACCGGAGGAGGGGGTGGCTTATATGCACTAGGACCCCAGCCATCCCCACATTACAGAGGGTTCAATGTACATAAAGGCAGGACGTTACTCATAACGCCTGCAATAAAGGGTGATAAAGGCATTCATTACTGCGGAATGAATGCACGACCGTTGCTGGTCTTGCGGGACTTTTGACCTTCGGGGGTCGAGTGTCTTTTGTATGGCCGAGTGTCCTCATCCTTCCGAGTGGAGTTGAATCGTCTGAGTGGAGGTATGCAGTCGAGTGAAATGTCCTCTTGGGCCGTATCAGTCGACTGTTTCTGTTGTCTTCGAGTTGCCTCTTGAGCTTCTTGGGTAGTGACCTTGGGTGGGGTATCTAGGTCAGGCCCGTGACCTTACCCTAGGTCTGTGGCATCATCAGTAGCACCCGAATGGATTGAGGTCCGAGTGGAGGATAGTGTTGAGGTTGGCTTTGGTCCAAGTTTGATGTCCCTGGGGAATGTCCCTCGAATCTGCGGACCAGGCTGACCCTTCAACCTTGACTTAGTCACCTTAATCGATTCAAGAGCCGCCGAGTGAACTTGCATGTGTAGTCCGTCGAGTGAACTTTTGCGCTCAGCCCCGAGCGTCAGTGGGGCGCGCAACTTTCGGCGCGATTGGTTGTTCTCTGGCCTTCGGATTTCGCGGGATTTGAATTTCGGGGAAGCGCGTGGGACGGGGCGTGCTGCAGTAATCGGATCAGATATGCTCAGGCGCCTCGATTCCCGTGCTGCCTTTTTCGCCACGTATTGGGTGTGCGCCTGTTGCGGGATTTGACAGGATAGCTTGGGTCCACCGGTTAGTCACTCGACCACCGTGCTATAAATAAGCACCGCAGCCGAGGCGAAGGCACTGTGCGCCCAATCTCTGCTTCTTCTTCCTCCGCTCCTCCGTCGTGCCTTTGCTCTCCGCTCCCCACCGCTCAGCTCGCGCCGGCTCGCCCCCCATGGGCAAGGACAAGACGGCTGCTCTGGAGCGCTCGAAGAAAGCGGCGGCGACGGGGAAGGGGAAGAGAATCAACCGGGGGTTGTCATCGAGGTCCGGGCTCCCGCCTGGCTGGATCCAGGGGGACTGGATTAAGTCCACGATGCAGCCAGAGGACATGGAGGAGCTGGTGGAGGAGGGCCTGATCGCCCGCGACTCCTGGCGGCTGCCGGAGGACGAGCTCGAGCCCCAGCCGCAGCAGGGCGAGTGCGTTCTCCTCGCGACTCACGTCGACCGAGGTTTCTCCTTGCCTCCATACCCTTTCTTTCGCGGTTTCCTAGCTTTTTACGGCGCCCAGCTGCACCATTTCACTCCCAACACCATCATGTACTTGGCCGCCTTTGTTTCGCTGTGCGAGAACTTTCTCGGATGTCAACCGCATTGGGGCCTATTTAAGCATATTTTCACCTATCGGTCCCAAACTGTCAAGAAAGCAAACCCGAGTGACGAGAAGACACACGTTATCCAGATGTGCGGTGGTTTGGGTATCCAGACTAGGGGTAGGAGCTTTTTCCCTGCCATGGTTCTTCCTGAGTCGGTCCGAGGATGGCAGTTGACTTGGTTTTATTGCAAGGACGTCCCAACTCCCGGTCAGTCGACCGGACTCCCTCCGTTTTCTTTAGATCGAGTCGGCCAGTCACCGATGCTGCTTGTGAGTCGGGCCGAGTTGGGCCGATGTTGGTGGAGCGGGTGGTTCAACTGGTCTGCGATGGGGTCACTGGGATGGATCTGCTGGAGGTGTTCCTCAAGCGGAGGATCCAGCCTCTCCAAGCTCGGGACCATCCGATGTGGATGTACTCGGGCATCGACGACACTTCTCGGGTCCACCCAGAGGAAGCCGCCGCGAAGACGGTGGAACAGTGCCTGAACTGCATGACGGGGAACAAGGATAATCCTCGGGGGACCGGAAGGGTTTGCCCGTTTGACGTAGACCACGAACCAGACAAGGTTCGGCCTTAGTTTCCGAGTGGATTTTCTGATTCTTGCTTGCGGACGTTTAATGAATCTGACTGACGTACAATTGTTTCTTCTTTCTGTAGATCTTTACCAAAATGTACTCGGTGCCCAACGGTGGACAGATCCAAGAGGGAGAAGAGGGCGTAGGCAAAGCTTCCGACTAGAAGTCCGGCGAGGAGACTGCGGAGGAGAGTGAGGACTCCAGCAGCAGCGAGGAAGTCGAGTCACTGCCCCGCGTCGAGAAGCGTTCCAAGCAGAGCCGTGACCCAGAGACCGTGCGTGCCAGGATAGGTCCTTCCGGCTCCCAGGTGCAAAAGTGCACTCGGACGTCTACCCCAGATCCGACTGAGAAAGCGCCAAAACAGCCCAAGGTCGCCTTCTCCAAGCCTCGGAAGGCCTTGCCAAAGATCAAAGTGGAGGTCCCCATTGCCTCCACGTAAGTGTCGCTCTGCTTCATCCTCCTTTCATCTCAGAAACCAAATTTGCCTTTGTCGACTCACTAGTTCATCTTGTCGACCGTTCCGTGAAATCTTCAGTGCTGCTACTTCTGGGACCTCAATGGATGTTGATAAGGGTCGTGACGACGAGGAGACCGCAGACGCGGCCACGTCCCACGCAGGTACGACTTTTTGGCTACGCTTCGTCTTTTGTTATCCGGATTGTCAGTCGGCTGAATTTCTTCTCGATTGTTCTCTGAAGAGCCGCACAATGTCATCGAACTTCCTGATGATGTTGATGAGGGGGACCATGCGGAAGTGTCTCGAAGAGGCATGTGAAGGAGGGGTCGAAAAACACCCTCTGGCTCTAAGGCCCTGTGACGCCCGAAGACCGACGTCCCAGAAGATTCCAGAAGATTCCAGATGTTCCGGGTTCTCCCGTGTGTTTTAGTTATGCTTGCTTTATTATTTTGCATTGCATCATGTCATCATGCCATCATGTCATATTTTTTTGCATCTCAACTTAAATAAATCGTGTGGACCTTCGGTCCATTTAAACCGAGGGAAGGATGACTTCTCTTTAAAACATATCCTCCTAAATATTTAGGGAGCTATATTATAAATATTCCATTTTGTTTAGAATTAACCAACACACTTGCAATTATTCTCCAGACTTCTGTTGCTTCAAGTTTCACCTTTAAAACTTTCCCTAT
This sequence comes from Secale cereale, assembly GCA_902687465.1. Classification (NCBI taxonomy): domain Eukaryota; kingdom Viridiplantae; phylum Streptophyta; class Magnoliopsida; order Poales; family Poaceae; genus Secale; species Secale cereale. Next base: position 498,153,198 of record LR738713.1, read on the forward strand.
ATTTTCTTTTCCCATTTTTCGAGGTCCTTCCAAAACCCTCCAGCCATTTTATTTATTTTTCCTCACATTATTTGCGAGTCCAGATGTTTAACCCCATGCCCTCTATCCTCTCCTTTTGCCTTTCTCTATTTTTTTTAACAAATGCGAAGACCCCTTTATTTTAATTCCAGCCAGGCCAGTCCTCTTGGCCCAGGCCTGCTCGGGCCTCCCAGCGCACCTGTCTTCCCAGCCAGGCCTCAAGGCCCATCTCCCTCTTGGCCCAACTCCAGACGGCCAAACCCTAGCGCTCAGCCCCGCATCCCATCGCTCGTTCCTCCCTCTCCCTCTCAGCGCCGCACTCCCCTTCCTTCATCCCTGTTTCCCTCGATCCCTCCTCGCTCTTCCCGACCACAGCGCCTCGCTCCTCTTTCTCCCTCGCAGCACAGAGCGCCACCGGCCCTCAGGCCCTTCTCCTCCTCGCCTTCCCCTGGGGCCGCTCGCCTCCTCCTTCGGCAGCACCGTCCGCCGCCTTCTGGCCGTGGCGCCCGCTCCCTCGAGCCGCACCTCGAGCAGTCGTCCCTCCCCGAGCGCCTCCTCCTCCCTCGCGCCAGGAGGCCGGCCGCGACCGCACCCTCCGCGCCACGTACCACGACAAAGCCGCACCCTCTGTCTCCCTCACGTGGACGCCCCGTCCTCGAGCGTCGCCCCGCCATGGCACCCCCAAGCGCATCGCCAAGGCAGGCGCCGCCTCGTCCCCTGCACCTCCTCCTACGCCCTGGACCCTCGCCTCCGCGCGCACCTCCCGTCGACTGTCGGCACCACTGCCGGATCGAAGCCGCGCCATGGCCCCTGCGTCCGGGTCCCTTCCTCGCCTCCAGCGACCAGAACAGCCGGCCGCCCGCTGCTTTGTGGCCCGAGCCCCGAGCTCCTCCATGGTGGCTGGTCCCTCGCCCTCCAACACCTCTTCGCCATGCTGCTGTCCAAGTACCGAGACCGCCAAGTTTGTTGCTGCCTATGTTTTTTTTGCCAAGTGTTCCTTCCGGTGTGTCCAAGTTCGGCTACTCGGCGACCCGTCAAGTTCGACTACTTCATGGACCGACAAGTACCACGACGACACCGAAGGGTTCAGATCGGTCAAGTTCCTCTACGGATCATGTACAACTACGAGACCGAGACCGGCACGTTTGACAAGTACCCCTCCGATGACAAGTACATCTACGAACTCGACGCCCGAACGACTACCGTCGCCAAGTTCCACTAACGTCGCCCCGAAGATGTTGGGTTCATCAAGTCCCTCTCCGAAACGAACATGTACCACTACTTCAACTACCGTCGCCGAGACCGCAAGTACCACTACATAAACGAGTACCACGGCACGATGACGTGAACGCCTACTTCCTCTACGACTGTGTACCACTACGTCCACTACGTCCCTCGACGACCCCGAACCCCTCCGAGAACGATCGCTCCGAAGGTATAACCCCGAGACGATGACCCGTGTGATGTTTGTGTGTTGTATGAAATGTTTGCCCTTGTGTGCACCGTGCCCGTTTCGTCCTTTTGTCATGTTCCTCGGTTGCCTCGTCGCCGACTCGTGGGAACCCGGTGACGGGATCGCCCCACCTTTCATCTCGTTTGACTCGCTCACGCCATCTTTCCTTTTGCACCGGTCTCTCAATGAGTTACCGGAACCGAGATGTTGCGTTGCATCATTTTCGGATCGTTGTCGTGGCACCCTTTCCTTCCACCACGGTGACAATACTTCATATCTCTCTTGTCAACCTCTATCTAATAATTGCATAAACTTGATCATGTCATCCGCATCATGTTAACAACACTAAAATGTTTAATTGTTGTTTGCTTATAATTGCTAAACATGCTCATGGGGATTTTCCGGATATGTTCTTGTTATTTCCGGCCTGATTTAAATTGCCTAAATAGGTAGTTTACTTTTGCTTCACCTCTTGCCATGTTAAAAACATTTAACCTTGTCTTGTAAATAAACGAGAGTCAACTAAATAAATAAATGTGGTGTTTCGTCAATATGCAACTCGTTGCATATTGAGCTCCACTTAACTTGTAGTGTTGTTTGTGCACCTTGCCATGCCATGCATATTTAAACCGGACATGCATCATACTTGGATGTGCATCGTATGCCATGTTAATGCTTGTGTGTTTACCGTGTTGTTTGTTTCTTTCCGGTTTGCTTCTCTTGATAGCTTCGGTTTCGTTCCGGAGTTGTGAGGTTTCGCTCGGTGTTGCTCCGTCTACTTCATGGATCTGTTCTTCTCCCTTGTGGAATTCCAGGCAAGATGACCGAACCCGGATACCATTACTATCTTTGCCTATTGCTAGAGTATCGCTCTTTAGTATATTGCCTCGATGCCCATGTTTTCCTGTCAGCCTCCTAACGTAACCATGAACCTGTCTAACCACCCTACCTATGCAAACCATTGATTGGCTATACGTAGGCTCGCTTAGCCCCTCTTATAGCATTGTTAGTTGCAGGTGAAGATTGAAGATGCTCGCTTCATGTTGAAGTTTGTTGGGTTATCACACTATATAAATTATTAAATGAAATCATCTATATATTGGCAAGGGTGGAAGGCTAAGCCTTTTGCTTGGTGTTTTGTTCCACTCATGCCGTTAGGAACCGTATAAACCGGTGTTATGTTCCTTGATTATGCGTTCCTCACACGGTTGGGGTTTATGGGGCCCCCTCGATAAACCGCTAAGTGCTAAGTCTTTTCCAGCAAGTCCCAACATTGGTACTATTCGCCTAATAACTAATAAAACTTGCATAGGGTCTTGCAAACCCTCTTTCTTAATCAACAACCCCGGGCCAGTGCTCCACATGAGTGTTGGTCCGAAACGGGGAGTCTGCGGGGCCACCACGAGGAAACTCGAGGTTTGGTAAAAACCTGTAGAATCGCCCATCCGGTCGTGTCCTGAGACTAGATACGCGCGGCTACCTATCAGGGTGTCGACACGCCGGGAGGATTTGCTGGATTAGCCTTACCTTAGTTCGGAGTATCTTGAGCACGGGATTCCGAGAATACTCGGGTCTTCCCACCTTGGAGTTGCGACTCCGTGGATCGTGGGCTTGTCATGGGCCAAGTTGGAACACCCCTGCAGGGTCTTGAACTTTCGAAAGCCGTGCCCGCGTTTATGTGGCAGATGGGAGCTTGTTAATATCCGGTTGTAGATAACTTGACACATTGTTCTAATACACTACCAGCGTGTGTACCGTGACTGTCAATTTCCGAATAGGGATTCGGGAGTTGAACACGGTGGGGTTATGTTTGTTGAGCTATTAGCTAGGATCACTTCGTGATCATCTCTCGACCGAGGCACCTTCTCTTCTCGCTCTCGTATACGTAAGCTAGTGCTAGTTGCTGCTGCAGACTCTTGTTGTTCCTTCACCTCTTGTTCTTTTTTTCAGCCTTATCCTCTCCCAAGGCTTAAATAGTCATGTTACCCGGGAACGGGATTGCTGAGTCCTCTGTGGCTCACAGTTACTTCACAACACCAGATGCGGGTTTAGCCGAGTTTTGAAGCAGGAGAAGGATCAGAACTCCACCGGGAGTTCGATGAAGAGTTTGGCCGTATGCTAGTGACGTTTCGACGATCAGTAGTGGTTTCTACTAGGATTCGATCTAGGCCTGTGGCTTTATGTTGTTTTGGTATCTTTCTTTTGGATCTTCACCCGTAGTCGGGTTGTGATGTTCTGAATGATGTTTTGCTTATGTAATGTATTGTGTGAAGTGGCGAGTGTAAGCCAACTATCTCCTTTTGCAATTTAATCCCTCTTTTACATGAGTCGTGCAAAGATACCAAACTTGAGATCATTCTAGGATGGGCTTATACCTATAAGTCGTGCCTCGACACGTAGGAGGTATAGTCCATCATGGGCATTATAAGTTGGTATTCAGAGCCTTCTCCGACCTAGAAGCCCCCACTGATTGATCGAATCATTGACGGTCGAGTCTAGGCACACATTTGAAAATGTTTTGAGTCCTATATATATATCGGAGAGTAGGATTTATTTTGCTCCTCATCTCTTTTCACTCTGGTGAGGACTCCTGACGATTACTCTTGCCTCTTCTACTCTCAAAAAATGCACCAAATTTTTTTAGGATCTCGCGAGTATTGTTTGGATTGTTCCGATGTCTTTGTGACGAGAACATTGTTATCGATGCCTCCTGTCATTAGGGGCTGTGGCAGTGTCCCGGGGAGTTGAGCTCCGAGGTGTTGTCGTCACAAATCCATCGCGGCAGTACTAGAATACTTAAGACGGCCGACATTGAAAACTCTCCTATGCGGTTAGTGGCAAGATAACCCCGACATCACCCAGTACTGGGGAGGTAGTTCGGGAGTATTGCCATAGCTTGGTATAGTGGATGCTTTTCGAAGGTCCGAGGTAGACGGTTTCCGAGAAAGACTGGTTATGTGTTGAAGGATGGATACAGTTGGATGTAGGTTTAGAGTTGATTGCGCGGTGCTTCCCCTGTATCCCCAACACCTGATTGCATAACTGGAAACTTTCGGAAATTAATAGGTGGGTTCATCTAGTAGTTCTAGGCATTCTTCCAACGAGTGCACGATATGAAGTTTGGGGTTCTACATTGAGTGAAGTGGTTTTATGGGCTTGTTCCGATCGGGAGTTGCATCTTAAAGGTGTTGGGGAACGTAGTATTTTAAAATTTTCCTACGATCACGCAAGATCTATCTACCAGATGCATAACAACGAGAGGGAAGAGTGTGTCTACGTACCCTCGTAGACCGGGAGCGGAAGCGTCAAGTGACGCGGTTGATGTTGTCGAACTTCTTCGCGATCCAACCGATCAAGCACCGAACGTACGGCACCTCCGCGTTCAGCACACGTTCAGCTTGATGACGTCCCACGAGCTCTTGATCCAGTTGAGCTTCACGGGAGAGTTTCGTCAGCACGACGGCGTGGTGACGGATATGATGTGTTCACCGGCGCAGGGCTTCGCCTAAGCTCCGCGACGGTATGACCGGGGTGTGATTCTGTGGAGGGGGGGCACCGCACACGGCTAAAACAATTCAACTTGTGTGTCTTTGGGTGCCCCCCTGCCCCCGTATATAAAGGAGCAAGGGAGGGAGGCCGGCCGGCCCTTCCTGGTGCGGCTAGGGAGTGGACTCCTACTAGGAATAGGATTGCAATCCTATTCCTAGTAGGATTCACCAAAAGAAGGAAGGGGGAAAGGAATAGGAGAGGTGGCGCCCCCCCCCCCAATCCTAGTCCAACTAGGAACCCTAGGTGGGGGCGCCGGCCAGCCCTATGGGCTGCCTCTCTCTTTCCCTTTAGGCCCACTATGGACCATCCCCTCTCGTAGGGGGTTCCGGTAACCCCCTCCGGCATTCCCGATAAATCCGAAACTTTTCCGGAACACTTCCGGTGTCCGAATATAGTCGTCCAATATATCAATCTTTATGTCTCGGACATTCCGAGACTCCTCGTCATGTCCGTGATCTCATCCGGGACTCCGAACTACCTTCGGTACATCAATACTCATAAACTCATAATACCGATCGTCATCAAACGTTAAGTGTGCGGACCCTACGGGTTCGAGAACTATGTAGACATGACCGAGACTCATCTCCAGTCAATAACCAATAGCGGAACCTGGATGTTCATATTGGCTCCTACATATTCTACGAAGATCTTTTATCGGTCAGAACCGCATAACAACATACGTTGTTCCTTTTGTCAAACGGTATGTTACTTGCCCGAGATTCGATCGTCGGTATCTCTATACCTAGTTAAATCTCGTTACCGGCAAGTCTCTTTACTCGTTCCGTAACACATCATCTCGTGACTAACTCATTAGTCTTTTGCTTGCAAGGCTTAGTGTGATGTGTGTTACCGAGAGGGCCCAGAGATACCTCTCCGACACTCGGAGTGACAAATCCTATTCTTGATCTATGCCAACACCACGAATACTTTCGGAGACACCTGTAGAGCATCTTTATGATCACCCAGTTACGTTGTGACGTTTGATAGCACACAAGGTGTTCCTACGGTATTCGGGAGTTGCATAATCTCATAGTCATAGGAACATGTATAAGTCATGAAGAAAGCAATAGCAGTTAAACTAAACGATCAAAGTGCTATGCTAACGGATGGGTCTTGTCCATCACATCATTCTCCTAATGATGTGATCCCGTTGATCAAATGACAACTCATGTCTATGGCTAGGAAACATAACCATCTTTGATCAATGAGCTAGTCTAGTAGAGGCATACTAGGGACATACTGTTTTGTCTATGTATTCACACATGTACTAAGTTTCCGGTTAATACCATTCTAGCACGAATAAAAGACATTTATCATGATATAAGGAAATACTAATAACATCTTTATTATTGCCTCTAGGGCATATTTCCTTCAGTCTCCCACTTGAACTAGAGTCAATAATCTAGATTACAAAGTGATGATCCTCACACCCATGGAGTCTTGGTGCTGATCATGTTTTGCCCGTGGAAGAGGTTTAGTCAACGGATCTCCAACATTCAGATCCGTATGTATTTTGCAAATCTCTATATCTCCCTCCTTGACTAGATCGTGGATGGAATTGAAGCGTCTTTTGATGTGCTTTGTTCTCTTGTGAAACCTGGATTCCTTCGCCAAGGCTATGGCTCCAGTGTTGTCACAAAAGATTTTCATTGGACCCGATGCACTAGGTATTACACCTAGATCGGATATGAACTCCTTCATCCAGACTCCTTCATTTGCTGCTTCTGAAGCAGCTATGTATTCCGCTTCACACGTAGATCCCGCCACGACGCTCTGCTTGGAACTGCACCAACTGACAGCTCCACCGTTCAATAAAAATACATATCCGGTTTGTGACTTTGAGTCATCCGGATCAGTGTCAAATCTAGAATCGACGTAACCGTTTACGACGAGCTCTTTGTCACCTCCATATACGAGAAACATATCCTTTGTTCTTTTCAGATACTTTAGGATGTTTTTGACCGCTGTCCAGTGATCCACTCCTGGATTACTTTGGTACCTCCCTGCTTGACTTATAGCAAGGCACACATCAGGTCTGGTACACAGCATTGCATACATGATAGATCCTATGGCTGAGGCATAGGGAATGACTTCCATTTTCTCTCTATCTTCTGCATTGGTCGGGCATTGAGTCTTACTCAACTTCATACCTTGTAAAACAGGCAAGAACCCTTTCTTTGACTGATCCATTTTGAACTTCTTCAAAATCTTATCAAGGTATGTGCTTTGTGAAAGTCCAATTAAGCGTCTTGATCTATCTCTATAGATCTTGATACCTAATATATAAGCAGCTTCACCGAGGTCTTTCATTGAAAAACTCTTATTCAAGTATCCTTTTATGCTATCCAGAAATTCTATATCATTTCCAATCAACAATATGTCATCTACATATAATATTAGAAATGTTACAGAGCTCCCACTCACTTTCTTGTAAATACAGGCTTCTCCAAAAGTCTGTATAAAACCATATGCTTTGATCACCTCATCAAAGCGTATATTCCAACTCCGAGATGCTTGCACCAGTCCATAGATGGATCGCTGGAGCTTGCATACTTTGTTAGCACCTTTTGGATCGACAAAACCTTCTGGTTGTATCATATACAACTCTTCTTTGAGATATCCGTTTAGGAATGCAGTTTTGACATCCATTTGCCAGATTTCATAATCATAAAATGCGGCAATTGCTATCATGATTCGGACAGACTTAAGCATCGCTACAGGTGAGAAAGTCTCATCGTAGTCAACTCCTTGAACTTGTCGAAAACCTTTCGCAACAAGTCGAGCTTTGTAAACAGTAATATTACCGTCTGCGTCGGTCTTCCTCTTGAAGATCCATTTGTTTTTGATGGCTTGCCGATCATCGGGCAAGTCAACCAAAGTCCACACTTTGTTCTTATACATGGATCCCATCTCAGATTTCATGGCTTCAAGCCATTTTGCGGAATCTGGGCTCATCATCGCTTCCTCATAGTTCGTAGGTTCATCATGGTCTAGTAACATGATTTCCAGAACTGGGTTGCCGTACCACTCTGGTGCGGAACGTACTCTGGTTGATCTACGACGTTCAGTAGAAACTTGATCCGAAGTTTCATGATCATTATCATTAACTTCCTCACTAATTGGTGTAGGAATCACTGGAACAATTTCCTGTGATGTACTACTTTCCAATCTGGGAGAAGGTACAATTACCTCATCAAGTTCTACTTTCCTCCCACTCACTTCTTTCGAGAGAAACTCTTTTTCTAGAAAGGATCCGTTCTTAGCAACGAATATTTTGCCTTCGGATCTGTGATAGAAGGTGTACCCAACAGTCTCTTTTGGGTATCCTATGAAGACACATTTTTCCGACTTGGGTTCGAGCTTATCAAGTTGAAGTGTTTTCACATAAGCATCGCAGCCCCAAACTTTAAGAAACGACAACTTTGGTTTCTTGCCAAACCATAGTTCATAAGGTGTCGTATCAACGGATTTAGATGGTGCCCTATTTAACGTGAATGCAGCTGTCTCTAAAGCATAACCCCAAAACGATAGTGGTAAATCGGTAAGAGACATCATAGATCGCACCATATCCAATAAAGTACGGTTACGACGTTCGGACACACCATTACGCTGTGGTGTTCCAGGTGGCGTGAGTTGTGAAACTATTCCACATTGTTTCAAATGAAGGCCAAACTCGTAACTCAAATATTCTCCTCCACGATCAGATCGTAGAAACTTTATTTTCTTGTTACGATGATTTTCTACTTCACTCTGAAATTCTTTGAACTTTTCAAATGTTTCAGTCTTGTGTTTCATTAAGTAGATATACCCATATCTGCTCAAATCATCAGTGAAGGTCAGAAAATAACGATACCCACCGCGCGCATCAACACTCATTGGTCCACATACATCAGTATGTATGATTTCAAAAAAATCTGTTGCTCGTTCCATAGTTCCGGAGAACGGAGTTTTAGTCATCTTGCCCATGAGGCATGGTTCGCAAGCACCAAATGATTCATAATCAAGTGATTCCAAAAGTCCATCATTATGGAGTTTCTTCATGCGTTTCACACCAATATGACCTAAACGGCAGTGCCACAAATAAGTTGCACTATCATTATTAACCTTGCATCTTTTGGTTTCAATATTATGAATATGTGTATCACTACAATCGAGATCCAATAAGAATAGACCACTCTTTAAGGGTGCATGACCATAAAAGATATTATTCATTAAAATAGAACAACCATTATTCTCTGATTTAAATGAATAACCGTCTCGCAATAAACAAGATCCAGATATAATGTTCATGCTCAACGCTGGCACCAAATAACAATTATTTAGGTCTATAACTAATCCCGAAGGTAGATGTAGAGGTAGCGTGCCGACGGCGATCACATCGACTTGGGAACCGTTTCCCACGCGCATCGTCACCTCGTCCTTAGCTAATCTTCGTTTAATCCGTAGTCCCTGTTTCGAGTTACAAATATTAGCAACCGAACCGGTATCAAATACCCAGGTACTACTACGAGCATTAGTAAGGTACACATCAATAACATGTATATCACATATACCTTTGTTCATCTTGCCATCCTTCTTATCCGCCAAATACTTGGGGCAGTTCCGCTTCCAGTGTCCAGTCCCCTTGCAGTAGAAGCACTCAGTTTCAGGCTTGGCTCCAGATTTGGGTTTCTTCGTGGAAGTAGCAACTGACTTGCTATTCTTTTTGAAGTTCCCTTTCTTTCCCTTGCCCTTTTTCTTGAAACTAGTGGTCTTGTTAACCATCAACACTTGATGCTCCTTTTTGATTTCTACCTCCGCAGCTTTGAGCATAGCGAAGAGCTCGGGAATTGTCTTTTGCATCCCTTGCATGTTATAGTTCATCACGAAGCCTTTATAGCTTGGTGGCAGTGATTGAAGAACTCTATCAATAACACTATCCTCGTCAACTTTGCAACCAAGTTGAGTCATATGATTGTAGTACCCAGACATTCTGAGCAAGTGTTCACTGATAGAACTATTCTCCTCCATCTTGCAGCTGTAGAACTTATTGGAAATCTCGTATTTCTCAATTCGGGCATTTGCTTGAAATATTAACTTCAACTCCTGGAACATCTCATATGGTCCATGACGTTCAAAACGTTGTTGAAGTCCCGGTTCTAAGCCGTAAAGCATGGCACACTGAACTATCGTGTAGTCATCAGACCGCGACTGCCAGACGTTCAAAGCGTCTACATTAGCGGAAGGGGGCTTGTCACCTAGCGGTGCTTCAAGGACATAATTCTTCTGTGCAGCAATGAGGATAATCCTCAGGTTACGGACCCAGTCCGTGTAATTGCTACCATCATCTTTCAACTTAGCTTTCTCTAGGAATGCATTAAAATTCAAAGGAACGGTAGCACGGGCCATTGATCTACAACGATATAGATATGCAAAACTATCAGGACTAAGTTCATGATAAATTAAAGTTCAATTTAATCATATTAATTTAAAGAACTCCCACTTAGATAGACATCCCTCTGGTCATCTAAATGATCACGTGATCCAAATCAACTAAACCATGTCCGATCATCACGTGAGACGGAGTAGTTTCAATGGTGAACATCTTATGTTGATCATATCTACTATATGATTCACGCTCGACCTTTCGGTCTCCAGTGTTCCGAGGCCATATCTGTATATGCTAGGCACGTCAAGTTTAACCCGAGTATTCTGCGTGTGCAAAACTGGCTTACACCCATTGTATTTGAACGTAGAGCTTATCACACCCGATCATCACGTGGTGTCTCGACACGACGAACTTTCGCAACGGTGCATACTCAGGGAGAACACTTATACCTTGAAATTTAATAAGGGATCATCTTATAATGCTACCGTCGATCCAAGCAAAATAAGAAGCATAATAAGATAAACATCATATGCAATCAAAATATGTGACATGATATGGCCATCATCATCTTGTGCTTTTGATCTTCCATCTCCAAAGCACCGTCATGATCACCTTCGTCACCGGCGTGACACCTTGATCTCCATCGTAGCATCGTTGTCGTCTCGTCAACTATTGCTTCTATGACTATCGCTACCGCTTAGTGATAAAGTAAAGCAATTACATGGCGATTGCATTTCATACAATAAAGCGACAACCATATGGCTCCTGCCAGTTGCCGATAACTTTACAAAACATGATCATCTCATACAAAACCGTATAACTCATCATGTCTTGACCATATCACATCACAACATGCCCTGCAAAAACAAGTTAGACGTCCTCTACTTTGTTGTTGCAAGTTTGACGTGGCTGCTACGGGCTTAGCAAGAACCGTTCTTACCTACGCATACAAAACCACAACGATGTTTCGTCAAGTATGTGATGTTTTAACCTTCACAAGGACCGGGCGTAGCCACACTTGATTCAGCTAAAGTGAGAGAGACAGACACCCGCCAGTCACCTTTAAGCAACGAGTGCTCGTAACGGTGAAACCAGTCTCGCGTAAGCGTACGCGTAATGTCGGTCCGGGCCGCTTCATCTCACAATACCGCCGAAGCAAAGTATGACATGCTGGTAAGCAGTATGACTAGTATCGCCCACAACTCATTGTGTTCTACTCGTGCATATCATCTACGCATAGACCTGGCTCATGATGCCACTGTTGGGGAACGTAGTATTTTAAAATTTTCCTACGATCACGCAAGATCTATCTACCAGATGCATAACAACGAGAGGGAAGAGTGTGTCTACGTACCCTCGTAGACCGGGAGCGGAAGCGTCAAGTGACGCGGTTGATGTTGTCGAACTTCTTCGCGATCCAACCGATCAAGCACCGAACGTACGGCACCTCCGCGTTCAGCACACTTTCAGCTTGATGACGTCCCACGAGCTCTTGATCCAGCTGAGCTTCACGGGAGAGTTTCGTCAGCACGACGGCGTGGTGACGGATATGATGTGTTCACCGGCGCAGGGCTTCGCCTAAGCTCCGCGACGGTATGACCGGGGTGTGATTCTGTGGAGGGGGGCACCGCACACGGCTAAAACAATTCAACTTGTGTGTCTTTGGGTGCCCCCCTGCCCCCGTATATAAAGGAGCAAGGGAGGGAGGCCGGCCGGCCCTTCCTGGTGCGGCTAGGGAGTGGACTCCTACTAGGAATAGGATTGCAATCCTATTCCTAGTAGGATTCACCAAAAGAAGGAAGGGGGAAAGGAATAGGAGAGGTGGCGCCCCCCCCCCCCAATCCTAGTCCAACTAGGAACCCTAGGTGGGGGCGCCGGCCAGCCCTATGGGCTGCCTCTCTCTTTCCCTTTAGGCCCACTATGGACCATCCCCTCTCGTAGGGGGTTCCGGTAACCCCCTCCAGCATTCCCGATAAATCCGAAACTTTTCCGGAACACTTCCGGTGTCCGAATATAGTCGTCCAATATATCAATCTTTATGTCTCGGACATTCCGAGACTCCTCGTCATGTCCGTGATCTCATCCGGGACTCTGAACTACCTTCGGTACATCAATACTCATAAACTCATAATACCGATCGTCATCAAACGTTAAGCGTGCGGACCCTACGGGTTCGAGAACTATGTAGACATGACCGAGACTCATCTCCAGTCAATAACCAATAGCGGAACCTGGATGTTCATATTGGCTCCTACATATTCTACGAAGATCTTTTATCGGTCAGAACCGCATAACAACATACATTGTTCCTTTTGTCAAACGGTATGTTACTTGCCCGAGATTCGATCGTCGATATCTCTATACCTAGTTAAATCTCGTTACCAGCAAGTCTCTTTACTCGTTCCGTAACACATCATCTCGTGACTAACTCATTAGTCTTTTGCTTGCAAGGCTTATTGTGATGTGTGTTACCGAGAGGGCCCAGAGATACCTCTCCGACACTCGGAGTGACAAATCCTATTCTTGATCTATGCCAACACCACGAATACTTTCGGAGACACCTGTAGAGCATCTTTATGATCACCCAGTTACGTTGTGACATTTGATAGCACACAAGGTGTTCCTACGGTATTCGGGAGTTGCATAATCTCATAGTCATAGGAACATGTATAAGTCATGAAGAAAGCAATAGCAGTTAAACTAAACGATCAAAGTGCTATGCTAACGGATGGGTCTTGTCCATCACATCATTCTCCTAATGATGTGATCCCGTTGATCAAATGACAACTCATGTCTATGGCTAGGAAACATAACCATCTTTGATCAATGAGCTAGTCTAGTAGAGGCATACTAGGGACATACTGTTTTGTCTATGTATTCACACATGTACTAAGTTTCCGGTTAATACAATTCTAGCATGAATAAAAGACATTTATCATGATATAAGTAAATACTAATAACATCTTTATTATTGCCTCTAGGGCATATTTCCTTCAAAAGGGTCCTTGGCTATGCTGATCCGGGGATTGCAAAACCCTTTTGTAACACGTTCCATGAGCTTTCAGCACGAATATGTGGGACGAAGCTTCTATCTTGTATTTGTTCTATCTGTTCCTTGTTCCTTTTTATTTATTTATTTACTTTTGTTCTCCAAGTGGCTTCTCGACAAGTTGATGTACCTGCGGAATTCATTCGTTCAATTCCCTGTTTGGATAGATATGTTGCAACATAATCTTCTTCATAAACATATCTATCCTTTGTTTGTGTTTTGATTCTGGTATTCGAGTTGCTTCGATGTCAAATGTTGATTCCATACCTTTCTTAATCGGTGTTCTCATATTTCTATGGGAGTGCTAGTCCTTCTTGATCATCAAGATCTTCTTGTTTATCCTTTTTCAACCGGTGTGCTTTCTCTTCAAGATTATTCCATACGGGCGTCGTTGAGAAATCTGACGGTGTATTGTTTCAATCATCCCAAGTTGTCTTTGTTTTACCCACCCTCCCACCCTTCTTCTTCTTGGAGCAAGAATTCTCAGATGAAGTATCCATTTTATTCATGTGATATTTCTTCATTCTTTTCCTTCAATGTTCTTATCCGGTGATCCTCGTGAAGATGCTGAAGAGTTTCAAGTTCATCATTCTTTTGTTCTCAAATTCTGCCGGTGGATGTAATTCAAGGTTTTGGTGTTGATTTTATCCTTTTCCTCATTTCACAATGCTTTCTTATTCCGGTGCACCAATTAATCATTATCCTCTTGTTATTCATATCCGGTGTGTTGAAGATATCTCAGAAGATTCGTGTTTCTATTCTTATTCCATTCAATTATTTTGAGGATTCTCATCTTATTCAAGCCATTTAATTCAACCGGTGCAATATCTCTTCAGCAATTTTTTCCAACGGTGATTTCTTTAGTGGGCCCTAACCCACAGGTCTTTCCCCAGGATCTTACCTGACTCTTCTTTTTCCGGAGAATTCTTTTCAAAGTGTGACGTAAGAATGATTTCCATCAGTCACAGTCCTTCTCCAAGATCGCATTCAATTCCTTTCACCATTGTTTCAACCTTTTTAATTCTTCATTCCGAAGTGCTCAACAATTCTTCATGGCATATCTCGTCTTCATTTTCAACATTTGGAGACCGGAGAAGTGTTTCTCTTAAATCTTGGCCCGTTCTCTTGAAGATTCGTGGTTCTAGCTTCATGCCATCCTCATTATCGTTTTGATTGTGAGGAATTATTTTTATACCCGTCCGAAGCATTTCATGAATTCTTTCCATTGTGATCCTCCGAAGGCCATCATTTCAGAAGATTTCTTCGTTCTCAGTTTTCAACCTCGTCCTCCAAATATTCTTCATTGATGTCTCTTCGTTCGTCTCTATGTTCTTACGGTGGTTCTTTCAAGATTACTCTTCCTTGTTATCGTATCAATTCATTTGTTCTTTTCATAATCCTACCGGTGGTTCGTTAAATAATTATCCGAGGTTGTGCTAGATCTCTCTTTAATTCTTTCCAACGAGAATAAGTAGTATGCCAAATCCTTTGGTTGTCATCAATTTAAATTGGTGAAGGAGATGCATGACATAATTCTTATTCTTATTCCTTCAAGGTGATTTAATTCTTTTGTCTGGAGCTTGTTCATCATATCATATTCTCGATCATAAATTCTTCATCTTGTTTTCCGGAGCTCCAAGTTATTTCAATTATCATTTCAAAGCTCCATCTAATTCATCGCGGGCCTTGAATCTTATTCTTTTCATCTTTCACTTCTCATGCTTTCATTACCGGAGTTCTCATGGTGGTTCATCATGATTTAATTCATCCTCGAAGTCTTCATCAAGATTCTTGTTGGAGCTCAAGCATTCTTCATCATGCTTTCCAATTGCAATCCTTCCTACCTTATCTTTTCAGATGGTGTTATGTCATTCTTGACAATTCCTTCATGTTTTATGATTCACGAGTTATCAAGAATGAGATATTTAAAACCATCATTTTCCTTGTTCAACAGAGCTTTCCAACCCTTCAATCTATTCGTTGGAGTTATCTTGGGTTGTATTTCACCTAAAAGCTTTCTCTATGGATTGTTGCTATTATGGTGCTCATAAATGACCCAAGTTCTTCATTTATCATTCCGGTGAAATAAGTTTTTCATCTCCTTGTTGATCTCAATCAAATCAATTGTTTAAGTTAGTGGCAGAATTGTCACCTCATAATTTTGAGATGTTTTCCATAAGCCCACATCAAGAGCTTATTCGTTTCGTTGTTGATTTTTCCATCAACTCCATTCAACCCTTCTTCGTAAGGATGCTCTTTCAAATTCATTCATGGGAGAAGTTGTCATTTTTTTTCTTCTCCGTTCATTTCTTTCATGGATCTTTATGCTATTCTTTCATTCCGGAGGCATTGTGATGCTGCTCTCTCCAAACCATCATCTCGTTTTTATCGAGATCATATTCTTCCTTTGCTTGTCTATTTAACCGGAGTGTTGTATTCTTCGTTCGAGTTCCCTCATCTTATCAAGTTTTGCCTATCTTTTCAACCGGAGTGCTGTCTGAAATCTTTCTTAACCTTGTGCCATTCTTTTAATTGTTTCGGAGACAATATGTTGTTGTTTTCATCAAGTATCATCCCTTCTCCTCAAGTTCTTGTTAATTCCTTTCATTTTCAGATGGAGTGTTGTCCAAATTATTTCGTTCTTATTCCTTCTCAATCTTGGTTAATCGGAGTGGTTTTGAATTCTTTCGTCATCCGTGAGCTCTTGTTTAATGTCTTTCAACCTACAAGTTTCTCGTAATGTTCCTTGTTCCTCATTTTACCGGAGTGCTCTTAACTTCGTTCATCTTCGTTGTATTCTTCTTTCATTTTGGTCAACCTCTCAAGGTTCTTTGGTTTCACTCATCTGTCAAAGAAGCAACTTTGTTTACCTCTTCTTTTTTCGTTTTATCCGGTGCTATCTCTAGGATCTCGGGTCGAGATCCTCTGTTAGTGTGGGAGAGTTGTGACGCCCGAAGACCGACGTCCCAGAAGATTCCAGAAGATTCCAGATGTTCCGGGTTCTCCCGTGTGTTTCAGTTATGCTTGCTTTATTATTTTGCATTGCATCATGTCATCATGCCATCATATCATATTTTTTTGCATCTCAACTTAAATAAATCGTGTGGACCTTCGGTCCATTTAAACCGAGGGAAGGATGACTTCTCTTTAAAACATATCCTCCTAAATATTTAGGGAGCTATATTATAAATATTCCATTTTGTTTGGAATTAACCAACACACTTGCAATTATTCTCCAGACTTCTGTTGCTTCAAGTTTCACCTTTAAAACTTTCCCTATATTTTCTTTTCCCGTTTTTCGAGGTCCTTCCAAAACCCTCCAGCCATTTTATTTATTTTTCCTCACATTATTTGCGAGTCCAGATGTTTAACCCCATGCCCTCTATCCTCTCCTTTTGCCTTTCTCTATTTTTTTAACAAATGCGAAGACCCCTTTATTTTAATTCCAGCCAGGCCAGTCCTCTTGGCCCAGGCCTGCTCGGGCCTCCCAGCGCACCTGTCTTCCCAGCCAGGCCTCAAGGCCCATCTCCCTCTTGGCCCAACTCCAGACGGCCAAACCCCAGCGCTCAGCCCCGCATCCCATCGCTCGTTCCTCCCTCTCCCTCTCAGCGCCGCACTCCCCTTCCTTCGTCCCTGTTTCCCTCGATCCCTCCTCGCTCTTCCCGACCACAGCGCCTCGCTCCTCTTTCTCCCTCGCAGCACCGAGCGCCACCGGCCCTCAGGCCCTTCTCCTCCTCACCTTCCCCTGGGGCCGCTCGCCTCCTCCTTCGGCAGCACCGTCCGCCGCCTTCTGGCCGCGGCGCCCACTCCCTCGAGCCGCACCTCGAGCAGTCGTCCCTCCCCGAGCGCCTCCTCCTCCCTCGCGCCAGGAGGCCGGCCGCGACCGCACCCTCCGCGCCAAGTACCGCGACAAAGCCGCGCGCTCCGTCTCCCTCGCGTGGATGCCTCGTCCTCGAGCGTCGCCCCGCCATGGCACCCCCAAGCGCATCGCCAAGGCCGGTGCCGCCTCGTCCCCTGCACCTCCTCCGACGCCCTGGACCCTCGCCTCCGCGCGCACCTCCCTTTGACTGTCGGCACCGCTGCCGGATCGAAGCCGCGCCATGGCCCCTACGTCCGGGTCCCTTCCTCGCCTCCAGCGACCAGAACAGCCTGCCGCCCGCTGCTTTGTGGCCCGAGCCCCGAGCTCCTCCATGGTGGCTACTCCCTCGCCCTCCAGCACCTCTTCGCCATGCTGCTGTCCAAGTACCGAGACCGCCAAGTTTGTTGCTGCCTATGTTTTTTTTTGCCAAGTGTTCCTTCCGGTGTGTCCAAGTTCGGCTACTCGGCGACCCGTCAAGTTCGACTACTTCATGGACCGACAAGTACCACGACGACACCGAAGGGTTCAGATCGGTCAAGTTCCTCTACGGATCATGTACAACTACGAGACCAAGACCGGCACGTTCGACAAGTACCCCTCCGATGACAAGTACATCTACGAACTCGACGCCCGAACGACTACCGTCGCCAAGTTCCACTAACGTCGCCCCGAAGATGTTGGGTTCATCAAGTCCCTCTCCGAAACGAACATGTACCACTACTTCAACTACCGTCGCCGAGACCGCAAGTACCACTACATAAACGAGTACCACGGCACGATGACGTGAACGCCTACTTCCTCTACGACCGTGTACCACTACGTCCCTCGACGACCTCGAACCCCTCCGAGAACGATCGCTCCGAAGGTATAACCCCGAGACGATGACCCGTGTGATGTTTGTGTGTTGTATGAAATGTTTGCCCTTGTGTGCATCGTGCCCGTTTTGT
This sequence comes from Secale cereale, assembly GCA_902687465.1. Lineage (NCBI taxonomy): Eukaryota > Viridiplantae > Streptophyta > Magnoliopsida > Poales > Poaceae > Secale > Secale cereale. Next base: position 498,171,441 of record LR738713.1, read on the forward strand.
CCTTTTGTCATGTTCCTCGGTTGCCTCGTCGCCGACTCGTGGGAACCCGGTGACGGGATCGCCCCACCTTTCATCTCGTTTGACTCGCTCACGCCATCTTTCCTTTTGCACCGGTCTCTCAATGAGTTACCGGAACCGAGATGTTGCGTTGCATCATTTTCGGATCGTTGCCGTGGCACCCTTTCCTTCCACCACGGTGACAATACTTCATATCTCTCTTGTCAACCTCTATCTAATAATTGCATAAACTTGATCATGTCATCCGCATCATGTTAACAACACTAAAATGTTTAATTGTTGTTTGCTTATAATTGCTAAACATGCTCATGGGGATTTTCCGGATATGTTGTTGTTATTTCCGGCCTCATTTAAATTGCCTAAATAGGTAGTTTACTTTTGCTTCACCTCTTGCCATGTTAAAAACATTTAACCCTGTCTTGTAAATAAACGAGAGTCAACTAAATAAATAAATGTGGTGTTTCGTCAATATGCAACTCGTTGCATATTGAGCTCCACTTAACTTGTAGTGTTGTTTGTGCACCTTGCCATGCCATGCATATTTAAACCGGACATGCATCATACTTGGATGTGCATCGTATGCCATGTTAATGCTTGTGTGTTTACCGTGTTGTTTGTTTCTTTCCGGTTTGCTTCTCTTGTTAGCTTCGGTTTCGTTCCGGAGTTGTGAGGTTTCGCTCGGTGTTGCTCCGTCTACTTCATGGATCCGTTCTTCTCCCTTGTGGAATTCCAGGCAAGATGTCCGAACCCGGATACCATTACTATCTTTGCCTATTGCTAGAGTATCGCTCTTTAGTATATTGCCTCGATGCCCATGTTTTCCTGTCAGCCTCCTATTGTAACCATGAACCTGTCTAACCACCCTACCTATGCAAACCATTGATTGGCTATACGTAGGCTCGCTTAGCCCCTCTTATAGCATTGTTAGTTGCAGGTGAAGATTGAAGATGCTCGCTTCATGTTGAAGTTTGTTGGGTTATCACACTATATAAATTATTAAATGAAATCATCTATATATTGGCAAGGGTGGAAGGCTAAGCCTTTTGCTTGGTGTTTTGTTCCACTCATGCCATTAGGAACCGTATAAACCGGTGTTATGTTCCTTGATTATGCGTTCCTCACACGGTTGGGGTTTATGGGGCCCCCTTGATAAACCGCTAAGTGCTAAGTCTTTTCCAGCAAGTCCCAACATTGGTACTATTCGCCTAGTAACTAATAAAACTTGCATAGGGTCTTGCAAACCCTCTTTCTTAATCAACAACCCCGGGCCAGTGCTCCACATGAGTGTTGGTCCGAAACGGGGAGTCTGCGGGGCCACCACGAGGAAACTCGAGGTTTGGTAAAAACCTGTAGAATCGCCCATCCGGTCGTGTCCTGAGACTAGATACGCGCGGCTACCTATCAGGGTGTCGACACGCCGGGAGGATTTGCTGGATTAGCCTTACCTTAGTTCGGAGTATCTTGAGCACGGGATTCCGAGAATACTCGGGTCTTCCCACCTTGGAGTTGCGACTCCGCGGATCGTGGGCTTGTCATGGGCCAAGTTGGAACACCCCTGCAGGGTCTTGAACTTTCGAAAGCCGTGCCCGCGGTTATGTGGCAGATGGGAGCTTGTTAATATCCGGTTGTAGATAACTTGACACATTGTTCTAATACACTACCAGCGTGTGTACCGTGACTGTCAATTTCCGAATAGGGATTCGGGAGTTGAACACGGTGGGGTTATGTTTGTTGAGCTATTAGCTAGGATCACTTCGTGATCATCTCTCGACCGAGGCACCTTCTCTTCTCGCTCTCGTATACGTAAGCTAGTGCTAGTTGCTATTGCAGACTCTTGTTGTTCCTTCACCTCTTGTTCTTTTCTTCAACCTTATCCTCTCCCAAGGCTTAAATAGTCATGTTACCCGGGAACGGGATTGCTGAGTCCTCTGTGGCTCACAGTTACTTCACAACACCAGATGCAGGTTCAGCCGAGTTTTGAAGCAGGAGAAGGATCAGAACTCCACCGGGAGTTCGATGAAGAGTTCGGCCGTATGCTTGTGACGTTCTGACGATCAGTAGTGGTTTCTACTAGGATTCGATCTAGGCCTGTGGCTTTATGTTGTTTTGGTATCTTTCTTTTGGATCTTCACCCGTAGTCGGGTTGTGATGTTCTGAATGATGTTTTGCTTATGTAATGTATTGTGTGAAGTGGCGAGTGTAAGCCAACTATCTCCTTTTGCAATTTAATCCCTCTTTTACATGAGTCGTGCAAAGATACCAAACTTGAGATCATTCTAGGATGGGCTTATACCTTTAAGTCGTGCCTCGACACGTAGGAGATATAGTCCCATCCTGGGCATTATAGGCCTAGCAAGAAGGGGGCGTGGCTCGGACCACGTTCTCTTTTGTTGTTCCCGTGTTGACTGACCGTCCATCCGCGTCGACTGTCCAAATTGCTGACCCTGTGACTGCTCCGACTGCTCCAACATCCATGCTTTTCGCTACCCATCACGTCCTGGAGGACCCCGTGAGTGCGGCCAAGGAGGCCGTTCGTCAGGCGGGGCTGATGATGGAGCGGACGAAGGCGGCGTACGAGGCTAGCATGGCTGCCTATAATGCCAGTTTGGCTCTTCGAACCAATGTCCAGGTTTGTCTTTTCCGGCTGACTTGCTACGCTGTTGAGGTATTCATTCTAAAAACTGCCGCTTTGTTCGTAAGATGATATTACTGCTTTGTTCGTAAGATGATGTTACACCCACTGGGTGTTCCTGATCTCCTTGTAGCTTAGCTCTTGTAATCCAATCGGCCTTTCTATGTCGATTGGACTGGTGGGGGCACGCTGAGTGCACCCACTGTGTGTAGTCCCCGAGGCCATGGTCGACTGAAGTCAGTCGGCCGTGGTCTTAAAATTTGTCTTGTTTACTTTTTTCGAACTCTTCTCACTCGTGCAGGACTGATCTGACCGAGTGAGAACCAGTGGGGGCACGCTTAGTGCACCCACTGGGTGTAGTCCCCGAGGCCATGGTCGACTGGTGATAGTCGGCCATGGTCTAAGAATGAAATGCACCTCTTTTTTTTAGCTCGAGCAGGACTGATCCGGCCGAGTGAGAACCAGTGGGGGCACGCTTAGTGCACCCACTGGGTGTAGTCCCCGAGGCTACTGCTGAGTATTTGGCTCGGCTGTAGTCTTAGAATTCTGTCTTCTTTTGTTGGCTGCAGAAATCTTGTGAGTTTGGAGCATAATTCGCGGATCTTGAGAAGAAGCAGGCCCAACTCAATCTTGACTTGGAGCTGGCCAGGGAGCATTTGAAGAAAACCAAGGACAAAACGCCTGGTAATAAAAGTGCATAGCTCGTCAACTGAATTCCATTGAGTGTGTCGTGTGCATCCTTATGTTCATCTGTCTAGTAATGTCCCTTGTAGATAAATGAAGGCAGCTCTGGAGCAGAAGGACCTCGACCTGGCAGTAGCGCAGCAGAAGGCGCAGGAGAAAACTGAACTCGCAGAACAGAAGCTGGCTTCGGTCGGCAAGCTTGAAGAAGAGATCGCCAAACTGAAGGACTCTCTTGGTGAGGCCAACAAGGAGGTAACGCGGCTGAAGAGGGACAATCTCGCTCTGGATGAGAAGGTAGGGGGCCTTTTGTAGAAGAAGAACGGGTTGGAGACTTACCTGGGTGACCTCACGAAGAAGTGGTTCCTCATGCTCGAAGGTATGTTCTTTTGTCCGACTGAATCATCTTGGCCGACTCATATCCTCCTCGCTAACTCATCGTGTTTTCGCTTATGTAGAATTCTGTCGAAACTTCGAGGAGGAGACTGGGCGGGTTGAGCCGGGTCTAGACCCCGACAATTCTCTTATCAAGGATGAAGTGGTGATGAACGTCTTGCGACTGGAGTCTCGCCTCACCAGCGCCACTGGTTACCTCGCTCGACTGAAGGTGGGGATGTCTCTGATCGACGCTGCACTCTGGAGGGGGACGGTGCAAGAGAATGACCTCGAGTCCCTGATGACTCGACTTAATGAGATCCCCGATCGAGTGCAGGAGTGGCAGAAATCATCTGCCCGGTGTGGTGCTGACGTTGCATTGTCTCTGGTCTGTGTGCACTGCAAGGAGGTGAAGGAGGAGAGGCTGGCTGCGCTCAAGGTTGCCACCATGAAGAAGCTCCAGTTCTAGTCGTTCATGGAGACTTTCCTGGAAGCTTCTACCCGTATTGCTGACGGGATCGACTTGGATGAGTACGTCGCGCCTGCAAGTCCTCCTCCCCCTGAAGAGTGAACAAACTTTGACTCCGATTCAATTTGCCTCGGAATGCCGAGTGATTTTGTAACCGTTTAAACTCTCACGGGCTTGATGCCCGAGTACTTATGCCCGAATCTTGCCGGGCTTTATCTGCACTTGATTCCCTTTTAGGATGTGCTTGTTTTTCTTCTGGTTTCCTTTGATCTCTTTTGATTTTTGAGTTGGCATCGTGTTTGTGGCGCAGCTCGGAGGGTCGACCAACATTATACTTGTGGCGTAGCTCGGAGGGCTGAGCCACATTGTACTTGCGGTGTAGCTCGGAGGACTGAGCCACTTTATACTTGTGGCGTAGTTCGGAGGATCGAGCCATGTTGTATCTATGGCGTAGCTCGGAGGACTGAGCCACATTGTATTTGTGGCGTAGCTCGGAGGACTGAGCCATATTATACTTGTGGCGTAGCTCGGAGGACCGAGCCACGTTGTATTTGTGGTGTAGCTCGGAGGACTGAGCCACATTGTATTTGTGGCGTAGCTCGAAGGACTAAACCACATTATACTTGTGACGTAGCTCGGAGGACCGAGGCACGTTATACTTGTGGAGTAGCTCGGAGGGTCGGGCCACGTTGTATTTGTGGCGTAGCTCGGAGGACCGAGCCACATTGTAACTTAGGCGATTGCGGTGTCGCAGCTAAGCCGTCGAATGAGAGGGTCGCTCTTCGCTCGGAGTGGTTTTTGAAACTTAGGCAAATCGGATTCGCAGCTAAGCCCCCGAGTGAGAGGGTTGCTCTTCACTCGGAGTGTTTTCGTTACTTAGGCGATTACGGGGTCGCAGCTAAGCCCCCGAGTGAGAGGGTTGCTCTTCACTCGGAGTGGTTTTTGTAACTTAGGCGATTACGGGGTCGCAGCTAAGCCCCCAAGTGAGAGGGTTGC
>LR738713.1:498176937-498262957 GCA_902687465.1 Secale cereale
CCTCGAGTGAAAAGGTTGCTCTTCACTCTGAGTGGTTTTTGTAACTTAGGCGATTACGGGGTCGCAGCTATATAAGCCCCCGAGTGAGAGGGTTGCTCTTCACTCGGAGTGGTTTTTGTAACTTAGGCGATTACTCAGTCGCAGCTAAGCCCCCCAGTGAGAGGGTTTCTCTTCACTCGGATGGTTTTTGTAACTTAGGCGAATCGGATTCGCGGCTAAGCACCCACTGGGGGATTTGAGAACATGCATCTTCGTAACAGCAACCATTAAGGAATTGTCGCGAACTTGTCTTTGAAAAAACAAACTGGAAGATTCTTATTACAACTCGACTGGTCGAGTGCTTCAAGTGTAGAAGCGGCGGAGCAGATCCGTGTTCCACGAACGAGGCTCATCTTTCTTCTTGGCTACGTTGTAGATTTGGTACGCCCCATTGTGTAGTACTTTGGTGATGATGAAGGGGCCTTCCCAGGCCGGGGCAAGCTTATGTGGTTGTTTCTGACGTACTCAGAGAACCAGGTCCCCTTCCTGGAATGTCCGACTTCGAACATTGCGGGCATGGAATCGACGCAGGTCTTGTTGGTAAATAGTCGAGCGGATCAGGGCCATCTCGCGTTCTTCCTCCAGGAGGTCGACTGCATCTTGACGGGCCTGCTCTGCTTCTGTTTTGGAGAAGAGTTCCACTTGAGGGGCGTTGTGCAACAAATCACTCGGCAACACGGCCTCAGCACCATAGACCATGAAGAAGGGGGTACGGTCAGTCGACCGGTTCGGAGTTGTCCTCAGCCCCCATAAGACAGACAGTAGTTCAGTCACTCAAGCTCCAGCGGCGTGCTTGAGGTCGCGCATTAGTCGCGGTTTCAGGCCTTGAAGGATCAAACCATTTGCTCTTTCTGTTTGTCCATTCGACTTCGGATGCGCTGCGGACGCGTAGTCGACCCGAGTACCTTGGGAGGAATAGAACGCTCTGAATTCGTCCGAGTCAAAGTTGGAGCCGTTATCCATGATGATGCTGTGGGGAACTCTGTATCTGAATATTAATTCTCTGATGAAGCTGATGGTGGTCCTCGAGCCGAGGTTCTTGATGGGCTTGGCCTCGATCCATTTGGTAAACTTGTCGACTGCCACGAGCAAGTGAGTGAATCCGCTCCTGCCGGTCTTGAAGGGACCGACCATATCCAATCCCCAAACGGCAAACAGCCAAACCAATGGGATGGTCTTCAAGGCAGACGCGGGTTTGTGAGACATGTTGGAGTAGAACTGGCAGCCTTCGCACTTGTCTACGATATCCTTTGCCATCTCATTCGCTCGGGGCCAGTAGAATCCAGCTCGGTATGCCTTGGCCACGATAGTCCGAGAGGAAGCGTGGTGGCCACAAGTTCCCGAGTGTATCTCATTTAGAATCATTCGACCTTCTTCGGGGGTGATGCAGCATTGAGCGACTCCCGTGACACTCTCCCTGTAGAGCAGACCCTGTATGACAGCAAATGCTTTGATACGTCCATTTTGCATCATGCTTATAAGTTGATATTTATTGCATTATGGGCTGTCCATACATGTTTTGTCATAATACTTATGCCTTTTCCCTCTTATTTTGCAAGGTTTACATGAAGAAGGGGGAATGCCGGCAGCTGGAATTCTGGGCTGGAAAAGGAGCAAACTCTGGAAACCTATTCTGCACATCTCCAAAAGCCCCGAAACTCCACAGAACATTTTTTCGGAAAATATAAAAAATATCTAGCGGAAGAAATCCACGAGAGGGGCCACTGGCTGGCCTCGAGGGTGGGGGCGCGCCCCCCTTCCCAAGGCGCGCCCCCGGCCTCGAGGGCCAACCGGTGGGCCCCAGGTGCCCATCTTCTCCTATATGAAGCGTTTTGACCTGGAAAAAATCAGAAGGAGGCTTTCAGGACCAGACGCCGCCGTCTCGAGGCGGAACCGAGGCGGAAACCAATCTAGGGCTCCAGCAGAGCTGTTCTACCGGGGATACTTCCCTCCGGGAGGGGGAAATCGTCACCGCCGTCATCACCAACAACTCTCCCATCTTGGGGAGAGCTATCTTCATCAACATCTTCACCAGCACCATCTCCTCTCAAACCCTAGTTCATCTCTTGTATCCAATCTTTGTACCCAAACCTCACATTGGTACCTGTGGGTTGCTAGTAGTGTTGATTACTCCTTCTGGTTGATGCTAGTTGGTTTAATTGGTGGAAGATCATATGTTCAGATCCATTATGCATATTAATACCCCTCTGATCATGAACAATATTATGTCTTGTGAGTAGTTACTTTTGTTTCCGAGGACATGGGAGAAGTCTTGCTATTAGTAGTCATGTGAATTTGGTCTCCGTCCGATATTTTGATGAGATGTATGTTGTCTCTCCTCTAGTGGTGTCATGTGAACGTCGACTACATGACACTTCACCATTATTTGGGCCTAGAGGAAGGTATTGGGAAGTAATAAGTAGATGATGGGTTGATAGAGTGACAGAAGCTTAAACCCTAGTTTATGCGTTGCTTCGTAAGGGGCTGATTTGGATCCATATGTTTCAGGCTATGGTTAGGTTTACCTTAATACTTCTTTTGTAGTTGCGGATCCTTGCATTAGAGGTTAATAATAAGTGGGAGGTTTGTCCAAGAAAGGGCAGCACCCAAGCACCAGTCTACCCACATACCAAATTATCAAAGTACCGAACACGAATCAGACTATTGTGATGAAAACTAGCTTGACGATAATTCCCATATGTCCTCGGGAGCACTTTACCTTGCATAAGAGTTTGTCCAGGCTTGTCCTTTGCTACAAAAAGGATAGGGCCACCTTGCTGCACCTTATTTATTTTTACCTTTTGTCACTTTCTACCAATTATCTTATCACAAAACTATCTGTTACCTATAATTTCAGTGCTTGCAGAAAATACCTTACTGAAAACTGCCTATCATTTCCTTCTGCTCCTCGTTGGGTTCGACACTCTTACTTATCGAAAGGACTACGATAGACCCCCTACACTTGTGGGTCATCAAGACTCTTTTCTGGCGCCGTTGCCGGGGAGTGAAGCGCCTTTGGTAAGTGGAATTTGGTAAGGAAAAATTTATATAGTGTGCTGAAATTTATTGTCACTTGTTACTATGGCTCAAAATCCTTTGAGGGGCTTGTTCGGGGTATCTTCACCCCGAGCAGAAGAGAAAAGAGTTGCTCCTCAACCTACTGCACCTATTGAAAATGTTTGCTTTGAGATTCCTTCGGGTATGATTGAGAAACTTCTTGAAAATCCCTATACAGGAGATGGAACACTTCACCCAGATTTACACCTGATCTATGTGGATGAAGTTTGTGGATTGTTTAAGCTTGCAGGTATGCCCGAGGATGTTATCAAGAAGAAGGTCTTCCCTTTATCTTTGAAGGGAGATGCATTGACATGGTTTAGGCTATGCGATGATATGGGATCTTGGAACCATAATCGTGTGAAGTTGGAATTTCATCAGAAGTTCTACCCTATGCACCAGGTTCATCATGATCGTAATTATATTTATAATTTATGGCCTCGCGAAGGAGAAAGCATTGCTCAAGCTTGGGGGAGGCTTAAGTCAATGTTATATTCATGCCCCAATCATGAGCTTTCAAGAAAGATGATCATCCAAAAAATTTATGCAGGACTTTCTCTCAATAATCGCACCATGCTCGATAATTCTTGTTCTGGCTCTTTTATGATGAAGACTATTGAATTCAAATGGGGTTTATTGGAAAGAATTAAACGCAACTCCGAAGATTGGGATCTCGATGAAGGTAAGGAGTCAGGTATGACCCCAAAGTTTGATTGTGTTAAAGCTTTTATGGATACCGATGTTTTCCGTGAGTTTAGCACTAAATATGGACTTGACTCTGAGATAGTAGCTTCTTTCTGTGAATCTTTTGCTACTCATGTTGATCTCCCCAAGGAGAAGTGGTTTAAATACCATCCCCCTATTGAAGTAAAAGTAGTTGAACCTATTAAAGTTGAAGAAATACTATCACTTATAATGTTGATCCCGTTATTCCTACCGCTTATATCGAGAAACCACCTTTCCCTGTTAGGATAAAGGATCATGCTCAAACTTCAACTATAGTTCGTAAGAGTAATACTAGAACACCTACACCCTTTGAGCAAATTAAAGTTGAACCTAGTGTTGCCATGGTTAAAGATATCTTGGTAGAAGATTTAGATGGACATGTTATTTATCTCCAAGAAGAGTCTGCTAGGATAGCCAAACCCAATGCTAGGAATGAACATAAACCTATCATAGGCTTGCCCGTTATCTCTGTTAAGATAGGAGATCATTGCTATCATGATTTATGCGACGTAGGTGCTAGTGCGAGCATTATCCCTTTTGATTTGTATAACAAAATTATGCATGATATTGCACCCGTTGAGTTAGAAGGGATTGATGTTACTATTAAGCTTGCTAATAGAGAAACTATTTCACGAGTTGGGATTGTTAGAGATATTGAAGTCTTGTGTGGGAAGATTAAATACCCTGCTGATTTTCTTGTTCTTAGTTCCCCACAAGATGCTTTATGTCCCATTATATTTGGTAGACCCTTCTTGAATACTGTTAATGCCAAGATAGACTGCGTAAAGGACATTGTCACTGTTGGATTAGGGGATATGTCTCATGATTTTAACTTTGCTAAATTCCGTAGACAACCCCTTGAAAAGGCACCACCCAGTAAAGATGAACTTATTGGTCTTGCTTCTATTGTCGTGCCGCCTAATGATCCTTTAGAACAATACTTGCTAGACCATGAAAATGATATGCATATGAATGAAAGAAGGGAGATAGATGAAATATTCCTTACACAGGGACCCGTATTGAAAAACAACTTGCCTGTTGAAATCCTAGGGGATCCCCCTCCACCCAAGGGTGATCCCGTGTTTGAACTTAAACCTTTGCCTGATAATCTTAAGTATGTTTATCTTGATGAATAGAAGATATAGCATGTTATTATTAGTGCTAACCTTTCAGAGCATGAAGAAGAAAGATTATTGAAAACTCTGAAGAAGCACCGAACTACTATTGGATATACTCTGGATGATCTTAAGGGCATTAGTCCCACTATATGTCAACACAAGATAAAATTGGAAGAAACTGCTAAACCAGTTATTGATCATCAGCGACGGTTAAATCCTAAGATGAAAGAAGTGCTAAGGAAGGAAATTCCAAAGCTCCTAGAGGCAGGTATTATCTATCCCATTGCCGATAGCCAGTGGGTAAGTCATGTCCATTGTGTTCCCAAGAAAGGAGGTATGACTGTCGTCCCTAGTGATAAAGATGAATTGATCCCGCAAAGAATAGTTACAGGTTATAGGATGGTAATTGATTTCCATAAGTTAAATAAAGCTACTAAGAAAGATCATTACCCCTTGCCATTTATTGATCAAATGCTAGAAAGGTTATCCAAACATACTCATTTCTGCTTTCAAGATGGTTATTCTGGTTTCTCTCAAATACCTATGTTAAAAGGGGATCACGAAAATACCACCTTCACTTGTCCTTTCGGTACCTTTGCTTATAGACGTATCCCTTTTGGTTTATGTAATGCACCTGCTACCTTTGAAAGATGCATGATGGCTATATTCTCTGACTTTTGTGAAAAGATTGTCGAGGTTTTCATGGATGATTTCTCCGTTTACGGAACTTCTTTTGATGATTGCTTAAGCAACCTTGATCGAGTTTTGCAGACATGCGAAGACACTAATCTTGTCTTGAATTAGGAGAATTGCCACTTTATGGTTAGTGAAGGCATTGTCTTGGGACATAAAATTTCTGAAGAGGTATTGAAGTTGACAAAGCTAAGGTTGATGCTATTGAAAAGATGCCATGCCCTAAGGATATCAAAGGTATACGAAGTTTCCTTGGTCATGCCGGGTTTTATAGGAGGTTCATTAAGGACTTCTCCAAAATCTCCAGGCCTCGGACTAATCTTTTACAGAAAGATATTCCTTTTGTCTTTGATGATGATTGTCTAGAAGCATTTGAAATACTTAAGAAAGCATTGATCTCTGCACCTATTGTCCAGCCTCCTGACTGGAATTTACCCTTTGAGATTATGTGCGATGCTAGTGATTATGCTGTAGGAGCTGTTCTAGGGAAAAGAGTTGATAAGAAATTGAATGTTATCCAGTATGCTAGCAAAACTCTAGATAGTGCCCAAAGGAATTATGCTACCACTGAAAAAGAATTTTTAGCAGTTGTGTTTGCTTGCGATAAGTTTAGACCGTATATCATTGATTCTAAAGTAACTATTCACACTGATCATGCTGCTATCAAATACCTTATGAAAAAGAAAGATGCTAAACCTAGACTTATTAGATGGGTCCTCTTGCTGCAAGAATTTGACTTGCATATTATTGATAGAAAGGGAGCTCAGAACCCCGTAGCAGATAACTTGTCTAGTTTAGAGAATATACTTGATGACCCACAACCTATTGATGATAGCTTTCCTGATGAAAAACTAGCTGTCATAAGTACTTCTCGTACTGCCCCCTGGTATGCTGATTATGCAAATTATATTGTTGCAAAGTTCATACCACCTAGCTTTACATACCAGCAAAAGAAAAAGTTCTTCTATGATTTGAGACATTACTTTTGGGATGACCCACATCTTTATAAAGAAGGAGTAGATGGTATTATTAGACGTTGTGTACCTGAGCATGAAAAGGAACAGATCTTATACAAGTGCCACTCCGAAGCATATGGAGGACACCATGCGGGAGACAGAACTGCACACAAGGTATTGCAATCCGGTTTTTATTGACCTACTCTCTTCAAGGATGCCCGTAAGTTTGTCTTATCATGTGATGAATGTCAAAGAATCGGTAACATTGTAGACGTCAAGAAATTCCTATGAGTTATTCACTTGTTATTAAACCATTTGATGTTTGGGGATTTGATTATATGGGACCTTTTCCCTCCTCTAATGGGTACACACATATTTTAGTTGTTGTTGATTACGTTACTAAGTGGGTAGAAGCTATTCCAACTAGTAGTGCTGATCATAACACCTCTATTAAGATGCTTAAAGAAGTTATATTTCTGAGGTTTGGAGTCCCTAGATATCTAATGACTGATGGTGGTTCACACTTTATTCATGGTACTTTCCGTAAGATGCTTGCTAAGTATGATGTCAACCATAAAATTGCATCAACTTATCATCCACAGACTAGTGGTCAAGTTGAATTAAGTAATAGGTAGTTGAAATTAATCCTGCAAAAGACAGTTAATAGGTCTAGAAAGAATTGGTCTAAGAAACTAGATGATGCATTATGGGCCTATAGAACTGCATACAAAAACCCTATGGGTATGTCTCCATATAAGATGGTATATGGAAAAGCTTGTCACTTACCTCTTGAGCTAGAACATAAGGCATATTGGGCTATCAAAGAGCTCAATTATGATTTCAAACTTGCCGGTGAAAAGAGGCTATTTGATATTAGCTGTCTCGATGAATGGAGAACCCAGGCCTATGAGAATGCCAAGTTATTTAAAGAAAAAGTTAAAAGATGACATGATAAAAGGATACAAAAGCGTGGGTTCAACGTAGGTGATTATGTTTTGCTATTCAACTCTCATTTAAGATTTTTTGCAGGAAAACTTCTCTCCAAGTGGGAAGGACCTTACGTTATCGAGGAGGTCTATCGTTCTGGTGCCATAAAAATTAACAACTTCGAAGGCACAAATCCGAAGGTGGTGAATGGTCAAAGGATAAAACATTACATCTCAGGTAATCCTATAAATGTTGAAACTAATATTATTGAAACCATAACCCCGGAGGAATACATAAGGGACACTCTCCAGAACGATTCAGCCTCTGAAAAGAAAGAGGTACGTGATACGGTAAGTAAACCGACTCCAAAACAGCTCTAAAGGCAATTTTTCTCCATTTTGGAATATTTAGAAAAATAGAAAAATAAACCGCAGTCCGGAGGAGACACGGGGCCTCCTCGAGGGTAGGGGGCGCACCCCCCTTCCCAGGGCGCGCCCCCCTGCCTCGAGGGCACCCCGTGTGTCCCCTGAACTCCGTTTTCTTGTGGGTTACTCCTTTCATTCGGGAAAAAATCATTATATATACTCCCGAAGGTTCTGACCTCTGTATCACGCAAAATTCCTCTGTTTTCGTTTCGAGCTGCTGTTTTTGACAGATCTAGATCGTCATGGCATCCTCCAACACCCCCAAGGACAAGTTCTTCGAGAAGGTCATCAACCCCTACCTTGCGGAGGTGCTCCACCACCCCAAAACCATGGAGTTGCATGAGGGGGTGCTGCACATCCGTGATGTTGAGGGGCCGAGAAGGACCGGAAGCGTGGAGACAAGACTCGAAGCAATGGAGCAACAAGTTTTCAAGTGCCAAGGCATGGTGGAACGAGGACTTGACGCCAACCACATGATGATCTCGGAGCTTGCCAACAACCTCAAGATGGACTCAAGGATCTTCGTGGAATCCATCTCCAATCTTCAAGAGAAGATCGATCACCTCCAAGCCCAGATCTATGACCTGCAAAACCAAAACTGTGAGTTTGAATATAGATTCAAGAACATGAGTTTGGCTGCAGATTTGAGTATCCTGGAGACCCGGTCATCCTTCTATGATGGTGAGCCCATGCCTTGGAAGAAAAACAAGCCTACATCACCAACAACTCCATCATCACCAACCCCCAAGAAGGAGACGTAATCATATGGGTATGGGCACTCCCCTTGGCAACTGCCAAGCTTGGGGGAGTGACCCCGGTATCGTATCACCATCACTCCTATCTTTACCGTTTTACTTAGTTTGATCCTTTTGGTAGTAGCTTGATCTATTAGAATAAAGTTAGCATGATCTAGTCGTGAGCTTTTGCTTTGTGAGCTTTATCCTTTGTAATCGAGTTCGTGAGCTATGTAATAAAGATTAGTGTTGAGTCAAGGGCTTGATTTCCTCACTTGGGTCATGATAAAAAGGAAAGAAAACAAAAAGAGTATCAAAGAGATCATATCGATCTTTTGGGAAGTAAAGACTTCACATACAAGAGTATGATAAATATAAGTAGTTGGGGGTGACAAACATAGTTTTGGTCATCATTGCAATTAATAAGAAGTAATAAAAGAAGAGAGGCTTCACATACAAATATACTATCTTGGACATCTTTTATGATTGTGAGCACTCATTAAAGTATGACATGCTAAAGAGTTGATGTTGGACAAGGAAGACAACATAATGGATTATGTCTTCTTATATCCGAAATAAAGTATATTGTCATGGATCTTCCAACATGTTGAGCTTGCCTTTCTCCCTCATGCTAGCCAAAACTCCTTGCACTAAGTAGAGATACTACTTGTGCTTCCATATATCTTTAAACCAAGTTTTGCCATGAGAGTCCACCATACCTACCTATGGATTGAGAAAGATCCTTCCAAGTAAGTTGTCATGTTGTAAACTCTCTAAAATATGTATAATTTATTAGTGTGGGAGAAATTAGCTTTATACGAGCTTGTGATATGGAAGTAATAAAAGCGATGGACTGCATAATAAAGGTACTTATCACAAGTGGTAATATAAAGCGAAGTTCTTCTATGCTAAGACTTTGTGCATCCAACCATAAAAACACATGACAACCTCTACTTCCCTCTGCGAAGGGCCTATCTTTTATTCTTGTCTTATAAGTGTCAAGGTGAGATCAACCTTTCCTTATTCATTTTATCCTTTGGCAAGCACATTGTGTTGGAAAGATCCTGACATATATACCCACTTGGATGTAAGTTTTCATGATCTATTACTGTTGACATTACCCTTGAGGTAAAAGGTTGGGAGGCAACACCATAAGCCCCTATCTTCCTCTGTGTACGATTAAAGCTCCATAAACATAAGTATTGCGTGAGTGTGAGCAATTGTGAAAGACTATATGATAGTTGAGTATGTAGGCTTGCTGAAAAGCTCTTATATTGACTCTTTCCGATGTTACGATAAATTGCAATTGCTTCAATGACCAAGACCAAAGTTTGTTAGTTTCTAATGAAGTTTATGATGCATACTTGATATTGTGGATGAATTCTTACTTTAACATAATGATCATATGACTATATTTATATAAGTTGTTGTTATGAGAATGATCATGATGCCCTCATGTCCGTATTTTGTTTTTATCGACACCTCTATCTCTAAACTTGTGGACATATTTTTCGATATCGGCTTTCGCTTGAGGACAAGCGAGGTCTAAACTTGCATCATGCTTATAAGTTGATATTTATTGCATTATGGGCTGTTCATACATGTTTTGTCACAATACTTATGCCCTTTCCCTCTTATTTTGCAAGGTTTACATGAAGAAGGGGGAATGCCGGCAGCTGGAATTCTGGGCTGGAAAAGGAGCAAACTCTGGAAACCTAATCTGCACATCTCCAAAAGCCCCTAAACTCCACAGGACATTTTTTCGGAAAACATAAAAAATATCTGGCGGAAGAAATCCACGAGAGGGGCCACTGGCTGGCCTCGAGGGTGGGGGCGCGTCCCCCTTCCCAGGGCGCGCCCCCCTGCCTCAAGGGCCAGTCGGTGGGCCCCAGGTTCCCATCTTCTCCTATATGAAGTGGTGACCTGGAAAAAATCAGAAGGAGGCTTTCGCGACCAGACGCCGCTGTCTCGAGGCGGAACCGAGGCGAAAACCAATCTAGGGCTCCGGCAGCGCTGTTCTGCCGGCGATACTTCCCTCCGGGAGGGGGAAATCGTCACCGCCGTCATCACCAACAACTCTCCCATCTTGGGGAGAGCTATCTTGTCAGGCCCAAGATGCGATTCTATCCCGATCACGTGACACTTACGTGATTGGGACACAACCGCATTTCGGGCGCTTAGCAAGATGGATATCATTACATCGTACCATTACATACATACATGGGGGATACAACAATACATACAAATCACATGAATACAACATCATCAATACAAGGCATCCGACTACGGATGCAAACATGAAAAGCAAACGACATCCATCTGCTATCCCAGGCTGCCGACCCGGAACCTAACCCAAGACTGAAGAAGAAGAAGAAGAAGAAAGAACTCCAACACAACGATCAACGCTCTCACGTCAAGTCATCGGAAACCTGCACCTGCAACTGTTGTTGTAGTATCTGTGAGCCACGAGGACTCAGCAATCCCATAACCATGGGTAACAAGACTATCAAACCTTAATAGGTAGGAAGAGGTAAGGTGGTGAGGTTGCAGCAGCGGCTAAGCAAAATGTATGGTGGCTAACTTACGAGTACAAGAATAAGATAATCATCTACGCAAACGGTCGCAAACTAGTAGGTATCGCTAAAGATCCTGAACTACCTATGAGTCAAACATAACCCCACCGTGTTCTCTTCTCAAAGTGAAAAGAGACAGTCACGGTTACTCACACAGTTGTGTGTTTTACTTCGAATCCTCTGTCAAGTTTTCTACAACCGGACATTAACAAATTCCAATCTGCCACATAACTACAGGCACGGCTTTTGAAAGATCATAACCCTGCAGGGGTGTCCCAACTTAGCCCATCACGAGCTCTCACGATCAGCTGAAGTAATAATAATTATTACCCCTTATCTTAGGGAAATCCGATCAGGCTCGGTATCCCGGTGCACAAGACATTTCGACAATGGTAAAACAAGTCCAGGAAGACCTCCCGGCGTGCCGACACCCTGATAGTAGCCGCGCGTATCTCGTCTCAGGCCACGTCCGGATGGGCAATCCTACGGGTTATACCAGATACCTCGAGTTTCCCCGTGGCGGCCCCGCAGTCTCCCCATTTGGGGCCAACACCATCAACACTGGCCCCCCTGCTATGTAGAAAGAATCCACGGGGACGCGACCCCCTATGCAAATTTAATTAATTAATTAAGTTGTTATTATGAGGCAAATTAAAACCAATGTTGGGCATTGCTGGAGGAGTTTTATTCAAAGACGAACTGTCAAGGGGTCCCCATATACCCAACCGTGTAAGGAACGCAAAATCAAGGAATATAATGCCGGTTTATTGGCGCCTAAGGTGACATGAGTGGAACAAAATACCGATCAAAAGGCCAAGCCTTCCACCCATGCCCAGTATATAGGTGTGTTAATAATAATAATAGATATTGTGATATTCCCAAAGCATCAAGTTCCAACATGGAACAACTTTCATCTTCACCTTCAACTAACAACGCTATAAGAGGGGCTGAGCAAGTGGGTAACATAGCCAAACAATGGTTTGCTAGGAAGGTGTCAAAGGTTAGAGGTTTCATGGCAACAAGGAGAGGGGCTGACAATAATGATGGGTAGTGCGACATATAACGATAGCATCGAGACACTAAGCATGGCAATGATAGTAAAGGTATCCAAGGGTATGGTCATCTTGCCTGAGAACCCTCAAGGAAGAAGAACGGTTCCATGAAGAAGACGAAGAAGAAGCCTCGAAGACGAACCACGGGTAGACGAACGAATCCTGACGATCGCAACAAAACAAGCACTAACGAGAAGAAGCAAGCAATACGGTAAACACACAACACAAGAACATGACAATATGCTCAACCTAGTATGATGCACGACAAGTCTACATATGATGCAATACATGGCAAGGTAAGAAGCACAGAAAAACAACACAAGAACATGACAATATGCTCAAGCAAGTATGATGCAAGACAAGTCTATATATGATGCAATACATGGCAAGGTAGGAAGCACAGAAAAACAACACAAGTCAACATGTTTAAATGAGGCCGAAAACTACATATAACAAATCCGGTAAGTCCTCATATGCATAGTTTGAAATTAATCCAGATCTGAAAAAACCTAAGTTAAAGTTGTTAAACAGCAAGTTAACATGAACCATCATGATCTACGCGAAAATCTAGTCAAGTTTCATATAAAGTTTGTTTAATTCGGAGCTACAGTCTAGAAGATATGAGCAAAACAAGACAAGCATGACAACGATACAAGATGCACCCAAACATGAAGCAAAACTCACTCCAAACATGAAAACAACATGATATTATGATTCTACATGCAAAATCACACAAGTTTCATATAGAGCACGCCCAAAACGGAGCAACGGGCTAAAAGATACACAAGAAACAAGATATAACAACAAGCTGAAGTTAATAGCCACATAGCAACTTTGGAGCAAGGTAAATATAAGCTACAACACCCAAACATGTTAACAAGAAGCATGGATGTGAAGTAGACATGATACTTAACAAGTATGAACTTAGAACACACCCCAAAGCTTGTTGGAACACATTTAAACAAGCATGGCAAATTGCAATAAAATTATCCAGACTTAGGCAAAATCTGGGAAGGCAAAAACATCATCACGATGCTGCCTTCGGAGGCACAAAACAACAAGCATATCAACTCCACTAAGCATACAAAGAACATGGACATGTAGTAGACATGTCCTACAGCAAACAACTCCATTGGAGCATCTCCATAGGAGGCATGGATCAATAGCAACAAGCTACAACATTTTGATCATGACGTTAAAAACTTGACAGTTATATTTTATAGCAACTTGGGAGCAAGAAATAAATAAGCTACAGCAGGCCATATGAGCAAGTGAGGGCATGGATGGATAGCCAACAACATGTACAACAAGGAATGATCAATGGCCACCCCAAAACTAACATGGATTTGCCTAGGGCATCAAGCAAACATAGCATCAGGATATGACAGATTCCAGACTTAGCAGAATTTTCACTAAGTATAAAACAACAATAACAACATCGCATGTTTGCAAGCATGTTTAAGTCACCTCAAGGCATATCATGGAAAGTTAAATGCACCACAGCAAAGACCATATTATTGTCCTTCTAAAACATCTAGACATGTGGCATGAAGACAAACACATCAATAGCAAAGAGCAATTGAAATCAGCATCTCATAACAAGTTTCAAAACTTAACAGTCAAATGCATTATTGCAACAGAGATTAACATGGCAGGATGAACTCCAACAAGCATGCTACAGGAACCATCATGTAGTACACTTCACAATGAACATTTTGACATATCATATGCATCATTTGGATAAACATGCACCAAGTTATCATATCTCAAACATGGCAATAAAATAACAAGTAGCAGCAGTTTATAACAAGTAGCACTCTTGCAACAGAGATTAGGGCATCAAGATGAAGTCAAACAAGCATGGCACAATGGAACAAAGTGTAGAGCATATCACCACGATCATTTTGACATATCATTCACTCAATTTGGACATGCAGACAAAAAGTTACAGCTACACGAACATAGCAACAAAATATGACAGGAAAAGGACTTAGCAGTTTTTAGACTTAGGAAAAAAACAACTGAGCGTTTGATACTATGCGACGCCACCGGGCGAGAGTTAGGCAGTTGACGGGTGCTCACCAGAGTGGGCCTCGGGCCCAGGACGGAGGGAGAGGAGACCGTTGGGCCGGCGGCGGTCGGGCCGAGCCCACGTGGGGAGGAAGCAGGCCGGGTCGCGGTTGAAAGAGGATGGGGAGCTGGGCCGCGCGCCTCGGCCCAGGAGGCCGTTCGGTGGAGCGGGACGAGCTCCCAGCTCCACCCCGTGCCATGGCGCGGCGGCGGCTTGGGCAACCGGCGGCGCTCGACGGCGGGAGGGCGAGGAGGCTAGGGAACCGACGGGAAAGGCAGATCCGGGGGCGGCCAGCTTAGATATGGCCGCGGACGAAGCGGAGGCCACCGGCGGCGAGCGGCAGGGAGCTCGGCGCGGCGGCCGGTGGTGCAGGCGGCGGCGGAGCTGCGCGCCGGCGGCGGGGAAGCGGCGGGCGAGGCAGAGGGGCGCGGCGGCGCTGGAGGAGCGACGGCCCGGAGGCGGAGCGGGCTCCCGCGGGCCCGATCCGGGTCCGGCGGGCCGCGGCGACGGGGATGTGGGCGCGGCCACGTGGCGCGGCGCCATTGGCTGCGGGCGGCAGGGTTGCTGACGTGTCGCTCGCTGAATGGGCGGAGCGACGTGGAGGCGGCGGGACATGTCCGAAGGCGGAGTGGACATGTCCGGCGCGCGGTGGGAGCGGGGCTCGGGTTGGACCTGCGAGAGAAAAATGAGGTTATAGGTAGAGGGAGTTAGGAGTGTCCAAATGAGGAGCCATTCGCGGCCACGCGATCGTGATCAAACGGCCAAGAGCATGGAGGGGTTAGAATGAGCTAGGTGGGCTGTGTGAAAAGGGTGCTGGGCCAAAAGACAAAAGGCTTCCGGCGGACAACGCGAATAACCGTTGGGCTATCAAAGGAGCTCCGAACGCGACGAAACTTGACAGGCGGTCTATCTATGCTATAATAAGACCACACTCCAAGTTTCAACCCATTCCGAGAACGTTTTCCGGCCACTCACAAAATAAATATTCGGAGGCGCCGCGGGCGCGTGTGAGTGTGTCTGGGCTCAGAACGGACAACGGAAAGGATGAGGGGACTCGGGCGGATGCAAGTTTTGAAAACATGTTGATGCAACACACATGATGACATGGAAAAATGCAACACGCAAGCAGATGACATGGCAACGACAACGAATAATTGACTGACACCTGGCGCACCGGTCTCGGGGTGTTACAACACTCCCCTACTAACAAGAGATCTCGTCCCGAGATCTTAGGAACGAGACGGAAGAGAAGGAAGAAGAACAAAGTTCTTCGAGGACAAGAGTGAAACCAAAGAACCTTGAGAGGTTGAACAATTGAAAGAAAGGATACAACGGAGAAGATTGAGATCGAGAAGCTCCGAAAAAATGAGGTAACAAAGCATATGAGGAGAACCAAGAGTTTAAATGCCAAGCGAGACATTGAAACCACTCCGGTTAAAAAGAGATAGAAAAGGAATTCGAACAAAAGAATTCGGGTAGCACTCCGGCTGAAAATGGAAGGAAGAGCACACCGGTTGAATATGAATGGAATGGAACAAGAACTTGAGAATATGAAACGATCCATGACGAGTTGAACAAGAAAATGCCTCCGGAAGAAATTAAAGAATGGAATAAAAAGAACGGATAAGAGAACAATAAGTTCCACCGCGAATGAATTTGAAAGAGCATCTTGAAAAGAAAAGCTTGAACGGAGTTGTTGAGAAAATCAACACAAAAGGATGAGCTTGTTGTGGACTTATGTAAACATCTCAAGACTTGAGGTGAATTATGCCGCAACAAAAAGATTGAATAGATGACATGAAGGAAGAAATGCAAAACTCCACTTCAAAATAATATGGAGAATTATTTGCACTCGAGGGGCAAAAGAATAAAGATGCTTGAGCTGCTCCAGAAGAATTGCTCAATATTTTGAAGAATGAATTGAATGATGAATAACCACCATGAGGAACTTTGGTAACAAAAAGATACTGATGACGGATGAAAAAAAAAGAATAAGATTAAAGCATTGCGAAGATTAGTCAGGGTTCCGACGTGATAGCCGAGAAAACTTGAACTCCGGGAAGAAAAAGATTAATGCCTTGGAACTAGAATTTATTCATCAAGAATAAACTCCGAAGGAAGGAATAATCAACTTCACAAAGAAAATAAGAATTATGGTATGCTCATCCTCCATCAATTAAATTGATGCGGAGCAATGGATTCGCACACTACTTATTCTCCTTGAAATGATTAAAGAGGGATATATCGCGGACTTGCGAAAATCTTCATGGAACACCGGTAGGATTGGAATAAATGAATGGATTGATATGACAACACCGGAAAGAATTCTTGAGCGAACCACCATAAGAATTAAAGCCGAATGAAGAGAAAGGAACGAACCACCGTAAAAATTAGAACCTGGTGAAGAAAGAACAAGCCACCGGGAAGAATTAGAATCGAATGAAGAGAAAGCGAATGTCCACCATAAAGAATAAAATTGAGTGAAAACAAGAAAATGAATCTACAGGAAGAATAAAGCACTTGGGGAATTAGAATGACGAGAACGAAGAGATCGTGAACTGATTAAAGAATACTTGAACGAAGCACCGGACGAATGTGAGACAAACGAAGTGGCATCAATGAAGAATATTTGGAGGATGAAGTTGAAAACTGAGAACGAAGAAATCTTCTGAAATGATGGCCTTCGGAGGAACACAAAGAAAAGAGTTCCTGAAATACTCCAGAAAAATGAAAAGAAGAAAGGTCGAATCAACACGAAAGATTTGAAAGCGATCTTGAAGAAGGGCTATGACTGATGGGATCCATACTTACGTGAAAAGAATTTCGGAACACTCCAGAAAAATAAAAGAGTCAGGTAAGATCCTGGGAAAAGACCTGTGGGTTAGGGCCCACCGAAGAAAAACACCCTTGAAAAAGGATTGAAAAGGAGATAATGCACCGAAATAATTGAAAAACTCGAATGAGGTGACAACCTCGAATTAATTGGAAGACAGATGAATCTCCTGAGATGACTTCCGAACTCCGGAATAATAAAATGGCGAGAGGTAAACGAGCAAGGGGAATATCCGAGCCGAGGGAAAGAATATGAACAACATCGAATACTTGAATTGAATCCACCGGAACGAAAAGAGTTGAAGAAGGACGAACTAGACGAGAATTCACCAATTGAAATAATTGGGAAAAGAATGCAAAGGATTCGCACGAGTAGGATAGACACTCGATTAAGGACTCCGGTCCGAGAAGCAAAAGGGTGTGCGGGTGGGAAAAGAAAGACCCCGTCGGACGGGGAAACACCGTCAGAAGGAAAAGAACCGAGGGTCGAACTTGCAAAGAAGAAGAGGTTGAATCCACTTGACGAGAGATGCACCAGATGAAAGAACTAACAACGCAACGAACGAAAACTAACCACGAGATCCTAAAATAATTTGAAGGGGAAGAGGAGAAATTTAAAACACCTACGTCAAGATTCCTCACCAGAGCGACGACGGGACTGAGGACTAAAAGAATTCCTACTCTCCGATATAACTAGACTCCGAAAAAGTTTTCTGCTAGACTCAACAACGGCCAAGCTACGATCAATCAAGGGGGCTCCTATGGTCGGTCGAGGCTCTGATACCAACTTGTCAGGCCCAAGATGCGATTCTATCCCGATCACGTGACACTTACGTGATTGGGGCACAACCGCATTTCGGGCGCTTAGCAAGATGGATATCATTACATCGTACCATTACATACATACATGGGGGATACAACAATACATACAAATCACATGAATACAACATCATCAATACAAGGCATCCGACTACGGATGCAAACATGAAAAGCAAAAGACATCCATCTGCTATCCCAGGCTGCCGACCCGGAACCTAACCCAAGACTGAAGAAGAAGAAGAAGAAAGAACTCCAACACAACGATCAACGCTCTCACGTAGAGTCATCGGAAACCTGCACCTGCAACTGTTGTTGTAGTATCTGTGAGCCACGAGGACTCAGCAATCCCATAACCATGGGTAACAAGACTATCAAACCTTAATAGGTAGGAAGAGGTAAGGTGGTGAGGTTGCAGCTGCGGCTAAGCAAAATGTATGGTGGCTAACTTACGAGTACAAGAATAAGATGAGCATCTACGCAAACGGTCGCAAACTAGTAGTGATCGCTAAAGATCCTGAACTACCTATGAGTCAAACATAACCCCACCGTGTTCTCTTCTCAAAGTGAAAAGAGACAGTCATGGTTACTCACACAGTTGTGTGTTTTACTTCGAATCCTCTGTCAAGTTTTCTACAACCGAACATTAACAAATTCCAATCTGCCACATAACCGCGGGCACGGCTTTCGAAAGATCATAACCCTGCAGGGGTGTCCCGACTTAGCCCATCACAAGCTCTCACGATCAGCTGAAGTAATAATAATTATTACCCCTTATCTTAGGGAAATCCGATCAGGCTTGGTATCCCGGTGCAGAAGACATTTCGACAATGGTAAAACAAGTCCAGCAAGACCTCCCGGCGTGCCGACACCCTGATAGTAGCCGCGCGTATCTCATCTCAGGCCACGTCCGGATGGGCGATCCTACGGGTTATACCAGATACCTCGAGTTTCCCCGTGGCGGCCCCGCAGTCTCCCCGTTTGGGACCAACACCATCAGAACTAGCCCCCCTGCTATGTAGAAAGAATCCCTGGGGACGCGACCCCCTATGCAAATTTAATTAATTAATTAACTTGTTATTATGAGGCAAATTAAAACCAATGTTGGGCCTTGCTGGAGGAGTTTTATTCAAAGACGAATTGTCAAGGGGTCCCCATATACCCAACCATGTAAGGAACGCAAAATCAAGGAACATAATACCGGTTTATCGGCGCCTAAGGTGGCATGAGTGGAACAAAACACCGAGCAAAAGGACAAGCCTTCCACCCATGCCCAGTATATAGGTGTGTTAATAATAATAATAGATATTGTGATATTCCCAAAGCATCAAGTTCCAACATGGAACAACCTTCATCTTCACCTGCAACTAACAACGCTATAAGAGGGGCTGAGCAAGCGGGTAACATAGCCAAACAATGGTTTGCTTGGAAGGTGTCAAAGGTTAGAGGTTTCATGGCAACAAAGAGAGGTCCTGACAATAATGATGGGAAGCGTGACATATAACGATAGCATCGAGACACTAATCATGGCAATGATAGTAAAGGTATCCAAGGGTATGGTCATCTTGCCTGAGAACCCGCAAGGAAGAAGAACGGTTCCATGAAGAAGACGAAGAAGAAGCCTCGAAGACGAACCACGGGTAGACGAACGTCCTCATGATCGCAACGGAACAAGCACTAACGAGAAGAAGCAAGCAATACGGTAAACACACAACACAAGAACATGACAATATGCTCAACCAAGTATGATGCATGACAAGTCTACATATGATGTAATACATGGCAAAGTAGGAGCACAGAAAAACAACACAAGAACATGACAATATGCTCAAGCAAGTATGATGCAAGACAAGTCTATATATGACGCAATACATGGCAAGGTAGGAAGCACAGAAAAACAACACAAGTCAACAAGTTTAAATGAGGCCGGATACTACATATAACAAATCCGGTAAGTCCTCATATGCATAGTTTGAAATTAATCCAGATCTGAACAAACCTAAGTTAAAGTTGTTAAACATCAAGTTAACATGCACCATGATGATCTACATGAAAATCTAGTCAAGTTTCATATAAAGTTTGTTTAATTCGGAGCTACGGTCTAGAAGATATGAGCAAAACAAGACAAGCATGGCAACGATACAAGATGCACCCAAACATGAAGCAAAACTCACTCCAAACATGAAAACAACATGATATTATGATTCTACATGTAAAATCACACAAGTTTCATATAGAGCACGCCCGAAACGAAGCAATGGGCTAAAAGATACACATGAAACAAGATATAACAACAAACTGAAGTTAACAGCCACATAGCAACTTTGGAGCAAGTTAAATATAAGCTACATCACCCAAACATGTTAACAAGAAGCATGGATGTGAATAGACATGATAATTAACAAGTATTAACTTAGAACACACCCAAAAGCTTGTTGGAACACATTTAAAAAAGCATGGCAAGTTGCAATAAAATTATCCAGACATAGCCAAAATCTGGGAAGGCAAAAACATCATCACGATGCTTCCTTCGGAGGCACAAAACAACAAGCATATCAACTCCACTAAGCATATAAAGAACATGGACATGTAGTAGACATGTCCTACAGCAAACAACTCCATTAAAGCATCCCCATAGGAGGCATGGATCAATAGCAACAAGCTACATCATTTTGATCATGACGTTAAAAACCTGACAGTTATATTTTATAGCAACTTGGGAGCAAGAAATAAATAAGCTACAGCAGGCCATATGAGCAAGTGAGGGCATAGATGGATAGCCAACACCATGTACAATAAGGAATGATCAATGGCCACCCCAAAACTAACATGGATTTGCCTATGGCATCAAGCAAACATAACATCAGGATATGACAGATTCCAGACTTAGCAGAATTTTCACTTAGTATAAAACAACAATAACAACATGGCATGTTTACAAGCATGTTTAAGTCACCTCAAGGCATATCATGGAAAGTTAAATGCACCATAGCAAAGACCATATTATTGTGCTTCTAAAACATCTAGGCATGTGGCATGAAGACAAACACATCAATAGCAAAGAGCAATTGAAATCAGCATCT
The DNA here is from genome assembly GCA_902687465.1 of Secale cereale. Classification (NCBI taxonomy): domain Eukaryota; kingdom Viridiplantae; phylum Streptophyta; class Magnoliopsida; order Poales; family Poaceae; genus Secale; species Secale cereale. Next base: position 498,198,040 of record LR738713.1, read on the forward strand.
CATAACAAGTTTCAGAACTTAACAGTCAAATGCACTTTTGCAACAGAGATTAACATGGCAAGATGAACTCAAACAAGCATGCTACAGCAACCATCATGTAGTACACTTCACAATGAACATTTTGACATATCATATGCATCATTTGGATAAACATGCACCAAGTTATCATATCTCAAACATGGCAACAAAATAACAAGTAGCAGCAGTTTATAACAAGTAGCACTCTTGCAACAGAGATTAGGGCATCAAGATGAAGTCAAACAAGCATGGCACAATGGAACAAAGTGTAGAGCATATCACCACGATCATTTCGACATATCATTCACTCAATTTGGACATGCAGACAAAAAGTTACAACTACACGAACATAGCAACAAAATATGACAGGAAAAGGACTTGGCAGTTTTTAGACTTAGGAAAAAAACAACTGAGCGTTTGATACCATGCGACGCCACCGGGCGAGAGTTAGGCGGTTGATGGGTGCTCACCAGAGTGGGCCTCGGTCCCAGGACGGAGGGAAAGGAGACTGCTGGGATGGCGGCGGTCGGGCCGGGCCCACGTGGGGAGGAAGCAGGACGGGTCACGGTTGAAGGAGGATGGGGAGCTGGGCCGCGCGCCTCGGCCCAGGAGGCTGGTCGGTGGAGCGGGACGAGCTCCCAGCTCGACCCCGTGCCATGGCGCGGCGGCGGCTTGGGCAACCGGCGGCGCTCGACGGCAGGAAGGCGAGGAGGCCAGGGAACCGGCGGGAAAGGCGGATCCGGGGGCGGCCGGCTCAGATCTGGCCGCGGACGAAGCGGAGGCCACCGGCGGCGAGCGGCAGGGAGCTCGGCGCAGCGTCGGAGCTGCGCGCCGGCGGCGTGGAAGCGACGGGCGAGGCAGAGGGGCGCAGCGGCGCTGGAGGAGCGACGGCCCAGAGGTGGAGCGGGCTCTCGCAGGCCTGATCCGGGTCCCGCGGGCCGCGGCGGCGGGGATGTGGGCGCGGCCACGTGGCGCGGCGCCATTGGCTACGGGCGGCGGGGTTGCTGACATGTCGCTCGCTAAATGGGCGGAGCGACGTGGAGGCGGCTGGACATGTCTGGAGGCGGAGTGGACATGTCCGACGCGCGGTGGGAGCGAGGCTAGGGTTGGATCTGCGAGAGAAAAATGAGGGAGACACATATTTATAGGTAGAGGGAGCTAGGAGTGTCCAAATGAGGAGCCATTCACGGCCACGCGATCGTGATCGAACGGCCAAGAGCATGCAGGGGTTAAAATGGGCTAGGTGGGCTGTGTGAAAAGGGTGCTGGGCCAAAAAACAAAAGGCTTCCGGCGAACAACGCGGATAACCGTTGGGCTATCAAAGGAGCTCCGAACGCGACGAAACTTGACAGGCGTCTACCTATGCTATAATAAGACCACACGCCAAGTTTCAACCCATCCCGAGAATGTTTTCCGGCCACTCACAAAATAAATATTCGGAGGCGCAGCGGGCGCATGTGAGTGTGTCTGGGCTCAGAACGGACAACGGAAAGGACGAGGGGACTCGGGCGGATGCAAGTTTTGAAAACATGCTGATGCAACACACATGATGACATGGCAAAATGCAACACGCAAGCAGATGACATGGCAACGACAACGAATAATTGACTGACACCTGGCGCACCGGTCTCGGGGTGTCACATATCTTCATCAACATCTTCACCAGCACCATCTCCTCTCAAACCCTAGTTCATCTCTTGTATCCAATCTTTGTACCCAAACCTCAAATTGGTACCTGTGGGTTGCTAGTAGTGTTGATTACTCCTTGTCGTTGATGCTAGTTGGTTTAATTGGTGGAAGATCATATGTTCAGATCCATTATGCATATTAATACCCGTCTGATCATGAACATTATTATGTCTTGTGAGTAGTTACTTTTGTTCCTGAGGACATGGGAGAAGTCTTGCTATTGGTAGTCATGTGAATTTGGTCTTCGTTCGATATTTTGATGAGATGTATGTTGTCTCTCCTCTAGTGGTGTCATGTGAACGTCGACTACATGACACTTTACCATTATTTGGGCCTAGAGGAAGGCATTGGGAAGTAATAAGTAGATGATGGGTTGCTAGAGTGATAGAAGCTTAAACCCTAGTTTATGCGTTGCTTCGTAAGGGGCTAATTTGGATCCATAAGTTTCAGGCTATGGTTAGGTTTACCTTAATACTTCTTTTGTAGTTGCGGATGCTTGCATTAGAGGTTAATAATAAGTGGGAGGCTTGTCCAAGTAAGGGCAGCACCCAAGCACCGGTCCACCAACATACCAAATTATCAAAGTACCGAACGCGAATTAGACGATCGTGATGAAAACTAGCTTGACGATAATTCCCATATGTCCTCGGGAGCACTTTACCTTGCATAAGAGTTTGTCCAGGCTTGTCCTTTGGTACAAAAAGGATTGGGCCACCTTGCTGCACCTTATTTATTTTTACCTTTTGTCACTTGCTACCAATTATCTTATCACAAAACTATATGTTACCTATAATTTCAGTGCTTGCAGAAAATACCTTACTGAAAATTGTCTATCATCTCCTTCTGCTCCTCGTTGGGTTCGACACTCTTACTTATCGAAAGGACTACGATAGATCCCCTACACTTGTGGGTCATCAGGCTTTGGATCGACGAACAATCTGACGCGCCTCCTCTTCATCCTCTGGGAGTTCTTGCCTGAGCAAGTATGCTATGTACGGTATAGTCCAGTCGGGTGTGATCACCAGGATCTCCATGATTAAGTCGGCCACCGCAAGAACTTTGACTTCAGTCGGATCGGACGCGCTTATCGGCTGCGGGGGCTCCTCTGTGAAGGGGTCCTCTTTGACTGAAGGGGTGTGCAAATGCTCTAAGCACACATTCTTGGGTATAGGTTTCCGAGTGGACCCTATCTTCGCGAGATCATCAACAAGCTGGTTTCTGATTCTGGGCACGTGGTGGAGCTCTAAACCTTCGAATTTCTTTTCCAGCTTCCACACCGCACTGCAGTAACTGGTCATTGCTGGGCTTCTAACGTCCCACTCCTTCATCACCTGATTGACTACTAAGTCTGAGTCGCCATATACCATCAGGCGACGGACGCCGAGTGAGATGGCCATACGCAACCCGTATAAAAGCGCCTCGTATTCAGCTTCATTGTTTGAAAAATCGAAGTGGATTTGAAGGACATAACTGAGTTTATCGCCTCTGGGGGACACCAAAACCACACCTGCGCCAAATCCGTTCAACATCTTGGATCCATCGAAGAACATGGTCCAGTGATCCGACTGGATCTGAGTCGGTTGCTCCTGCTCAATCCATTCAGCCACAAAATCTGCTATTGCCTGAGACTTGATAACTTTCTTCGCCTCAAACTTGATATCCAGCGGAAGGAGTTCAATCGCCCGTTTGGCCACTCGACCGGTTGCATCTCGATTGTTCAGAATTTCTGATAATGGGGCATCGCTGATGACTGAAATCAAATGATCCGAGAAGTAATGAGCAACTTTCTTTGCGGTCAAGTAAATCCCATACACAAGCTTCTGGTAATGCGGGTATCTTTGCTTGGAGGGAGTCAATACTTCGGAAATGTAATAGATTGGGCATTGGACTTTGTAGGCTTTGCCTTCTTCTTCCCGCTCGACCGTGAGTACAGTGCTGACAACTTGTCCGGTGGCTGCGATGTACAGTAAAAGAAGTTCTCTGCTGACTGGGGCAGCAAGCACCGGCTGGGTGGAAAGCAGGGCTTTGAGCTCCTCAAACTCTGCTTCAGCTTCAGAATTCCACTCGAACTTTTCAGACTTCTTCATCAGTCGGTAAAGAGGTAATGCCTTCTCACCGAGACGAGAAATGAACCGACTCAATGCGGCCAAGCAACCAGTTAACTTCTCGATGTCATGTACATGCACGGGGCGCTTCATTCGGAGGATGGCACTGACTTTCTCTGGGTTGGCGTCGATTTCTCGTTCAGAAACAAGGAAACCGAGTAACTTGCCGCCTGGAACTCCGAATGTACATTTTGACGGATTAAGCTTGATATCATAGCTTCTTAGGTTTGCGAATGTCTCAGCGAGGTCAGTTAGTAGGTCGGAACCTTTACGTGACTTGACCACGATGTGATCCATATACGCTTCCACGTTCCGACTGATTTGCTTCAGCAGACACTTTTGAATCATGCGCATGAAGGTAGCGCCGACATTCTTGAGGCCGAAAGGCATTGTGACATAACAAAAACACCCGAATGGGGTGATGAAGGCTGTCTTGATTTCATCGGGTCCAAACAGTCGGATCTGATGGTACCCGGAATATGCGTCCAGAAAAGACAAATGCTCGCATCCCGCAGTCGAGTTGACTATATGATCGATGCGGGGAGAGGGAAATGATCTTTCGGGCAGGCCCGATTGATATGCTTGAAATCGATGCACATGCAGAGGGATTTGTCCTTCTTGGGGACCATGACCACATTGGCGAGCCACTCGGAGTGGTAGATCTCGCGGATGAACTCAGCTGCCAGAAGCCGAGCCACATCTTCGCCAATTGCTTTTCTCTTCTCCGTGGCAGACCGACAGAGATGTTCCTTCACGGGTTTCACTTTTGGATCGACTCGCAAACAGTGCTCAGCCAGTCCCCTGGGTACACCTGGCATGTCGGATGGTTTCCATGCGAAGATGTCCCAGTTCTCACGGAGGAACTGGATGAGTGCTTCTTCCTATTTGCTGTCGAGTGTAGTTGAGATGTGGGTCGGAGCCGCATTGGGGTCAGTGGGGTGAATGTGCATAGGCTTCATCTCTCCCACCGACTGGAATGATGACTCAAAAGCTGGCTTCTTAGCACGCAACAAATCACTCGGATCCATATTCTTTTGGTACTCCTCCATCTCCACTGCTCCCATCTGCTCGTCAGCAATTTTCGAGCCTTTCTGGAAGCACTCTTCTGCCTTATGCCGGTTCCTTGTGACGGTTATCACGCCTTTAGGTCCCGGCATCTTCAGTTTGAGGTACACATAACACGGTCGAGCCATAAAACGGGCGTAGGCGGGCCTGCCCAGAATAGCATGATAGGCGCTGTGGAAGTCCACCACCTCAAACGTCAGCTTCTCTTTGCGTAAATTCTTCGAATCGCCAAAAACCATGTCGAGGGAAATCTGACCAAGTGAGTCGGCTTTCTTTCCGGGGATGACCCTGTGAAATCTCATGTTGCTCTCACTTAGCTTGGAAATCGGAATGCCCATCCCTCGAAGGGTTTCAGTGTATAGTATATTCAGGCCACTACCGCCATCCATCAGAACTTTGGTCAAATGAGTACCATCGACAACTGGGTCGACCACCAATGCCTGCAGCCTAGGGGTTGCAATGTGCGCGGGGTGGTCGGATTGGTCGAATGTAATGGGGGTCTTGGACCATTTTAGGTACGTCCTTGTTGCCGGAGCAACCATGTTGACTTCTCTGTTGATAATTTCCAGTCGACTCTTGCTTTCGACGTTAGGAAAAATCATCAAGGTGGAGTTGATCTGGGGGTAACCTCTATCCCCTTCTTTGTCCTCGGACTCCTTCGATTCCTTTTCTTTCTCAGCGGGTTGATCTTTCTGGAAATTCTGAATCAGGAGCCGACACTATCGAGTGGTATGCTTGGGGTAAACCAAGTTCCCCTCTTCATATTTCTTCGTGTGGATAGGACACGGTAGGTCGAGCACGTCATTCCCTGCTTGATCTTTCACTTTCTTGGGGATCCAAGGGCCTTTAGGCTTTCCTTTGATTTTCCCTTGGGTAACATCTGCAGCTTCACCAGGAACTGCTGGTTCCGCTTTGCGCTTCGACTTCCGATTGGAATTCTGGTCATCTTGGCCGACTGGTTTCTTGCCGCTACGGAGTCGATCGGCCTCTTCTCCATTAGCATACCGACTAGCTATTTCCATCATCCGAGTCAAGGACATATCTCCTGTCCGACCGAACTTCAGGTTCAACTCTCTGTACCGCACGCCCTCCTTGAAGGTGCAGACTGCTTGATGCTCGGACACGTTTTCCACCGTGTGATGCAAGGTGGTCCACCTTTGGATGTAATCTCTTAGGGTTTCATTCGGCTTTTGAACGCAATGATGTAACTCTGCCAGCTGTGCAGGTCATTTGCAGGTGCCCTCGAAGGTCCTGACAAACACACAGGCCAGCTCTTCCCAACTGTAAATGCTCCCAGGGGCCAACTGATTTAGCCACGCCCGGGCCGAGCCACCTAACATCAGGGGGAGATGCTTCATAGCCACATCATCATTGTCGTCATCGATCTGCACAACTACATGGTAATCCTTGAGCCAAGTGTCCGACTTTGACTCGTCGGTGAACTTACTCACTCCTGCCGCCAATCTGAAGTTGGGGGGAATCTCAGCAGCCCTGATAGCATTGCTAAAAGATTCGGGCCCAGAGACAGACGCTCGGCTGCCACTCGGGCGATCTCCGCCTTGTTCTTCTCTGTATGCTCGGTTCCCATCGACCAGGCATTGCACAAGAATCGATCTTGCGTCAAAACCGGGCCTTCTGGGATCCGGGGGGATCCTCCGCTCGTCGTCACGCAGACGCCTGCCATCGTGTCGCCTGGGCGAGTACGATCCGCTTCCCTGAGGAGGTATAGGCACTTGGCGGCGATCGTTGTGACCGGGTCGAGGATCATACTGTTCATCATTCTGGCCCAGATGTTGTTCTTGACGGGGTCCACGGCCCTCACGCCTCAGAGGCGACCTTGGGCTGTGAGCCGACCAGACAGTGTCTGCCGCCACCGATCTACTGTGAATTCTGTTACGCGACTGAGAGACGGTCGCGTTTTGCTCTCCTACTGTCCGGAGCAGCGCCCGGATCTGCTGCAAGCCTCTCCAAGCCTCCGGCTGAGACGGCTGGATAGAATCTGCGATGCGGGCTGCAGCTTTGAAGTTCTGGATCGGCGTTCGGAATACCTGAGGTTCGCGCGGGAATGATTGCGCGGCCGTCGACTGGATTCGGGAATCAGTCGGCAGGCCCGATCGTCGAGTGAATGCTGGAAATTTTCCAGTCGCGTGCGCTCAGCCATAGTGGCTAGGCGCGTGGCTTCCAGGGCCCAAGCCTCTAGAGAGTCCCCCACGATAGGGGTGTAAAGTGTGTCTTCATTGCGGCGGCAGAGCTCTTCCCTTTGCTCGGCGGTGAGGGGCTGGGGTATGTACCCGTCGTGGTCATACGATTGACCGTTGTTGCTGCCGCTGTTTCCGCCGCGAGGGTACCCTGGCGGACTGCACCGTGAGTCGGCCATGAGGACTTCAGCCGCGGGGTCGCTGCTCCCGCACTGGCGTGTCTACGGACCCCGTCGACGGGTCGACCGGTCCGTAGTGGTATTCGTCGGGCTCGATGGCCGCTACTTGAGGGGTGGCTGTCTGGCGAGCCACCGCGTGCTTCACCCACCGCTGGAGCCGCGACCGACTTGATCGCTTGCGGCGGCGCCCAGCGGGGACGATAGACGACGAAGGAGCTGGCCGATACTGAGTCGACGGCTGTCGGAGAAGGACGCCGCTGGCGCTGGCATGGAAGTGCGCGGCCCCGCGGACGGGTAGCGCCTCGACGTCGAGGGGGGCCTACTGGAGCCAAGCGGAGTCGTCGGCGACGAAGACGAGCGCGCCGAGCCGGATCTCGCGGCCCAGCGTCAGACCACCGTCGGAAACCATGATGGAGGTCGGAGAAAAAAGCTTGCAACCTCACCGGAAGTCGCTAAGACAACTTCCCCATGGTGGGCGCCAACTGTCGTGGTTCTAAGTCTAACAGTAAGAGTAGGGGGTACGTAGGAGGAGGCAAGGTCCTAGCTACGATGAGATTCTACACAAGATGTTTACGAGTTCAGGCCTTTCTCGGAGGAAGTAAAAGCCCTACGTCTCAGTGCACGGAGGCGGTCGACTGGAATGTATATGTGTGTGTAAGTTAAGGGGGTGTGAACCCTTATACCGGAGGAGGGGATGGCTTATATAGAGTGCGCCAGGACCCCAGCCATCCCCACGTTACAGAGGGTTCAATGTACATAAAGGCAGGACGTTACTGATAAAGCCTGCAATAAAGGGGGATAAAGGCATTCATTACTGTGGAATGAATGTACGACCGTTGCTGGTCTTGCAGGACTTTTGACCTTCGGGATCGAGTGTCTTTTGTATGGCCGAGTGTCCTCATCCTTCCGAGTGGAGTTGAGTCGTCTGAGTGGAGGTATGCAGTCAAGTGAAATGTCCTCTTGGGCCGTATCAGTCGACTGTTTCTGTTGTCTTCGAGTTGCCTCTTGAGCTTCTGGGGTAGTGACCTTGGGTGGGGTATCTAGGTCAGGCCCGTGACCTTACCCTAGGTCTGTGGCATCATCAGCAGCCACAGCCTCCTCGCTTGCGCGCTCGTCATAGATTTGGCCATTCTCCAGCCGGTGCTGCTCGAGCAGGAACATGTTTTACCGTTGCTCCTCCTTATCCTGCCGGAACACCGACACAGGAGCCGGCGTAGACTGCTCCTCCTCTTCCATGCGAGCGTCGAAGTGCGCCAGCGCCTGCTCCATGGTCAAGCTGGCAAGCACATGCGCGGGGTCCAGTGTGTCGTCATTGTTCGAACCCGTCTCCATCGTGGAATAGTCGTCAGAGACATCAAGAGAGCTAGTCGGCATGTCATGCTCGATGTGTCAGGCGGTTCCAAGAGCGGCCATCCCGTGCTTCTGCTTCGATGACATTGACAGGCTCTCCCACAAAGTGCTATAGCTTGGGGTCATCGCGGCTGTGGTGCAAGGGAGGACGATGTGGAGCATATGTGGTGTGGTGTGGAGTTAGCCGGGTGTGGCCACTTTTTAATAGTGGATTTTGATGAGACCAAGCGTCTGGGTGCGTCGATGTGCGGTGCCAGAGTTGGTTCTTCAGCCGGCAAGCTTGCTTAATGTCTGCATACAGATGGACGGGCGTGGTAGATATCAGTCATGTACCGTCCAATAACTTCTCTCTAGCATTGAACAGGCACGAACAGCGGGGCCGCTTAGCGGGCGACGCTATCGACATGCGTGCTACTTCAAGCTGTCGTCAGCGAGAGGTCCCGTCCGCTCTGGGTCGGCATCAATGCGGAGCGGTCGCTCTACAACGGCATGAAAGCAGGCAGCTGGCACGGGCAGGAACGCATGTGGGCGCGGATGCAGGGTTGTGGGCCAAGTTAGTCAAGAGCGGACGTGGCAGCAATCCGGACGCTCGCAAAGCCCTTCAGTTTGTCTCTAGTCTGCGGGGAAAACACGTTCGGATCGGCCTGTGGACTGGTGCGGGACCGTGTTGGATGGCAAAACGCGTTCAGACCACGCGATCTGGGCAGTTGCGGATGATTTGCGGGTCGGCATTGAAGATATCTTAAAGCCACAACATTTATTTTGGAACAGAGTAAGTATTATTTATGTATTTTGTGAGAAATACATCCTATGAAACGATACAATTGGTTTCGACTTGGCGCCTATGCTATTTTTGGGATCAATACTTTTCTACTTATTCAATAAAGTGGGGGGTTTTCGACGATGCATTGTTCAAAATACAATCCAAAGGGACATGAAACCAAACCTTGCAAAGTTCATTGTTACACCCTCTTAGGGCATCTCCAGCATCAAATTTTCTCCCACATACGCCAACGGACAGGGGACCAATGTGCGGACACTAATGTAGAAGGCCACCATCCGATGCCATGTGCATACATTTCAGCAACTTTTTAAACTAATCGAATGAAATTCTTGCAAATACAATGGATTTCATATAAACTGAAAGACATTCATGCAAACGCGGCGGTTTTCATTACATTTTCAACATTTAGAAAAATACTACGGGGGCCGCCGGTGTCCAAGCCCTTGTCAAACGCCGGCGGCCTCGTAGATCGAAGGCTGCTCCGCGACAAAGTTTAGGTTCGCTCGGCCAACGCGCCGGTTCAATAAAGGAGGGTCGCGTTCACTCTGGCTAGTGTCAATACGGAGCGGCTTCTCTACAGCGGCATGAATGCGACAAACCGAAGCCGAAAGATTTAGATTGATTGATTAATTTCCACTGCCGAAATCAGGAAAGAGAGGAAAAGGGTACGGTTATGGCATTGAAAAATAGACAGTCACGAGTAGATCTCTGAATCTACGTGTGTTCTTAGTGGAGACTCGATGTTCCCCGCTGAGTTACCACTTGCTCCACACAGCTCGATCCGCACTGGAATAAGTAACATCAATCGCGTTCGGATTAGGTAAAGCTCCGGCAAAGTCAGCATTATCCAAAAACTCGGGAAAAGAGAAATACTACTACTGAATTCGACCATCTACTGACACAGCTTAGGATTCAGGGATAGTGCTTTTCACCCCTTCTCTGTATATTCCTGGATCCATTGTCCACTGGTCAGTTTCACAGCGTAACTTAATGATTTAGATGAGCTAACCTTCACCGCTATTCAGCGTTATTCGGGGATATTGCTAGGATCTTTTCTTTTCTTTTTGTCGACGGAAACTTGGGCCTTTCCTGTAAGAGCAGGGTTGTGGCGAGAGAAGGGGCAGACATTAGACAGTGGCTGATCTGAAGTGGATACATCTTGCCACGCTTTTGTGCTGGCGCTACGTCTTCCCGTTCTTTTTCCTCCCACAAGATAACGCTGCCACTTTCACGTAGAAAAAGTACACCCGCAGTGAGTCAGCGACCGCGACTCGTGTGATGGAGGAGATATACCTATACGTCTTCCATACGTAGTACTACATGGCTTCGATAACAATGTGTTCTGAATTCTGATAATATATTAACCTTTTTTAAGGAACTGAACTGAACTTTGTACGACGTACCCGATTTTATTTCAGATGATCTTACAATAAAATCTCGTCTTGTCAACTTCGGTTACAACCGGAGAATAGATTAGTAGTACGACCGTTCCCCGGGGCTCGGAGCCACGGCGAGGCCGCAGACGTTACCGAGGATGGTCGGGTAGATATCGGCGAACGGGGAGCCGGCGAACACCGCGCGGTAGCACCCGGCGCCGGCCGTCTCCAGCGCGCGGCAGCAGACGCCGCTGCCGCGCACGCCGAAGAAGGACCTGACGATGTCGTCCGTGCAGCTCACCGCCACCACCCGCGACGCCGCCTCCTCGCTCGGGCTGCAGCCGACGGCGGACGGCACCTCCGCGACCTGGGCCGCGGCGGTGGCCGGCGACGAGGTCGATGCTAGCAGCAGCAGGACCAGTGGAACGATCAATGGAGGGAATGGCCGGGACATGTTGGATACTGTACTTGGAACTCAGGTTCTTGCGAGCTGCGACTGACGTGCTGCAAGTAGATTGCCTGGGCATGAGTTATAATAAGGTTGGGCGATGTGCGGTTGTTTCTTGGTTTCGAATCAGCAACGCGCGTTTGCTGATCCGTAAGCTGCACCGGAGTTTGTATCCACGCGTTTTTTATTTCTTCGTCGAAACGTTTGCATGCACGCGCAGGCGGTGACAGTTATGGCCCACACGGTTTTTCTCCCCAAATGCTCCAGGCTACACGGAACGTCGCGAACTTTCAGAAGTGCATATTGGCCCAGGCCTAATGAATAGAACCAACGGGCTTTATTTGGGCCGGTTTAGCGTCTAGAAAGTTTTCAGAACCTGAAAGGAAGTTCTTCATGGGGCAACCTATATTAAATTTTACTCCTTCAATTATTAAGAGTTGTTCTCGCAGAAAAAGAGATAAAAGTGAAGTGTTTCGCCTTTGCGGGCGATGAACTCTTAAGATTAATTTTCCCGCTATAAAAAGGAAGAGCTTTGAAATTTGTTTTTTTAAGGAAAAGGTATGTTTTTGTTCACTCTGTGCGTTCGGTTTATTCGGTTCACATGGTTCGGTTTATACGCTTTTTCGGTTTGTACGGTATTAATACTTTGGTAAATACGGTATGAAATGAAAATACGGTTAGGTTTCGGTATATACCAAATTATTCTGGTATGGTTTTGGTATATACCACAAAAACCAAAGTTGGCGCGAATTTGAATATGATGTAATAATAATTTACAAAATTATGACTCAATACCAATCAAAACACATACTATTTTACACAAATAGTATAGAACTATATATATAAGTATATATGCATGCATATATTCATCCCTCAATGATTATGGACATGCTTAACATCTTTTAAAGAGAAAAATAACTATGTTACAAGAAAAATGTACATGATTAGTAGTGAATTTGACTCATGTACAAGAAAAATGACAACTTGTATGGTTGCTTGTCTCAAGAAATATAAATTTATTTTTTACTTCGGTTTATCGGTTAACCGTTCGGTTTTTCGGTATATACCATAAAAACCAAAGTTCAAAACGGTACGAAAATTTCATACCATACCAAAACCATAAACCATAAAAACCGTAAAATTGGTTCGGTTCGGTTTATTTTCGGTATGGTTTTTCGGTTCGGTTTCAAAATGCACAGAGTGAGTTTTTGTCCCTCAACTATTTCAGAAGTATAGAAATAGCCACCCAATTTCAAAACTAGTAAATTTCAGTCCCTTATAACTTTTAAAACCGGATAAGTTTAGTCCCTCGTACCTCTTGGGACGGTTTTGTGCTGAAGTGGACACGGCTTTGGCTAAACCAGACACGTCACATAGTTTTGACCGCCACGTCAATCCATGAACTTGCCGTGACCGCTGTCACCGAGCTACGACTCCTGCAGGACTCGCGGTAACGGGCGCCCGCCGGAAGTCATCGTGCTGCTGCAGCAGCAACAACACCTCCTCGGTAGCTCGTCTCAGTAGCAGCACGCCTGAGTGCCGCCGGCAACACCGTGGTGTAGCTATCTCGTCTCTTCTTCTTTGCAATGGTACCTTGCTCGTCTCGGTAGCAGTACTTTCCGTCGAGATTGCGTATGTATGTTGTACGTTGTTGGTGCAGTTGCCATAGTCGTTGTCGCCATCATGCGGCTCACCCTCTCACCCGGAGAGGAGTCCCTGCCTCAATCGCGTACGCCTGCAGCTCGCTAATCACTCGATTGATTTTCCGTGTGTTGTGGTTATCCATGTCCTTGAGCACCTCGACAGTGTGGAGCGCAGAGACGGACTGCCCGAGTCAAGCCCGGATGTGGATTCGCCCAGCAGCAACCGGAAGGGTCGTGCACGAGGTCGTCGAAGGACATCCTTCGATCACGCTCGGGCACGTCGGTGACCCTCGAGTTCGCAACAGAACGTAACCCGCGTGCTGTACAACAGCTACTACTCCCAACGTGGTGGGGGTGTAACTGAGCGCGGTGGTGCTGGCCTGTTGAACGATGACTTGGCGGCGGCGCATACGTCTGGTCGTGTACGCGGTGAGGGCAGGGAGCAGTGCTTGGAGAGCAGGGTAGGAGCGGAGGCAGGGTGTTGGGCATGGCCTCGACGTCGACGAAAGGCACGCCGTTGACCTGCTGTGCGGCCCTCGACACCACCGGGCGAAAAAATGCCAGGCGCACACGAACATGTATCTCATAGAATGCCAAGTCATCAAAACCACTTGAAGCGGTATGAGGGACTAAAATTATCCAATTTGAAAAGTTGAGAGACTACGATTTACTGGTTTTAGAGTTGAGGGATAAATTTTATACTATTGTGAGAATTGGAGGACGGAAAATATACTTATCTTTTTTTATTATAAAGAGGGCAGCAATCCTTTAAGAAATTCGTAGGCACAGCTGTATACACGTACCGGGCAGTATGGTCGCATGACTAAACTAGGGGAAACATTATTCCACCCTCAAAGTCATGATGGAATTGGAAGCACCCTAACTAGCTTAGCTCACTCCGCGCGTCGTCGGTGATCTGTTTCCTTTTCGACGTACCACACGGCTAGCTTTTAAACAAGCTAGCCTAGCCTAGAAGATACGATACCAGACCAACCAAAAGACCATCATCATATATTACATGCATCCAGCTGCCGGAATCCAATCCCTGTGCCGTGCATATGGCTATGGGACACACACACCCTCTAAAAACACCAGAGATTTAATGCCACAGGCCCAGCGCCCATCCCGGCCGAAACACGGGAACACGCTAAACGCCTCCGGCCGGCCGAACCGCACCGGCGAACCATTCACCACGAACGAAGCATGAATGGAGAAAATTTTAACCACCCGCAGTTAAGAAGAAGCTGCGGTCACATGGCACCAACGCACCATGGCTTTTCCCGTACCCTAAATTTGTAAGATGAGCTTTGCGCGTCACTGCATGCATGCATGCATGAATGCAACATGTCGAGGTCTCGTGCGCTGCGGTGCCTTGGAGAAGCCGGAACCGCGCGGCGCGCTTTTGCGTGCGCTTCCCGTGTGGTGTGGTGTGGTGTGATGTGGGCTAGTTGGCCCGTCGGTACTCAGTCAGTGGTCATGTGCCTGCACGTTGCCGAGGCCGGCTTTCCAAGCGATCGATGCCCTGGCTGGCTGGCCTTATCTGAGAATCGATCGTCTAGCATGCATGATTGATCTGCTCTAACGTACAGTACGTACACAAGTTCATGCCACGTATGTGAGTCGTATAAAGTAATTAAATCGGATCAAGCAAAGTGACATGGAGTGAGCTTCGTTTTTATTGCGTAACCACGAGGCTACCTGAGTATTTAAAGGTTGAGAGTGAGGATATGTTAAGGGTTGTGTGGTTCGTCAAACAATCTGGAGTAGAATACATTTTCCCTCGTTCAGATGCACTGCATGCATGAAAAGTTTGAACACGTACGCAAAGGTACTGTCCTGCCACCGAGTCGTTGGTTATTGTTTAGCGCTTAAGAATTGTCCTGATCGAGATGTCTGTGCAGGGGCGCAGTACTCGGTGTTTTCCGGCGCCCTGTTTTGCCGTGTCGGGTCACAGAAAAGGGGAACTCGATCACAAAGACAAATGTGCGTATGTACATGCTCGGTGTATTTTACTCTACTTTCTCCCCGGGACAGATCAGAGATGCACCGGCGTAATCTGCAATCATGATCTAACCTGGCATCCATCGAAGGCAATCACGCAGGCATGTTCTCATATGGTAGATCGTTGATTGCAAGTACTTTTGCATATTATTATTGCCTTAAATCAAATGTTGTAAGATCATCTACAACCACAATGAATAAATTTGGTTCCTCAAACCTCCGTAAGTGCATTTGATTAGTGTCCGAACATAATAACTTTTACTCTCTATTTGTCCATGGATATAACCATGCCCTCACTTTCCCCCTATATACCCGGTCATATGCATACGATTTTTGCTGTTGAAAATAAAAATATATTAATATCACGAAGATACCAATTACACTCTGCCTCTGCACCTACAAAATGCCACAAAGACATTCAAGATGCATACCGACAGAAGAGAAAATTAAAAGAAAGGAAAAAAGAAAAGGTATTGCCACAGCGATCGACTCCTCTCAACAGAGGCACACCTTTCACCACCTAATACAACACCCAGAAAACATAAAAGGTCTTCAAAAGCAACGCCTCCAAGAAGGAAACAATGCACAAGCGCCGACGCTGCCAGATCCAAGATCTTAGGTTTCACCATGGAGAAAGTCCGCACTTTCAAAACAATTCATTCAGCAAGGCAATCGCCATGCACAACCAATAAAGTCCAGACCTTAGATTTTCACCTTGAAAAGTCATGACTTGACACCCGAGGAGTACCACCAAAAATGAAATCTGTCAGTGTTGCTACCCCCACTTATCACTGATGCTCCTAAGAGTTATGTGACACCGAGCTGACTCCATTGCTTCCAAGGCTCCGTCCGTTGAACTGATCCTCCGATCTCGGCCACCATGACCGTCTCCATAGATGTCTTCACCATGTAAATCGAGAAACCGACATGTCCCAATGTGTCATCAACCAACAGAGCTTCACGCCACGCCCTCAGAACCTTGTAGGCTGATATGGGCGTGCATGAACGGAATCTAACCGATCCAGATATCGAGCAAGACCTCTGGCGGCCATCCCAGAACACATCGATGACCAGATCAAGGAGGACCGATCATGCAGGGCATCACCATGATGCGATAAGAGCACGAGGACCGCCACTTAACCATCACGGCGGTAGGCCCCCACGTCATCCTAATCCAGCACACCGCCACCACCATGGTGCCTAGCAGCCGGCGCCGCCAGTCACCACCGCGCTAGCCTGCAGCCATGTCCCAGAGCCGTTGATCTACCAAAGCCCATCCGGGCCGAGCAGACCTTATTCGGATCGACACCATCACCAGAAGACCGCCAGAGGCACCATCCACCACGGCCACACCCACCGCAAGGGGCAAGTGCTGCACCACTAAGACGAGAATGGCCACAAAGGCAATCCGAAGGCCGGTGGCACCCAGATCTGGACCACCAGCCCCGGTCGTCAACGCTCTGTCCCAGCCACGCTCCTGAGCATCCTTGGCATCGTCGACCCTTTCCATACGCCCACCGAAGACCTCTGCCCCACCCCGCCGCCGACCCATGCAGATCGGGAGTGCGTCTGAAAGAACATGCGGTGCCCCCATGTTTGATTTTGGTAATTGATGACAATCTCTATGGACTAATTGTTGCCTTGAGTTATATTTGAAGGGTTTGTCCATAGGCTTTTCTTGGAGTCCATTCGGTGGTTTCAAGGAGAGTTTGTGATGACCAAGGTGCTATTACGAAATCATCCAAAGATTGCTTTTGTGAGGGTTGAACTTATTGCAAGCATGTCTTGAAGAAGAAGAGTGTGTGATCATTCATGTTTACCTTCAAGACATCATCCAAATGAAGAGAGTTGGAAAGATTCAAGGTTGATTAAGACTAAGTCAAAGAGTGAATCAAGTCAATCAACACACAAAGCGTAGAAGATGTATCAAGAGGGATCAAGTGATCCCATGGTATGGTAAGCATTCTCCATTACGCTTTGTGTACTAACCCATGGTCTATGTGAGAGTTCGTTGTGGGTTAGGTTTGTTTCCATGGGCTTGCGTCAAGAAAAAGATATTATACAACCCATGGAGGATGACATCAAGCGGTGATTGTCATCAAGATTGCGGTATGCAAGTTCAAGTGGAGCATCACGAAGAGATCAAGTGCTTGAAGCTTGCCATCCATTGTGGTGACAATGGACTTGTGAAGATGTGCCAAAGAGTGGCTCACCCATAGTGGAGTATGGGGGAGAAATCTACTAGTCTTTAGCGAGCCAACGCAATCAAGAAAGGTGGTCCAACTTGAGGGAGTCAAGATCGTCATCATCCAGCTCAAGTGGACTATGTGCAAGGCAAAGGTTTGCTCTTAATAGGTTTTCTATTTTACCGGTCTCATGGTAGTTGTGGGAGACCGGGTTATAGGATCGATTGTCGTACTATCAAGGGGGGCTCTCGATGAGTAGCTTGATCATATCGTTCGTAGAAAGCTCAAACCATTGCATCCTTGCATCATCTCTCTTAGTTCTTGTTTGGTTCTTCTCCTTGTGAGATTTGGATCTTATGGTCATCTTCATGACAAGCTCGACTTCATCGAAAACCGATTTCTTATGCTTCTTCTTTTGTGTTTTCGGTGTTGGAGTTTTTACCGGTCTTAATTGAGAAAGGGTTCTCACCATTTTACCGGTCTCAATTGCTATTTCTTGATATTTCTATTAAGATTGTGTTTGCACTTGTCCTTAGCTTTCCAACAAACTTGATTTCATCGAATTCGGAGTTCGTATGCGAAAGTTGTGGCTGTTTTGATCTTACCTATTTTTCATAGAGAGGTTGTACCGCCCCAAAGAGAGGTTGTACCGGTTGACCGGTACAACCGGTGTTTGGAGCGGTAGTACCGGTCCAGAATTGGTCTGAAGGTTGTACCAGCCATGTACCGCTCTACCACCGGAATAGTTTCTGTTTTGGAGCGGTTCTTGGGCGGTTGTTGACCGGTTATACCGGTTAGTTTAGTTTAACCGGTACTACCGGTTCCCCGGGCTGTTGTGCCGCTTAGTGCTTTTTCGTACAGGTTGGTTTTTCCTCTGCCTTGACCGGTTGTACCGGTTCGTGCACCCGTTGTACCGGTCCTACAGTTTTCTCCACATAACGGGCAGATTCGTGGGGACCTATAAAAGGGGATCTTCTTCCCCATTGGACCTCATCTTTTGAGCTCGTGTTCTTCCCCCATTGTTGACCTTCTTCGAGCTTGCTATCTCTCAATCCCTCCATGGATTCTTGCTAGTTTTTGGGGAAAAGGGAGAGGAGATCTAGATCCACATTTCCACCAATCACTTTCTCCTCTAGGTGAGGGGAACCCCTTGGATCTAGATCTTGGAGTTCTTGGTGTTCTCCTTCTTGTTCTTCCTCTCTTTTCCCTCCCTAGCATTAGTTGCTTTGGTGGGATTTGAGAGAGAAGTACTTAGGCACTCCGTGTGCCCTTGCCATTGCATTTCGTGCATCGGTTTGAGTTCTCCACGGTGATACGTGGAAGTGAAGTTTGAGAAGCTTATTACTCTTGGGTGTTTGGGCACCCTAGAGCTTGTTCCTCTTGGGTGCCTTGGCGCCCTAGATGGTTGGTATTGTTCGGAGCTCAATCATTGTGGTGTAAAGCTCCGGGCAAGCGTCGGGGTCTCCAATTAGGTTGTGGAGATTGCCCCGAGCAATTTGACGGGTACCGATGACCGCCCCCAAAGGTTGCCAAAGTGTACGGGTTCGGTGACCGCCCCCAAGGGTTGCCATTTGTACGGGTTCAGTGACCGCCCTCCAGGGTCCATCAGTGGAATCACGACATCTTGCATTGTGCGAGGGCGTGAGGAGATTACGGTGGCCCTTGTGGCTTCTTGGGGAGCATTGTGCCTCCACACCGCTCCAAACGGAGATTAGCATCCGCAAGGGTGTGAACTTCGGGATACATCGTCGTCTCCACGTGCCTCGGTTATCTCTTACCCGAGCCCTTTACTTATGCACTATACTTTGTGATAGCCATATTGTTTCTTGTCATATATCTTGCTATCACCTAGTTGTTTATCTTGCTTAGCACAAGTTGTTGGTGCACATAGGTGAGCCTAGTTGTTGTAGGTTTTGTGCTTGACAAATTAACCGCTAGGTTTATTCCACATTTGTTCGAGCCTAAATTGTAATTATTTTGAAGCTCCTATTCGCCCCCCTCTAGGCGACATCCACGATCTTTCAATTGGTATCAGAGCCTCGTCTCTCTTTATAGGGCTTAACCGCCTACAGAGTAAGGATGTCGACTAGGGGTGTAGGTTTCTCTGACACTCTTAGTTTCAATGGCACAAATTTTGATGTTTGGGTAATTCACATGCTTAATCTCTTTAGGGTCATGGACCCAAATTTAGAGCGAATTGTGGATATGGGTTTTTCTCCTCCAAAGGATCCACAAATATTATCTTTAGAGGATGAGAAAAACTCTTATCTCAATGCTCAAGCTTCTAATGTGCTTTTTGATGCTTTGAGCAATTTAGTTACATTTCAACTCATGCCGTTCTGGGATGCTCATGAGTTGTGGACAAAGCTTCAAGATAAATATGGTGTGTCCAAGAATTGTGGGAATGATTGTTCTCCCTCCACCTCCAACCGTGTTGTCTTCTCACCTTCTTCTACTTCACCTACATGTGGTTTGCCACAAGGTAATGATATGGTGAGTAGTGTTGGTCATTGCAATGATAATAGTATGCTTATTGTGGATGATCCTTCATCACTATCTTATTGCAATGCATATTCTTTGGACTTTAACACTTGGAGCACGCTACATGTTTCACATGCTTGTGTTGATAGTCCTTGCATGTCATGTAGAAATTGCTTGACTAAAACTCATGATGATATGCTTGCTATATCTTGTTGCCATGATAAAAATGCATCTATTTCCTCGAATTGTTATGCTAACAATGTAGAGGAAACCCAACACCCCATGGAACAAGATGTAGTCTTGAATGTGTTGGAGATATGCCCTAGAGGCAATAATAAAAGCATTATTATTATATCTCCTTGTTTATGATAATTGTCTGTTATTCATGCTTGAATTGTATTGTACGGAAACAGCGATACATGTGTGAATACACAGACCACATTGAGTCCCTGGTAGGCCTCTAGTAGCCAGCTCGTTGATCAACAGATGGTCACGGTTTCCTGACCATGGACATAGGATGTCAGTGATAACGGGATCACATCATTAGGAGAATGATGTGATGGACAAGACCCAAACTTGAGCATAACACGAGATCGTATAGTTCGTAATGCATAAGCTTTTCGGTGTCAAGTATTTATTCCTTAGACCATGAGGTTGTACAACTCCCGGATACCGTAGGAGTACTTTGGGTGTGCCAACCGTCACAACGTAACTGGGTGGCTATAAAGGTACGCATCGGGTATCTCCGAAAGTGTCTGTTGAGTTGGTACGAACCGAGACTGGGATATTGTCACTCCGTATGACGGAGAGGTACCTCTGGGCCCACTCGGTAAGACATCATCATAATGAGCTCAATGTGACTAAGTAGTTAGTCATGGGATGATGGATTACGGATCGAGTAAAGAGACTTGCCATAACGAGATTGAACAAGGTATCGGGAATACCGACGATCGAATCTCGGGCAAGTACCGTACCGATGGACAAAGGGAATAACATACGGGATTGAGTGAATCCTTGACACGGTGGTTCATCCGATGAAGATCATCGAGGAACACGTGAGAACCAACATGGGTATCCAGATCCCGCTGTTGGTTATTGACCGGAGAGTGGTCTCGGTCATGTCTACGTGTCTCCCGAACCCGTAGGGTCTACACACTTAGGTTCGGTAACGCTAGGGTCGTAGAGATAAATGCACGTGGAAACCCGAAAGTTGTTCGGAGTCCCGGATGAGATCCCGGATGTCACGAGGAGTTCCGGAATGGTCCGGAGGTAAAGATTGATATATGGGAAGTCCAGTTTCGGCCAACGGGTGATCTCCGGGGGTCACCGGGAGCGTCCCGGGACCACCGGAGGGGCCCCGGGGGTCCACCGGGTGGGGCCACCCATCCCGGTGGGGCCCCTAGGTCGCAAGGGGAAGTGTCCAGCCCTCAGGGCTGGCGCACCACAAGGGGGCCCACCTCCCCATGCGCCTAGGGTTAAAACCCTAAAGGGGAGGGGGGCTCCACTTGCCTTGGGGGGGCAAGGAACCCCCCTTGGCCGCCGCCCCCTTGCAGATTGGATCTGCAGGGGGTCCTGGCGCCCCCCTGGCCCCCTATATATATGTGGGGGGGGGAGAGGGCAGCCGCACCCAAGCCCTGGCGCCTCTCCCCCTCCCGTCACACCTCCATACTCCCAACGTAGGGCGCCCGGCGAAGTCCTGCTGCGATCTCCACTGCATCCGTCATCACGCCGTCGTGCTGCCGGATCTCTGACGACTTCTCCTCCCCCCTTGCTGGATCAAGAAGGAGGTGACGTTGCTGCACCGTACGTGTGTTGAACGCGGAGGTGCCGTCCGTTCGGCGCTAGATCATCGGTGACGAAGAACGTGAAGAGTACGACTACTTCATCCCCACTTCGTTGAAAGCTTCCGCACACGATCTACATAACGGTATGTAGATGCACTCTTACTTGCTCGTTGCTAGATGTATCCATAGATGGATCTTGGTGAAGACGTAGAAAATTTTGAATTATGCTACGTTCCCCAACAGTGGCATCTGAGCCTAGGTTTTATGCGTAGCATCTTGCACGAGTAGAACACAAAGCAGTTGTGGGCGTATGATCTTGTTCAACTTTCTTACCGTTACTAGTCAATCTTGATTCGGCGGTATTGTGGGATGAAGCGGCCCGGACCGACCTTACACGTACGCTTACGTGAGACTGGTTCCACCAACAGACATGCACTAGTTGCATAAGGTGGCTGGCGGGTGTCTGTCTCTCCTACTTTAGTCGGATCGGATTCGATGAAAAGGGTCCTTATGAAGGGTAAATAGAAGTTGACAAATCACGTTGTGGTTTTGGCGTAGGTAAGAAACGTTCTTGCTAGAAATCCTATAGAAGCCACGTAAAACTTGCAACAACAATTAGAGGACGTCTAACTTGTTTTTGCAGCATGTGTTTTGTGACGTGGTATGGCCAAGAACGAAGATGTGATGAATGATATATGTGATGTATGAGATTGATCATGTTTTTGTAATAGGAAATCACGACTTGCATGTCGATGAACTTGACAACCGGCAGGAGCCATAGGAGTTGTCTTTATTATTGTATGACCTGCGTGTCACTGAATAACGCCATGTAATTACTTTACTTCATTGCTAAACGTTAGCGATAGTAGTAGAAGTAATAGTTGGCGTGACGACTTCTTCAAGACACGATGATGGAGTTCATGATGATGAAGATCATGGTGTCGAGCCGGTGACAAGATGATCATGGTGCCCCGAAGATGGAGATACAAGGAGCAAGATGATATTGGCCATATCATGTCACTTTAATTGATTGCATGTGATGTTTATCATGTTTTTGCATCTTGTTTACTTAGAACGACGGTAGTAAATAAGATGATCTCTCACTAAAATTTCAAGTATTGTGTTTCCCCTAACTGTGCACCGTTGCTAAAGCTCGTTGCTCCGAAGCACCACGTGATGATCGGGTGTGATAGGTTCTAACGTTCGCATACAACGGGTGTAAGACAGATTTACACACGCGATACACTTAGGGTTCACTTGACGAGCCTTGCATGTACAGACATGGCCTCGGAACACGGAAGACCGAAAGGTCGAACACGAGTCATATAGAAGATACGATCAACATGAAGATGTTCACCGTTGATGACTAGTCCGTCTCACGTGATGATCGGACACGGACTACTCGATTCGGATCGTGTATCACTTAGATGACTAGAGAGATGTCATTCTGAGTGGGAGTTCATTATAATTTGATTAAGATGAACTTAATTATCATGAACTTAGTCTAAATTCTTTACAATATCTCTTGTAGATCAAATGGCCCACGCTCAGGTTTCCCTCAACTTCAATGCGTTCCTAGAGAAAACCAAGCTGAAAGACGATGGTAGCAACTATACGGATTGGGTCCGTAACCTGAGGATTATCCTCATAGCTGCCAAGAGATCATATGTCCTAGAAGCACCGCTAGGTGATGCACCTGCTCCCGATGCGGCCCAAGACGTTTTGAACGTCTGGCAGTCGCGTAGTGATGATTACTCCCTGGTTCAGTGCGGCATGCTTTACAGTTTAGAATCGGGGCTCCAAAAGCGTTTTGAGCACCATGGAGCATATGAGATGTTCGAAGAGCTGAAAATGGTTTTCCAAGCTCATGCCCGAGTCGAGAGATATGATGTCTCCGACGCATTCTACAGCTGTAAGATGGAGGAAAACAGTTCTGTCAGTGAGCACATCCTCAAGATTTCAGGATTGCACAACCGCTTGTCTCAGCTGGGAATGAATCTCCCAGATGAAGCGGTCATTGACAGAATCCTCCAGTCGCTCCCACCAAGCTTCAAGAGCTTCGTGCTGAACTTCAATATGCAGGGGATGGAGAAGTCCATTCCCGAGGTGTATTCAATGCTGAAATCAGCGGAGGTAGACATCAAGAAAGAACATCAAGTGTTGATGGTCAATAAAACCACTAAGTTCAAGAAAGGCAAGGGTAAGAAGAACTTCAAGAAGGACGGCAAGGGAGTTGCCGCACCTGGCAAGCCTGTTGCCGGGAAGAAGCCAAAGTATAGAACCAAGCCTGAGACAGAGTGCTTTTATTGCAAGGGAACGGGTCACTGGAAGCGGAACTGCCCCAAATACTTAGCAGACAAGAAGGCCGGCAACGTCAAAGGTATATATGATATACATGTTATTGATGTGTACCTTACCAGCACTCGTAGTAGCTCCTGGGTATTCGATACCGGTGCAGTTGCTCACATTTGTAACTCAAAACAGGAGCTGCGGAATAAACGAAGACTGGCGAAGGATGAGGTGACGATGCGCGTCGGGAATGGTTCCAAGGTCGATGTGATCGCCGTCGGCACGCTACCTCTACATCTACCCTCAGGATTAGTTTTAAACCTCAATAATTGTTATTTAGTACCAGCTTTGAGCATGAACATTGTTTCTGGATCTCGTCTTATGCGAGATGGATATTCTTTCAAATCAGAGAATAATGGTTGTTCTATTTATTTGAGAGATATGTTTTATGGTCATGCCCCGCTGGTCAATGGTTTATTTTTGATGAATCTTGAACGTAGTAATACACATATTCATAGTGTAGATGCCAAAAGATGTAAAGTTGATAATGATAGTCCCACATACTTGTGGCATTGCCGCCTTGGTCATATTGGTGTCAAACGTATGAAGAAGCTCCATTCGGATGGACTTCTAGAGTCTCTTGATTATGAATCATTTGACACGTGCGAACCATGCCTCTTGGGCAAGATGACCAAGACTCCGTTCTCCGGAACAATGGAGCGAGCAACCAACTTGTTGGAAATCATACATACCGATGTGTGCGGTCCAATGAGTGTTGAGGCTCGCGGAGGCTACCGTTATGTTCTCACCCTCACAGATGACTTGAGTAGATACGGGTATATCTATTTGATGAAACACAAGTCTGAGACCTTTGAAAAGTTCAAGGAGTTTCAGAATGAGGTTGAGAATCAACGTGACAGAAAAATAAAGTTCTTGCGATCAGATCGTGGGGGTGAATATTTAAGTCATGAATTTGGCACACACCTTAGAAGCTGTGGAATTGTTTCACAATTGACACCGCCCGGAACACCTCAACGTAACGGTGTGTCCGAACGTCGAAATCGTACTCTGTTGGACATGGTGCGATCTATGATGTCCCTTACCGATTTACCGCTATCTTTTTGGGGTTATGCTTTAGAGACTGCCGCATTCACTTTAAATAGGGCTCCGTCGAAATCCGTTGAGACGACTCCGTATGAACTTTGGTTTGGCAAGAAACCGAAGCTGTCGTTTCTAAAAGTTTGGGGTTGCGATGCTTATGTCAAGAAACTTCAACCTGAAAAGCTCGAACCCAAATCAGAGAAATGTGACTTCATAGGATACCCAAAGGAAACGATTGGGTACACCTTCTACCACAGATCCGAAGGCAAAGTCTTTGTTGCCAAGAATGGATGCTTTCTGGAGAAAGAGTTTCTCTCGAAAGAAGTGAGTGGGAGGAAAGTAGAACTTGATGAGGTGACAGTCACCCCTCCTGCACCGGAAAGTAGCGGAGCGCAGGAAACTGTTCCTGAGGTGCCTGCACCGACATGGGAGGAAGTTGATGATAATCATGAAGAAACAGATCAAGTTACTACTGAACTTCGAAGGTCCACAAGGGCACGTTCCGCACCAGAGTGGTACGGCAACCCTGTCCTGGAAATCATGTTGTTAGACAACGGTGAACCTTCGAACTATGAAGAAGCGATGGCGGGCCCAGATTCCAATAAATGGCTTAGAGCCATGAAATCCGAGATAGAATCCATGTATGAAAACAAAGTATGGACTTTGGTGGACTTGCCTGATGACAGGCACGCCATAGAAAATAAATGGATATTTAAGAAGAAGACAGACGCGGATGGTAATGTGACCATCTATAAGGCTCGGCTTGTCGCTAAGGGTTATCGACAAGTTCAAGGGATTGACTACGACGAGACTTTCTCTCCCGTAGCGATGCTGAAGTCAGTCAGAATCATGCTAGCTATTGCCGCATTCTATGATTATGAGATATGGCAAATGGACGTCAAAACAGCATTCCTTAACGGCTTCCTCAAGGAAGAGTTGTATATGATGCAACCGGAAGGTTTTGTCGATCCAGAGAACGCTAACAAGGTATGCAAGCTCCAGCGCTCGATCTACGGGCTGGTGCAAGCATCTCGGAGTTGGAATATTCGCTTTGATGAAGTGATCAAAGCGTTTGGATTTATACAGACTTATGGAGAAGCCTGTATTTACAAGAAAGTGAGTGGGAGCTCTGTAGCATTTCTCATATTATATGTGGATGACATATTGCTGATGGGAAATGATATAGAATTCTTGGAAAATGTAAAGGCCTACTTGAATAAAAGTTTTTCAATGAAGGACCTTGGAGAAGCTGCTTACATATTAGGCATCAAAATCTATAGAGATAGATCGAGACGCCTCATTGGTCTTTCACAAAGTACATACCTTGACAAAATATTGAAGAAGTTCAATATGGATCAGTCAAAGAAAGGATTCTTGCCTGTTTTGCAAGGTATGAGATTGAGCAAAGCTCAGTCGCCGACCACGGCAGAAGATAGAGAAAAGATGAGTGTCATTCCCTATGCCTCGGCCATAGGTTATATCATGTATGCCATGCTGTGTACCAGACCTGATGTGAACCTTGCCATAAGTTTGGTAGGGAGGTACCAAAGTGATCCCGGTACGGAACACTGGACAACGGTCAAGAACATCCTGAAGTACCTGAAAAGGACTAAGGATATGTTTCTCGTTTATGGAGGTGACGAAGAGCTCGTCGTAAAGGGTTATGTCGATGCTAGCTTCGACACATATCTGGATGACTCTAAGTCACAAACCGGATATGTGTATATTTTAAATGGAGGGGCAGTCAGCTGGTGCAGTTGCAAGCAAAGCGTGGTGGCAGCATCTACATGTGAAGCGGAGTACATAGCTGCTTCTGAAGCAGCGCAGTAAGGAGTCTGGATGAAGGAGTTCATCACCGACCTAGGAGTCATTCCAAGCGCATCAAGCCCGATGACTCTCTTCTGTGACAACACTGGTGCTATTGCTATTACCAAGGAGCCCAGGTTTCACAAGAAGACCAAGCACATCAAGCGCCGTTTCAACTCCATCCGGAATTATGTTCAGGATGGAGACATAGATATTTGTAAAGTGCATACGGATCTGAATGTAGCAGACCCGTTGACTAAACCTCTTTCACGAGCAAAACATGATCAACACCAGAACTCTATGGGTGTTCTATTCATCACAATGTAACTAGATTATTGACTCTAGTGCAAGTGGGAGACTGTTGGAGATATGCCCTAGAGGCAATAATAAAAGCATTATTATTATATCTCCTTGTTTATGATAATTGTCTGTTATTCATGCTTGAATTGTATTGTACGGAAACAGCGATACATGTGTGAATACACAGACCACATTGAGTCCCTGGTAGGCCTCTAGTAGCCAGCTCGTTGATCAACAGATGGTCACGGTTTCCTGACCATGGACATGGGATGTCAGTGATAACGTGATCACATCATTAGGAGAATGATGTGATGGACAAGACCCAAACTTGAGCATAACACGAGATCGTATAGTTCGTAATGCATAAGCTTTTCGGTGTCAAGTATTTATTCCTTAGACCATGAGGTTGTACAACTCCCGGATACCGTAGGAGTACTTTGGGTGTGCCAACCATCACAACGTAACTGGGTGGCTATAAAGGTACGCATCGGGTATCTCCGAAAGTGTCTGTTGAGTTGGTACGAACCGAGACTGGGATATTGTCACTCCGTATGACGGAGAGGTACCTCTGGGCCCACTCGGTAAGACATCATCATAATGAGCTCAATGTGACTAAGTAGTTAGTCACGGGATGATGGATTACGGATCGAGTAAAGAGACTTGCCATAACGAGATTGAACAAGGTATTGGGAATACCGACGATCGAATCTCGGGCAAGTACCGTACCGATGGACAAAGGGAATAACATACGGGATTGAGTGAATCCTTGACACGGTGGTTCATCCGATGAAGATCATCGAGGAACACGTGGGAACCAACATGGGTATCCATATCCCGCTGTTGGTTATTGACCGGAGAGTGGTCTCGGTCATGTCTACGTGTCTCCTGAACCCGTAGGGTCTACACACTTAAGGTTCGGTAACGCTAGGGTCGTAGAGATAAATGCACGTGGAAACCCAAAAGTTGTTCGGAGTCCCGGATGAGATCCCGGACGTCACGAGGAGTTCCGGAATGGTCCGGAGGTAAAGATTGATATATGGGAAGTCCAGTTTCGGCCAACGGGTGATCTCCGGGGGTCACCGGGAGCGTCCCGGGACCACCGGAGGGGCCCCGGGGGTCCACCGGGTGGGGCCACCCATCCCGGTGGGGCCCCTATGCCGCAAGGGGAAGTGTCCAGCCCTCAGGGCTGGCGCACCACAAGGGGGCCCACCTCCCCATGCGCCTAGGGTTAAAACCCTAAAGGGGAGGGGGGGCTCCACTTGCCTTGGGGGGGCAAGGAACCCCCCCTTGGCCGCCGCCCCCTTGCAGATTGGATCTGCAGGGGGTCCTGGCGCCCCCCCTGGCCCCCTATATATATGTGGGGGGGGGAGAGGGCAGCCGCACCCAAGCCCTGGCGCCTCTCCCCCTCCCGTCACACCTCCATACTCCCAACGCAGGGCGCCCGGCGAAGCCCTGCTGCGATCTCCACTGCATCCGTCATCACGCCGTCGTGCTGCCGGATCTCTGACGACTTCTCCTCCCCCCTTGCTGGATCAAGAAGGAGGTGACGTTGCTGCACCGTACGTGTGTTGAACGCGGAGGTGCCGTCCGTTCGGCGCTAGATCATCGGTGACGAAGAACGTGAAGAGTACGACTACTTCATCCCCACTTCGTTGAAAGCTTCCGCACGCGATCTACATAACGGTATGTAGATGTACTCTTACTTGCTCGTTGCTAGATGTATCCATAGATGGATCTTGGTGAAGACGTAGAAAATTTTGAATTATGCTACGTTCCCCAACAGAATGGTGCTTCAAGGGATCCTACATCATCATCTATTGCGTTTTGCCTTATGGCTAAGGCTTCAAAGGTATCTCCCACTTTGAATCCCAATATATCTTGTGATGATAGTGATGATGACAATGATGATGATGTTGATAATGATGAAGAGAATGATAATGTTGCCTCCTTAAAAATTAAGGGGGAAATGATTTTTAAAGCTCTTCATAAGAATAAAATGGCTCGTTCCAACTTAATGGAAATCATGTCTATTGCCACTGAGGGCAAGAAATATATAGAGCAGTTGGAATCTCATCTAGAGGAGCATGAGGTCACCATTGAGAAAATGGAAAGTCATGAGCGTGATTACGCTAATGAGACCGTCGACCTCTCGCAAGCTCTTGAACTTGAACAAACCACCAAGGAATCTCTTGAGGAGACTTTTGCTATAGAACTATCTAGAATAAAGGAATCCCGTGATAGAGCTCTCGAGGTGGCTAATGATTTTGAAACTAAAAATGAGAAGCTTGAAGTTGCACATGCTAAACTCCTTGAGGATTTTGAGCACCTCGAAAATGGCTCAAGGGTCATTAAGAGTGAGCTCATCAAACTCACCGAGTCTCATGCTCATCTTAAAGCTTCATATTCTAAAGAGCTTGCCAAGTTGCCTTCTCCTCTTGCTATTATTGATGATGCTTGTGCTACTAACTCTATTTCTAGTGAAGCATCCATTTTGAAGGAGAATGTTGAGCTAAGGGCCCAACTTGAGTTGCTATCTGGAAATTATGGGAAATTGGAAGAAAGTCATGTAAAGCTCACAAGCTCTCATGATGATCTTCTAGTATCCCATAATGTGCTAAAGATAGCTCATGAGGCTATGAGTATCAAGGTAACATCTAGTGAGCCTCATGTGGATACTAGGACTACTTCAAGTCAAAATGCTATCTTGCCATGTGCTAGTCCTCGTAATTCATCTACTCACAGTGATAGTACATCTTGTGATGAATTGCTCTCCTTGCCTTGTTGCTCTAACAATGAAGCTTATACTTCCTCTAGTACTTTTGTTGATACTAACCATGTAGAGGAAATCAAAGAGCTCAAGGACCAAGTCACTTCTTTGAAGAAAGACTTGGAAAAGTGTCATGAAGGGAAGTCCACACTCAATAATATCTTGATTGTGCAAAAATCCCCCAATGACAAAGGTGGACTTGGATTCAACTCCAACAAGAAGAAAAGTTCCAAGATCATTAACAAGAATAAGGTCCAAGAACAACTCAATAATTCGGCCAAGATTATTTGCTTCAAGTGCAAAATTAAAGGGCATCATGTTAGATCTTGCCAATTGAAGAAGAAGGCCATTAGTGACAAGCAACAAGGGAAGAGGCCACAAGTTCAATCTCGTGCTCAACTGCAAGTTGGAGAAAGGCCGCTTCCCAAGAAGACTCATGGTAATGCTTTTCATTTTGAGGAATCAAATGAGAAGAAAGTGAAGAATAGATGTTGCTACTTATGCCGTGAGAAGGGTCACCTTGCTTCTTCATGCACTAGTGGTAACTTATCCAACCCAATTATTATTGATGATGTCTACTCTCTTGGGAAGGATAAGGTTGGCAATGTGTTTGCCAAGTTTCTTGGGACTCAAAGTGGTTTCAAGAAAAGAACCATTTGGGTAGCCAAGCCTATTGTGACTAACCTCTTAGGACCCAACTTGGTTGGGGACCAACTAGCTCTAACTTGATCAATAGGTGTTTTGGAGGGCATTGGAGACTTGGCTACATTATGAAGAATTAAGGGGTCCTCATCATTCATATTGTCTCAAGCCAAGTCATTCGGATTATCAAGTTTCTATCTTATATCCAATGTTCCTCCTTGCGGTAACTCGTGCTTAAATTGTTTACATTGAAAGTTACTTGCCCCTTTGCATGTTTTGGTTTTGTTCCTTGCAAGTGTTTGTATATGCTGTGCGTCCAATTTGTGTATCTTGAGAAATCAAGTATGTGTATATTAGTTTGCACATCGTGTATGTGTGTGTCGTGCGTTGAGCCTTTGTGCTTCTTGCTTTTATCTTAGTTGGCTCTTGTGAGATATTAATGGAACATCCCATTTTGGGGGAGTGATGTGCTTTGTGCACCTCACAATCCTATAAATGTGTGTACATGAGGAATACCATCTATTATTGATATTACAAGATTATCTAGTCTCTATGTGGTATGTCTTCTCATGAGAAAGTCAAATTCTAAATGTTCCATTAATTATCTCTTGTTGGTTTTCTTTTGCATCTTGGTAAGTTTTTCATTGGTATCACATTATGGGGGAGTAATATTCTATGTGCATATTACAAGCCTAGAAAATGTGTAAATTTGAGATATTGTCGCCTAGAGTTGATAGTATAAATTATGTTGTTCCTAGGTGGCATGTTATCTCTACAAGTTGCATTTTGCTTGTGTTTGGTGTGAAGATGATGTTGGATATCATTGCTATCTATCACCGGGAATTATTTCCAAATACCTCTTGTCTTTGACAATTGGTAATCATTTATGTGGTGGAAATTATTGATCATCTTTACATTGTCTTTTGGTTTTTTTGTCTTATCTCTTGCCAAGTTTGTGTCAACTTCCATTTCCTTCCATGCCACTTGTGGATCTCGTGTTTTATTGTTTTTGTCGAGTGTTTTCTAGATATAGTGAAAGTGGTGATCCCACCTTGTGCATTTTGTACTCAAATGCAAATTCTCTTTAAATGCACAATTCGTGGGGGAGCTATCCTATTTTCGATAGAACACTCATCTTGTGATCCATATCAAGTGTGTGTTTATGGAAGGCAAGCCGTTTCTTTTTGGTACTTGTGCCATCATGAAACTTTGTAGATGGGTTGGTTTGTTTGGAACCATCGTCTCTTTTGGGAGTCCGATATCTTTCCTTTTGCGTGTATCAATGGATATCTCATTCCTTGATGTATCTTCTAATAGATATCTTCCAAGTGATGATTTCTCCATTTGGTATCCTATTTTCAGTTGGTATTTCTTTTTCATTTTGTTTCGTTTCTTGAAAGTCTTGAGCATGCATATTTACTTCATGTATTTTATTTGGCATGCTTTCTTTCTTTAACCCAATATATAAGGGAAACTCCACCTAGTCTCAATTTGGATGAGATCTGCATGAAATTCATTTTCATATATAAATGCACATATGTTTGTGGAGTTTTTCCTATGTATTGGTGTTTCTAACTCTTTGGTCCCAATGAGTTTGGGTACCATTTTGTTTGTGTTGGTGTTCTAGGAACAATTGGAGATGCATTGGATGCTGGGCTCATTCAAAAGGAAGGTGGTGTCACCATGTGCTTATTGGAGTCAAGCTAGGATGATCAATGAAGTACTATCTACCTTCAATTGGTATCTACTACATCCTTGCAATGGTATCTCGGTAACAAGTATCACCATCTACTTCATGCACACATTTCTTGCACCAACCTTGTGTAGGTTGTATCATGGCATGTTAGTCATTCCTTCGTATGATACTTGTTTCCTTTCTCAAAGCATCCCAACAATGATCTCTTGTCGCTAGTTGTGATGTCTTTGATGCTCGTGTGGTTGGAACTCATTTATATACAATAAGAACATATCTAGCCATGTGCTATGCCTTCAAGCAAATATTTTATTGGTATATTTATGACTTCCTTGGGGATATCTTATTCATTCCTTTTTGCAACAATTTCGTCTGTACATCCTTCTTTGTGGATTGATATCATCATGATCTTCATCTACCTAGAATCTTATACACTTGAGAGAAGTTGCATATCTATTTGATATCCCCTTCTTTCACGCCCACCTTTTTGTTCCTGTTTTATTTCTTTGGTGGCTTCATCAAGGTGTGTGTCTCGAGTGCAGATCTTATATCGTTGCATCTTGATGCACTCTTTTGTGGTGAAGATCATTTTTTTCTCTTTCTTGTCTTGACGAGGCTTTTGCCATTTCTATTGGTATCCCTCCTCATGACAAAGCTATCCTTTTTATATCTTCACCATAGGTTGTCACAAGCATAGTTATTTATATGATTAGTAGTGAGCTTGTGAACCCATTTGCTGTTATGTGTGGGAATGATAGGCCTTGCACTGTGTATCTCATTCATTCAAGAGTATATTGATACTTAATGTTCATCCATACATTAATCTTCTCAAGTGCTTTGCCATGACTCACACACATCTTTTTGGTTGAGCCTACTCTTAAGTTGACTCTTTTATATATTGCTCAACCAGTTGTTTGTTGCAAGTGCTAGGCTTTGTTTCCTTCATGCTCACTTGCACTTGTTGTGAGTGTCTATTGATCTTGGGGGGGTGATGATCCTATTTTGTGCACTTGGTATCTGTCAGGGATATTACTACCAGGTATAAACCGGCCAGGAGGGTCCGGTTTACGTTATCAAAGGTTATGTTATCAAAGGCCCAGCGGAGCATGAAGTAGAAGATTTCAGCCCAAAAGGCTTAGAGCCCAAGTGTTAGGGCCCATGATTTGTAAACCGTCATACTACGTAACTTGGGATGTAAGATAGAGAACAGAGACCGAGGCGGACACGTTTATGAGCCGGCCTCGGGACTCCGTAAACCAGACCGGGCGTCACCTCTTATATAAAGGGACGACCCGACGACGGTTCAGGACAGAAAACAACGAATTGAGACACAGGCAAAGCGGGTTTCGCTCCCTGGCCATCAAGCCCTAGCAATACCACACCAAACTAGACGTAGGCTTTTACCTTCATCGAAGGGGCCGAACTAGTATAAACTCCCTGTGTCCTTTGTCCGCTTTAACCCCTTTAAGATAACCCGTGGCGATGGCCTCATGACTAAGTCCTTTTGTTAGGACATCTGCCGTGCTAAATCCACGACAGTTGGCGCCCACCGTGGGGCTATCGCACGATGGTTTTGAGTTCTTGAAGGGCAGCTTTGAAGGACTCAAGGGCTACGCAGTGGGCCGGATGACTAAGAGTCGTCGCAGCCGGATCTACATCGACGATGCAGGCTGGGGCCCTGAGGCCGATTCAATCGAATACGGGTACCGGGACCCCTTCAGCGGCATCCACGTCTTCATTGGCAAGATCGGCGAACCGGGCCTTGAGCCGGACATCCTCCCCAACATCGTTGAGCCGGCTCAGCGTGCGAGACCTGCCCGGATTCAGCCCGCCATAAAGCACGT
This sequence comes from Secale cereale, assembly GCA_902687465.1. NCBI lineage: Eukaryota > Viridiplantae > Streptophyta > Magnoliopsida > Poales > Poaceae > Secale > Secale cereale. Next base: position 498,231,789 of record LR738713.1, read on the forward strand.
CTTCGTTGGAGCAGTGCATAGAGTACAAGCCAAGGACGGATCAGACTCTGGCGGCGAGACTGTTGTCTATTCCGGCGATGAATCTTCTTCCAGAGAAACAGAGTCTTTATATCTGCTGCATGATGGCCGATCTGAGGGCTGTTCCGATGGTGGAAGTATTCCGGACCCCCTTGATCCGCCAAGCCGGGTTGCTGTCTTCATGGCCGGATCACAATCTATGCAGCAGCCCTCAACAACAGCGGCGTTGACATCAGAAATGATGGGAGCTAGAGCGGGAGATCCTCCCCCGTCGCCATCTGATGCCTTATCCGTTTTGGTCAATACTTTGACAACGTTAGTAACAGCAGAGGTGACCCAGGCCAACAAGGAGCAACATGATGCGGTGCTCGCTCAGGTGAAAAGCCGGATTGAACAAGCCAAGTTGGACCTGGGTGCTGAGAAATCTAGGATGGCTACAAAGCAGGCGGAGCTTGATGCGCAGGCCTATCGACTCATGTTGGATCAGACCGCTTCACACGAGGTAATGATGAGAAGGCAACGATCTCGCTTGCCACCGGTTTACGAGGCAAGGAATCTCTTCAGCATGCCAGGAGCAGGGACCAGTAACCAGCCAGAGGTGAACCGGGGAGGAGCACCCTGAACGGGCACGTCGGTTCAGCCACCGGCCGCAGAGCCAAACCGCCAAGTTGTGCCGGCCCAACATGTGCCCACCCCTCCTGGTCATTATTCTAATCCATTGGATAACATAGTTGCTGCCGCTTCACGACTGGCCGCCCTTCCTATTGAAGGAACGTCCCCCATAGCAGTGGAAGCGCGACGGGCCAGGGAGTTGTTGGACATGGCGCTAACTCAATAGCAAGCTTATTCCTATAGCCGGGAGAGTATTCACTCGACCCCCCGTCCGAGCCGAAGTTATACGAGGCGTCTGGATGAACCGGCCGTGTCAAGTAGCGCACGGAGACGTAATCAGCCAAGGCGGGATAATCCGACACGAGGAGAGGCGCATGCTCAAAACGTGGTGGATCAAGCCAGGCAGCGCGGGGAGGCCGAAGTAACAGCACAATATGAAGCCCGTCAGGCGACGCCGGTTCGTCCCACCACCACAGTTGAACCGGGGGTCATGTCCAGTTCCCTGGGAGTGCCATGTCTCATCCCCACTTTACGGAACGTGAAACTACCCAAGGATTTCAAAGGACCGCGCAAGGTGCCCACTACACTGCGGATCTGGCTCCGGAAGCATGGGTTGAAAGTTATGAGATGGCAATGGAGATGCTTGATGTGGATGAGGCAGCATGCGCCAAGTATTTCACAATGATGCTCGAAGGCATGGCCCGAACATGGCTGAAGGGTTTACCACCTAATTCCATCGGATCATGGGCTGAATTGCGGCGCCGGTTTATCAACAACTTCAAGGACACGTGAAAGCAGCCAATGTCTGTCGTCGACTTAGCTGCCTGCGTCCAAGGAGAGCAGGAGTCTACGAGCAGTTGGGTGCGTCGAGTGTCAGAAATCTTGCACTCCTCCAATAGCATCAACCCAAGTACAGTAGTGGTAACCTTGGAGGGCAATTGCCAGTTTGAACCCTTGCGATTGAAGTTGGGACGGCTTAAATGTGATTGCAACGACATGGGGACGCTCATGGGTGCTTTAGTGAAGTATGGATATTCTGATAACACCAAGCATCCAGATGCAGACGGAGACAAGTCAGGGAAGGCGAGCAAGAACGGTAAACCGCCGCAGCCCAATCCGGAGGGTCAAGGGTACAATGGTAAGCGGAAAGCGGATGGCAACTCAAACTTTGTGGCCAACACCAACGCTCAGGAGGATGGGCAGCGCCGCAAGGGTAGACCGCCTCCGCGTAATGGAAGGCCGCCTATTAATCTGGAACGGCAGTTGAACGTGCCTTGCCCAAAGCACGGTACACCGGAAAAGCCAGCTATCCATCTCTGGAAGGACAGCTTTATTATGCAGTAATTCATGAACCGGACTAGGTATGATCACGGGCCCCCCGGCGGATCAGGCCCTGGCTTCCAAGGTCCGGGTTATCAAGGTGGTGGATCCGGTTCAGGATACCACGGTAATAACAGCAACCACAATGGGCACAATCAGCATAACCAGCAGCATGGTCAGGACGGATACAACAACCAAGGGAATCAACAGCGTCAACAGCAGCAGCAATCCGGATATCAGAATAATCCGAAGAAGCTGAGTGATGGGCCTCGAACCCCTCGTTGGTTACCCCAAGTGGAAGGTGTAAGATGCAGTAAGTAGAAATGTTTTCCCCTAGCAAAGATGCGAAGGATCGAATCCCCAGAGACTCCTAGGTTCAACAAGTAGGTGTCAACTGCTAACGGCGCAATTAGCAATCAACGTGGACCTGCACACAGATACAAATAACTTTGCTCCCAACGAGTACAGAGAGGTTGTCAATCCCTCCGGCCTTGTAGTTCACAAAGGGTTAAAAGCAATGATAGTAGTGATAGATAGTTTTTGCAATAGTAAATAAAATAGCGAAAAGTAAATAGTGGATGTGATTAATGATGGTAATATGGACCGGAGTCTCATGATGTTCACTAGTGATGTCTCTCTCCCAAAAGACGATAAAACAGCTATGTGAGGTAAACAAATTACAGCTGGGCAATTGACAGGACCACGAACGCAAACCAATGCTGACTACATTGCAAGAAAGGTTGAGGTTCAAAGCATGGGCGGTACGCCAAAGTAAGTAGACCGAAATCCATCAATATCTACTACTAATCATCCACCTTGAGATATCTATCCAGAACATCTCGCTGGTATTAAGTTGCGAGTCCCACCCATAGTGTAAACTCAATGCAACAGACAACTGCATTAAAAGAACTTTGCGTATAGTAAACAATCCTTGCACCCGCGGGCACAAGCACCATTGTTTTCCCCCTTGTGGCAACAGCACATCCCCTAGACTCATGTTTCTGTCACTCAAGCTAGTCATCGAGGGGCATGAACCCACAATCAAGCATAACGTTCCCTCTTGGAGTCACTACCTACTACTCGGCCAAAGCAATAAGTAACAACGGAGAACATGCAAGAATTACTTATGAACTAAAATATAAAAGAGGTGAATCAAATATATTACTCAAGATCAATCTGAACATAATCTCATAATCCATCGGATCCCAGCAAACTCAACATAGCAACAGCATAAGGATTACATAGGTGCCTCGATCATGTAGGGCAGCTCACGAGGACTAATTAGTGAAGCACAAGAACGGGAGGAGAACATCACATAGCTACTGGTCATGGACTCATGGTCCAAGGGAGACTACTCACGAGTCATCCGGGAGGCGTCCATGGTGGTGGAGAAGCTCCCGGTGGTGATCCTTCCCTCCGGCAGGGTGCCGGGAAGAGTTCTCCTGGTGCTCCCGATCTTGGAAGCGGCGGCGGCGGCGGAACAGAGATGGGATCGTGAAAAGAGTTCCTGTTCTGAGGGTTTCGGAGGGTCCTTTAAATATATGCCAAAGTAGGGCACCGGGGGAGTCTCGGGGGGCCCAGGCGCCCCCCCGGCGCGGCCCAGGGGGGGCGCGCCCACAGGGCGCCTGGAGCCCCTGTGCCCCCCCCCAGGCTGCCCTTCGGACGCAGTGTTGTTTCCGGATCGCTGATTTTTTATATAATTTTTCTGGATTTTTCTGGGCAGTTCTCGAAACGTGAAAACCTGAAATACAAAAACAGCCGAAAACAGAAACTGGCACTGGGGTGCACTGGATTAGTAAGTTAGTCCAAATATGATCAAAAGTGTATGGAAGTGTATGAATATCATAGCAATATCACCCAAAAGTGGCATCGAGCAAGCAGAAATTATAGATACGTTTTGGACGTATCAACATCCCCAAGCTTAATTCCTGCTCGTCCTCGAGTAGGTAAATGATAACAAGAATAATTTCTGTGGTGACATGCTATTAACCATATAGGACTTTCTCATAGTCATATGACAAAAGCTTACTGAGACAATGATTCTATAGTAATTAAGTTGTCTCAAGAGAAAATCACAAATGACTGAAAGTTTTACAACATGAAACTGAAACATCAAAAAGATTTGCAATGAACATGACGTGCAAATATGATAAAGTGATATCTAGCTTGCCCCCTTTAGTGATGCAAAACATAAATGCAAGGGCACCTTCAAGGTTGAAGTGATGACTAGATACAATCATTTCAGAATAAACGATATCACAATCATGCAAAAGACAATGCTACTTTGGGACAATGCACATTACACTCAGAATAACAATCATGCTCTCAGTAGTTGGTGCTTCAACATAAAGGTAAAAGAAAGATTAAGTGCTAAAGCTTTTTATTTTGAAAACATGGAAGCAATTGTGTCAACGGTAGTAGTACTTCATATGTGTCATGTATAAAACATCCTATAAGTTGCAAGCCTCATGCATCGAATACCAATAGTGCTCGCTCCTTGTCCTAATTAGCTCGGATCCCCATGGGTTATCATTGCATTGCATATGTTTTAACCAAGTGTCACAAAGGGGTACCTCTATGCCACCTGTACAAAGGTCCAAGGAGATAAATCGCATTTGATTTCTCGTTTTGATAGATCTCAACTTGAGGACATCCATACCGGGACAACATAGAAAATAGATGATGGACTCCTCTTTAATGCATAAGCATATTCTCATGAGAGATTGAGGATTAAGGTCCAAGCTAAAACTTCCACCATGATGCATGGCTTTGGTTGGCGGCCCAATGTTCTTCTCTAACAATATGCATATTAATTCAACCCACGGTAAATCACCCTTACTTCAGACAAGATGAACATGCATATCAACTCACATGATATTCAACAAAAGTGTGACAGTTGATGGCGTCCCCAGAAACATGGTTACCGCTCAGCAAGCAACTTGTAAGAAATAAGATACATAAGCAACATATTCTTTACCACAATTGTTTTTAGGCTACTTTCCCATGAGCTATGTATTGCATGGTTAGTTCGCTTAGTGCAGGTGGAGGTTAGCAAAAGACTGGGAGCGACCAACTAAGAGAGCAATGACGGTCATAATCATGCAGAGCGACAAAGCAATATTGAATCAGGCATGGTAGTTATATCGCTACTTAGAAATAAAAGATCATCAAGGCTTGACAGACTTTCTTTACAGTCTTGAATATGCGTGAGCATACGCCAAGTCAATCAAAATAAATTCTCGAAGGAAGATATTACTAAACCATACCACATCATAGGCAAACAAACCAAGTTGGTACTCCAATAACACATTGGGAACCCCCCAGCTATTTGAGATTAACCAAAAGAAAACCTGAACTACTAAGCACCATCATGAAAGTAGCATCTTTATCATAGACACATTAACCCATGCAACGGAAGCAAACTCTCTTAATAAGGTGAGAATGGTAATTAAAGAGAGTTCAAGCAACCAACTAAATAAAAGCTCTTGAAAAGATAAGCATGAATACTAAGAGCAGAGTATGATAGTAGCTATTAAAAGACAAAGAACACACACAGCATAGATAGACATGAAAATTCTATGTAATGTTCTAGGTAGAGGTGGAGCGTGTTTCTCTCCCACATAAAGGAATGCTGGGTTCCGACTCGTTATGAAAAACTAAAAAGAAAACTAAAAGCAAGACGCTCCAAGCATAGCACATAACACATGAAGTGATAAAAATATAGCGAAACGAAAGACGAACTGATAGTGTTGATGGAGAAGGGGATGCACGGGGGCATCCCCAAGCTTAGACGCTTGAGTCTCCTTGAATATTTCTTGGGGGTGCACGGGGGCATCCCCAAGCTTGAGTGCTTGACACTCCTGAATCTTTTTATCATCTTCCCTCGCACACTTGAAAACTCCCTTCATACATAACTCATCATAATCTGATTAGCGAGGTTAGTACCCTTAATAAAATAATTATACCTTGCTTGAAATAAGGATATTCTTGAAGTTCTACTGTTTCTCAAGATTTCCAAAAGGTTTTTGCAAAGAAAAAGCAAGTTCTTAATTTGCAAAGTGAAGGTAAGGCAAAACATGACAGAATCTGTGAAAAACAGAACAGCAGGCAGTAATTGATCTGTTCGGGATACTTCTGCAACTCAAATAAAAAAACTCAGAACTGACGCACGAAAGAAAATTATATAGAGAACGCTGTCGAAAACATTCAGACCAAAAAGATGATCTGGTGATTTTATACGAATTTTTCTATCCAAGGACAGAATCTGTTTCCTGGACAGCACCTCACAACTTTTGAACTTTCTAGAAATCGGAGGCTATACTTGGCACAAATATGAAAAGCAAAGATACAATGATGATGCTACAGCAGTAAACAACATCAAGACACAACAAAAACAAAAAATTTATTCATGTGGGCTGCCTCCCAAAAGCGCTTTCTTTTATGCCTTTAAGCTAGGCATAATGCATAGAGGAATCAATAATCATCATAGTAATCGGAATTATAAATTGGTTCAAATGATTCCTCAACAAGTTCATTCTTGTTCCTTCTAGGAAAGGGGTACACACCTTTTGCCTTCCCGCGTAAGCGGATTTGTCCCTTACCTATATCGATGAAGCCTTTAACTGCTCGGAGGAAGTCCCTTCCAAGCACTATATTTCCTTGGTTTGGCTCCACGATGAAGAAATCAATCATTGCAATCCCTTTAAGGAATTTAACTGGCACGTCTTTTATTTTTCCCTGGATTTCAGAAATATCTCCATTAGTATGTTCATGATAAGATGATAATCTATCCATGTTAAATTTTAAGGAATCATGAACAATTTTTGGCATAGTAGAAACCATAGATCCAATATCACAATAAGCAAGGAAGTCTTGATTAGAGATGCTAATCCTAACAAAAGGCTCCCAATCATCGTCTATTTCCAAAATATCTCTTTTATTGGGTTTAGGTTCCTCTACCTTCATTAAGTCTAGAGCATCCATTCTCTTTTCAATAGTAGCAAGTCTATCTATGACAGTATCAAAATTATGATCATAAACAAAGTAACTAGATAGACCATGTATAATTTCAAGAGCTCTAGCTTCATCACATTCTAGGAAATCTCCCTCGGCCATAATGTCAAGGGAGTGTTTACACCATTTAAAAAGACCATGGTAAAAATTTCTAAGCACAATTTTTATAGGTATCCAAGGCATAATTCTCCTATGTGCATCAGAAATTCTGTCCCATGCCTTCTTCATATTTTCTCCACCCCTTTGATGGAAATCTAGAACTTCTGATTCCCTCAAAGCACCAAATCCTAACATGTTTGGCTAAACAGAAAGGACTACTAGATAAAAAGGCAAATAATTTTTTGTGATTTATGATAAAAGATACTAAAGCAAAAATGAAAGGTAAACTAACAAGACTAAAAAGCAAAGGTAAAAGATAGCATGCAACTCCCCTATCCTAAAGAGTGGAGTCCCCGGCAACGGGCCAGAAAATACTCCTTGATGGGCCTCGAACCCCTCGTTGGTTACCCCAAGTGGAAGGTGTAAGATGCAGTAAGTAGAAGTGTTTTCCCCTAGCAAAGATGCCAAGGATCGAATCCCCAGAGACTCCTAGGTTCAACAAGTAGGTGTCAACTGCTAACGGCGCAATTAGCAATCAACATGGACCTGCACACAGATACAAATAACTTTGCTCCCAACGAGTACAGAGAGGTTGTCAATCCCTCCGGCCTTGTAGTTCACAAAGGGTTAAAAGCAATGATAGTAGTGATAGATAGTTTTTGCAATAGTAAATAAAATAGCGAAAAGTAAATAGTGGATGTGATCAATGATGGTAATATGGACCGGAGTCTCATGATGTTCACTAGTGATGTCTCTCTCCCAAAAGACGATAAAACAGCTATGTGAGGTAAACAAATTACAGCTGGGCAATTGACAGGACCACGAACGCAAACCAATGCTGACTACATTGCAAGAAAGGTTGAGGTTCAAAGCATGGGCGGTACGCCAAAGTAAGTAGACCGAAATCCATCAATATCTACTACTAATCATCCACCTTGAGATATCTATCCAGAACATCTCGCTGGTATTAAGTTGCGAGTCCCACCCATAGTGTAAACTCAATGCAACAGACAACTGCATTAAAAGAACATTACGTAAAGTAAACAATCCTTGCACCCGCGGGCACAAGCACCATTGTTTTCCCCCTTGTGGCAACAGCACATCCCCTAGACTCATGTTTCTGTCACTCAAGCTAGTAATCGAGGGGCATGAACCCACAATCAAGCATAACGTTCCCTCTTGGAGTCACTACCTACTACTCGGCCAAAGCAATAAGTAACAACGGAGAACATGCAGGAATTACTTATGAACTAAAATATAAAAGAGGTGAATCAAATATATTACTCAAGATCAATCTAAACATAATCTCATAATCCATCAGATCCCAGCAAACTCAACATAGAAACAGCATAAGGATTACATAGGTGCCTCGATCATGTAGGGCAGCTCACGAGGACTAATTAGTGAAGCACAAGAACGGGAGGAGAACATCACATAGCTACTGGTCATGGACTCATGGTCCAAGGGAGACTACTCACGAGTCATCCGGGAGGCGTCCATGGTGGTGGAGAAGCTCCCGGTGGTGATCCTTCCGTCCGGCAGGGTGCCGGGAAGAGTTCTCCTGGTGCTCCCGATCTTGGAAGCGGCGGCGGCGGCGGAACAGAGATGGGATCGCGAAAAGAGTTCCTGTTCTGAGGGTTTCGGAGGGTCCTTTAAATATATGCCAAAGTAGGGCACCGGGGGAGTCTCGGGGGGCCCAGGCGCCCCCCCGACGCGGCCCAGGGGGGGGGCGCCCACAGGGTGCCTGGAGCCCCTGTGCCCCCCAGGCTGCCCTTCGGACGCAGTGTTGTTTCCGGATCGCTGATTTTTTATATAATTTTTCTGGATTTTTCTGGGCAGTTCTCGAAACGTGAAAACCTGAAATACAAAAACAGCCGAAAACAGAAACTGGCACTGGGGTGCACTGGATTAGTAAGTTAGTCCAAATATGATCAAAAGTGTATGGAAGTGTATGAATATCATAGCAATATCGCCCAAAAGTGGCATGGAGCAAGCAGAAATTATAGATACGTTTTGGACGTATCACTGAGCAGTGGGCAGTATCACGTCTTCACCACGAGCTTGTGCAAGCGTGACCAGAAAGTTCTAAAGAGAGCAGTACACTCTGTTGAACCGGTAGTGCCACGTTTTCTGTGTTGGTCCGAACAGCCTATTGTGTGGAGCAGAGAGGATCATTCGCCTCGGGTTGATAATCTGAGTCAACTGGCTCTAGTTGTAGCACCTCAGGTGGGTGGCTACAAGTTCACCAAAGTGCTTATGGACGGAGGCAGTAGCATCAACATCCTGTACTATCAGACTTTCCGACGTATGGGGCTGACAGATAAGAAGCTTCGACAGTCCAATACAGTGTTCCATGGGGTGGTGCCAGGTAAATCGGCATATACAGTTGGCAAGATCGATCTAGAGGTTACCTTTGGAGATGAGCACGACTCCAGATCAGAGACTGTAACCTTTGAGGTGGTAAAGATCAGGAGCCCATACCATGCTTTGTTTGGGCTGCTGGTTTGCGCCAAGTTCATGGCTAGGCCGTGTTATGTTTATCTACAGCTCAAGATGCCAGGCCACAAGGGAACTATTACGATCCATGGGAGCCGCAAAATTGCATTGGAGTGCGAGGAAGGTGATGCGACTTATGCCGAAGCGGTTTGTGCAACTGAGGAGCTAAAGTTCTATAAGGACAATGTTGATCCAGCGGATATGTCTCTGCTGAAGAAACCAACCACAGAGCATGATCTGGCATTGAAGTTCAAATCAGCTGAAGAGACTAAGCAGGTGGACTTAGTTCCTGGCGATTCATCCAAGCAGTTCACTATCAGTGCTAACCTAGATCCGAAATAGGAAAGCGCGCTCATCGAGTTCATCCGTGAGAACCGGGACATCTTTGCATGGAAGCCTTCTGATATGCCAGGTGTACCTAGGGAACTCGCTGAGCACAGTCTCAATATTGATCCTAAGTTTAAACCAGTCAAGCAATATCTGCGCCGCTTCAATGAAGAAAGGCGCAAGTCTATTGGAGAAGAAGTGGCTAGACTCTTAGCCGCATGCTTTATAGTTGAGGTGTTTCATCCATAGTGGTTGGCTAATCCGGTGCTAGTACTTAAGAAGAATGGCACTTGGAGAATGTGTGTTGTTTACACAGATCTGAACAAGGCTTGTCCCACTGATCCTTTTGCACTCCCCTGTATTGATCAAATTATTGATGCTACGACAGGATGTGAGCGGCTAAGTTTTTTGGATGCATACTCAGGTTATCATCAGATCAAGATGGCAGTTAAGGACCAGGAGAAGACAGCTTTTATAACTCCCTTTGGAGCTTTCTGCTATGTATCTATGCCATTTGGGCTCAAGAGTGCCCAGGCAACCTACCAGCGTTGTGTGCAGAATTGCCTTCACGGACAGATTGGGCGGAACGTTCACGTATATGTGGATGACATTGTGGTGAAATCTAGGAAAGAGGAGACACTGATAGCAGATTTGAAAGAAACTTTTGACAATCTCTGGGTCTATAAAATGATGCTTAATCCGGAAAAGTGCGTTTTTGGTGTCCTGGCAGGCAAGCTCCTGGGGTTCTTGGTGTCAAACAGAGGAATTGAAGCTAATCCGGAGAAGATCAAGGCGATTACGTCCCTGGCTAAACCGGTGTGCATCAACGATGTCCAACGCATGGCGGGCCGTATTGCAGCACTCAACCGCTTTATCAGTCGTTTGGGAGAGAAGGCTATCCCGCTTTATCAGATGATGAAAAAGTCAAATCGCTTCGTCTGGAGTGATGCTGTTGATGCTGTGTTTGAGGATCTGAACAAGCAATTGGCAGAGCCGCCGTTCCTTGCTGCCCAAGTTGACAATGAACCGCTGTTGTTATACGTGGCTGCTAATGCATGTGCGGTAAGCGTGGCCATTGTGGTATAGCGCAAGGAGGCAGGCAAAGAATATCCGGTTCAGCGGCCGGTTTACTACATCAGTGAGGTGCTCGTCGAATCAAAGCAGAGATATCCGCATTGGCAGAAACTGGTGTATGGAGTCTTCATGGCAAACCGGAAGCTAAAGCACTATTTTCAAGGCCACCCAATCACCATTGTCAGTTCAGCTCCGTTAGGGGATATAATCCAGAACAGAGAAGCTACTAGGCTGGTTGTAAAGTGGGCCATTGAGCTTAGCCCGCACGGATTAAAGTATGTGCCCCGTACTGTGATAAAGTCGCAAGCACTGCTGGATTTCATCAACGACTGGACAGAGTTGCAAGCACCTGAGGAGAAGCCGGATCACACATATAGGACTATTCACTTTGACGGTTGATGGCTTCTCGCCCCTCGTTGGTTACCCCAAGTGGAAGGTGTGAGATGCAGTGTAGCGGAAGTTTTCCCTTGGCAATACCAAGGATCGATTTCCCTGAGACTCCCAGTTTCAACAAGAAGGTGTCAACTGCTAACGGCGCCAGATATTTAGCAATCAACGTGGACCTGCACACAGATACAAATAACTTTGCTCCCAACGAGTACAGAGAGGTTGTCAATCCCTCCGGCCTTGTAGTTTACAAAGGATCAAACACAAGTGATAGTAGTGATAGATATTGCTGCAATAGTAAAATAAAAAGTGGAAAGTAAATAGCGGATGTGATCAATGATGGTAATATGGACCGAAGTCCCATGATGTTCACTAGTGATGTCTCTCTCCCAAAAGACGATAAAACAGCTATGTGAGGTGAACGAATTACAGCTGGGCAATTGACAGAATTATGTGCGCAAACCAATGCTAACTATGTTACAAGAAAGGTAGAGGTTCAAAGCATGGGCGGTACGCGGAGGTAAGTAGACCGAAATCCATCTGCATCTACTACTAATCATCCACCTTGAGATATCTATCCAGAACATCTCGCTGGTATTAAGTTGCGAGTCCCACCCATAGTGTAAACTCAAAGCAACAGACAACTGCATTAAAAGAACTTTGCGTAAAGTAAACAATCCTTGCACCCGCGGGCACAAGCACCGTTGTTTTCCCCCTTGTGGCAACAGCACATCCCCTAGACTCATGTTTCTGTCACTCAAGCTAGTCATCGAGGGGCATGAACCCACAATCAAGCATAACGTTCCCTCTTGGAGTCACTACCTACTACTTGGCCAAAGCAATAAATAACAACGGAGAACATGCAAGAATTACTTACGAACATAAATATAAAAGAGGTGAATCAAATATATTACTCAAACACAATCTGAACATAATCTCATAATCCATCGGATCCCAGCAAACTCATCATAGCAACAACATAAGGATTACATATGTGCCTCGATCATGTAGGGCAGCTCACGAAGACTAATTAGTGAAGCATAAGAACGGGAGGAGAACATCACATAGCTACTGGTCATGTACCCATGGTCCAAGGGAGACTACTCACAACTCATATGGGAGGCGTCCATGGTGGTGGAGAAGCTCCCGGTGGTGATCCTCCCCTCCGGCAGGGTGCCGGGAAGAGTTCTCCTGGTGCTCCCGATCTTGGAAGCGGCGGCGGCGGCGGAACAGAGATGAGATCGCGAAAAAGAGTTCCCGTCTCGAGGGTTTCGGGAGACGGTATAAATATATGCCAAAGGGGGGCATCAGCGGAGCCTCGGGGGGCCCAAGCGCCCCCCGGCGCGGCCCAGGGGGGGCGCGCCACCAGGGCGCCTGGGGCCCTGGTGGCCCCCCTCCGGCTGTGCTTCGGGTGCCTGGTAGCTTCTGGAACGCTGATTGTTTATATAATTTTTTCCGGGATTTTTCTAGCAGTTCTCGTAATGGGAAAACCTGAAATACAAAAACAGCCGAAAACAGAAACTGGCACTGGGGTGCACTGAGTTAATAGGTTAGTCCAAATATGATCAAAAGTGTATGGAAGTGTATAAATATCATAGCAATATCACCCAAAAGAGGCATGGAGCAAGCAGAAATTATAGATACGTTTTGGACGTATCAACATCCCCAAGCTTAATTCCTGCTCGTCCTCGAGTAGATAAATGATAACAAGAATAATTTCTGTGGTGACATGCTATTAACCATATAGGACTTTTTCATAGTCACATGACAAAAGCTTACTGAGATAATGAATCTGTAGTAATTAAGTTGCCTCATGAGAAAATCACAAAGAACTGAAAGTTTTACAATATGGTATTGAAACATCAAATAGATTTGTAATGAGCATGATGTGCAAATATGATAAAGTTATATCTCACTTGCCCCCTTTAGTGAAGCAAAACATAAATGCAGGGGCACCTCCAAGGTTTAAGTGATGACTAGATACAATGATTTCAAAATAAACGATATCACAATCATGCAAAAGACATTGCTACTTTGGGACAATGCACATTACACTCAGAATGACAATCATGCTCTCAGTAGTTGGTGCTTTAAAAAGAAGGTGGAGACTCTCGAACCGTGGCTTTTGTTGGCAAGGTTGAAAACCCGTAGTCGGAAACAAAGACAAAACATGTACCAGAGCTCTTGGTTTTAAAACGGAGGTAATACTTATTTTTTTAGATTATGCATGTTTCGTCAACGAATGCTAGCAGACAACTCAATCACTTCTTGAGATGGACAAGTTTCGAGGAACGGCTCCCGAATGAGGACGATCACATCCTCTTAATCTCCTTTGTTTATCACTGCCAAAGTTTTCTGATTTCTCATGAACAAAGCGTGAAGGAGGGTTTGTTTGTTATATTATCTTTTTGAGCCGGGCGCACTCAATGCCAGTTCCTTCTCGTATTATGGGTTTGCACATTATACATGCAATCCCGGGGTGAAGCTTGTCCAACTTAAAAAGATCATGAATTAACTACTACTTCCTCATGAACTTACAACAGAGGCACAAAATAAGAATGCTTTTTCTTTGAATAATTTCGAGATGGTACATGCAAGTCTCCGTTAGGAATGGCAGGTAAATACCATGTAGGAAGGTATGGTGGACTCATATGGCATAACTGGTTTAAAAGAATGTGGATGCACAAGCAGTCAGTCCGCTTAGTACAGGCGAAGGTTAGCAAAAGACTGGGAGCGACCAACTAAGAGAGCAATGACGGTCATAATCATGCAGAGCGACAAAGCAACATTGAATCAGGCGTGGAAGTTATATCGCTACTCAGAAACAAAAGATCATCAAGGCTTGACAGACTTTCTTTACAGTCTTAAATATGCGTGAGCATACGCCAAGTCAATCAAAATAAATTCTTGAAGGAAGATATTACTAAACCATACCACATCATAGGCAAACAAATCATGTTGGTACTCCAATAACACATTGGGAACCCTCCAGCTATTTGAGACTAACCATAAGAAAACATGAACTACTAAGCGCCATTATGCACGTAGCATCTTTATCATAGACATATCAACCAATGCAGGGAAGCAAACTCTCTTAATAAGATAATCATGATAAATAAAGAGAGTTCAAGCAACCAACTAAACAAAAGCTCTTTAGAAAGATAAGCATGAAAGTTAAGAGCTGAGCACGATATTAGCTATTAAAAGACAAAGAACACACACAACAAAGATAGACATGAAAATTCTATGTTATGTTCTAGGTAGAAGTGGAGCGTGTTTCTCTCCCACATAAAGAAAGCTGAGTTCCGACTCGTTATGAAAAGGTAAAGAAAACTAAAAAGGAAACTAAAAGCAAGACGCTCCAAGCATAGCACATAACACATGAAGTGATTAAAATATAGTGGAACGAAAGACGAACTAATAATGTTGATGGAGAAGGGGATGCACGGGGGCATCCCCAAGCTTAGACGCTTGAGTCTCCTTGAATATTTCTTGGGGGTGCACGGGGGCATCCCCAAGCTTGAGCGTTTGACACTCCTGAATCTTTTTATCATCTTCCCTCGCACACTTGAAAACTCCCTTCATACATAACTCATCATAATCTGATTAGCGAGGTTAGTACCCATAATAAAATAATTGTTCCTTAATGAAAATAAGGATATTCTTGAAGATCTACTGTTTCTCAAGATTGCCAAAAGGTTTTTGCAAAGAAAAAGCAAGCTCTAGGTTTGCAAAATGAAGGAAAGGCAAAACAGGACAGAATCTGTGAAAAACAGAACAACAGGTAGTAAATGATTTTTTCGGGGTACTTCTGCAACTCTAATCAAAAAACTCAAAACAGATGCATGAAAGACAATTATATAGAGCACGCTGTCGAAAAAATTCAGACCAAAAAGATGATCTGGTGATTTTATACGAATTTTTCTATCCAAGGACATAATCTGTTTCCTGGACAGCACGTCACAACTTTTGAACTTTTTTTGCAATCAGAGGCTACACTTGGCACAAAATTGAAAAGCAAAGATACAATGATGATGCTACTGTAGTAACAACATCAAGACACAACAAAAGCAAAATAAAATTTATTCATTGGGCTGCCTCCCAAAAGCGCTTTCTTTTATGCCTTTAAGCTAGGCATAATGCAAAGAGATCAAGTTTTATCAAGAGTAAAAGAATAGCTAGCCCGTACAACGGACTCAAAAGGTAACTTAATCTTCTTTCGAGGGAAGTGTTCCATCCCTTTCTTGAGAGGAAACTGGAATTTTATATTCCCCTCTTTCATGTCAATGATAGCACCAACGGTGCGTAGAAAAGGACGTTCCAAAATAATTGGACAAGAAGGTTCACATTCAATGTCCATAATAGTAAAATCAATGGGAACATAATTGTCATTGACAATGATAAGAACATCGTCGATCCTCCCCAAAGGTTTCTTTATGGAAGAATCAACGAGGCGAACACCAAAAGAACAAGAATCAAAAGGTTTCAATTTAAGCATATCATATATTCTTTTGGGCATAACAGAGGTACTAGCACCAACATCACATAAAGCATAGCAAGAGAAGTTATTCAACTTAATTTTTATCATAGGATCCCAACCATCTTCTAGCTTTCTAGGTATGGAGGCTTCTACTCTAAGTTTCTCCTCCCTAGCTTTGATAAGAGCATTAGTGATATGCTCTGTGAAGGCAAGGTTAATCGTGCTAGTGCGGGGATCTCTAGACATCTTGTGAAGGAAATCAATAACTTCGGTAAGAGTGCAATTATCAAAATCAAGGTCACTACCATCAAGTAAGGTGGTAGTGGTGTCCTTTAGGTTCACTTGTTTGGTAGTTTCTATAGTCATAGCATCACCATTAATAGGTCCATTGGGACCAGGAGTGCATTGGGTGCTAAGAGTTTGGATATCCTCAACAACTTGGATAGTAGCAACAGTGTGGTGGGTAGGAAGGCTCTTAATTCTATCTTCTTCCTCCCTTTCTCTAGCCCATCTCTCTTTAAGTTTAGCCAACATCCTAATATTTTCATTAATTTGCACTTGAATAGCATTCATAGGAGTGACCTTCCTCTCCTCAAGAGGAGAATTTTTAATTTTAAGCAATTCAACCTCATTGGCTAAATTGTCTACCTTCAAAGAGAGATCATCTAGTTTGTTTAGTTTTTCTTCTACACTATTATTAAAATCTTTTTGGGTAGTGATGAAATCTTTAAGCATAATCTCTAGTTCAGTAGTGGAGTTCTTGGTAATAGGATAAGCATTGTTGTTCCCATAAGAATTAGAGGGGAACGGTCTAGGATTGCTACCAAAATTACTCCTATAAGCATTGTTATTAAAATTGTTTCTAGAGATAAAGTTCACATCTACTTGTTCTTGAGCAATCAAAGAATTTAAAGGAACATCACGAGGATCAACAGAAGATTGCTTCGAAAGTAGAGACATGATCAAGTCAACTTTTTCATTTAGGGAGGAAATCTCCTCGACAGAGTTTACCTTCCTACCTGTTGGAGCGCGTTCGGTGTGCCATTGAGAATAATTGGTCATCATCTCATCGAGAAGCTTTGTGGCAGCACCAAGTGTAGTTGACATAAAAGTTCCTCCCGCGGCCGAATCTAGCAAGTTCCGCGAGGTAAAGTTCAAGCCTGCATAAAAAGTTTGGATAACCATCCAAGTAGTCAAACCATGAGTAGGGCAGTTCTTGATAAGAGATTTCATACGTTCCCAAGCTTGGGCAACGTGTTCATTATCCAATTGTTTAAAATTCATTATGTTACTTCTCAGTTGGATAATTTTAGCAGGTGGATAGTATTTTCCAATAAAAGCATCTTTGCACTTGTCCCATGAATCTATGCTATTTCTAGGCAAAGACTGAAACCAAATATTAGCTCCTCCTCTCAAGGAGAAAGGAAAAAGCTTAAGCTTAACAATATTACCATCTATTTCTTGGTACTTTTGCATATCACAAAGTTCAACAAAGTTGTTTAAGTGTAAAGCAGCATCATCTCCAGCACCGGAGAATTGATCTTTCATGACTAGGTTCAGTAAAGCAGGTTTAATTTCATATGAAGGTGCTGAAGTGGCAGGTGTAGTGATAGGTGTGCAGATAAAGTCATCGTTGTTGTGACTAGTGAAGTCACACAACTTGGTGTTCTCGGTGGAACCCATAGTAGCAAGCAAGCAAGATAACTTTTTTTTTGTGATTTTCGATAAAAGATACTAAAGCAAAACTGAAAGGTAAACTAACAAGACTAAAAAGCAAAGGTAAAAGATAGCGTGCAACTCCCCTATCCTGAAGAGTGGAGTCCCCGGTAACGGCGCCAGAAAACTTTGCTTGATGGCTTCTCGCCCCTCGTTGGTTACCCCAAGTGAAAGGTGTGAGATGCAGTGTAGCGGAAGTTTTCCCTTGGCAATACCAAGGATCGATTTCCCTGAGACTCCCAGTTTCAACAAGAAGGTGTCAACTGCTAATGGCGCCAGATATTTAGCAATCAACGTGGACCTGCACACAGATACAAATAACTTTGCTCCCAACGAGTACAGAGAGGTTGTCAATCCCTCCGGCCTTGTAGTTTACAAAGGATCAAACACAAGTGATAGTAGTGATAGATATTGCTGCAATAGTAAAATAAAAAGCGGAAAGTAAATAGCGGATGTGATCAATGATGGTAATATGGACCGGAGTCCCATGATGTTCACTAGTGATGTCTCTCTCCCAAAAGACGATAAAACAGCTATGTGAGGTGAACGAATTACAGCTGGGCAATTGACAGAATTATGTGCGCAAACCAATGCTAACTATGTTACAAGAAAGGTAGAGGTTCAAAGCATGGGCGGTACGCCGAGGTAAGTAGACCGAAATCCATCTGCATCTACTACTAATCATCCACCTTGAGATATCTATCCAGAACATCTCGCTGGTATTAAGTTGCGAGTCCCACCCATAGTGTAAACTCAAAGCAACAGACAACTGCATTAAAAGAACTTTGCGTAAAGTAAACAATCCTTGCGCCCTCGGGCACAAGCACCGTTGTTTCCCCCTTGTGGCAACAGCACATCCCCTAGACTCATGTTTCTGTCACTCAAGCTAGTCATCGAGGGGCATGAACCCACAATCAAGCATAACATTCCCTCTTGGAGTCACTACCTACTACTTGGCCAAAGCAATAAATAACAACGGAGAACATGCAAGAATTACTTACGAACATAAATATAAAAGAGGTGAATCAAATATATTACTCAAACACAATCTGAACATAATCTCATAATCCATCGGATCCCAGCAAACTCATCATAGCAACAACATAAGGATTACATATGTGCCTCGATCATGTAGGGCAGCTCACGAGGACTAATTAGTGAAGCACAAGAACGGGAGGAGAACATCACATAGCTACTGGTCATGGACCCATGGTCCAAGGGAGACTACTCACAACTCATCCGGGAGGCGTCCATGGTGGTGGAGAAGCTCCCGGTGGTGATCCTCCCCTCCGGCAGGGTGCCGGGAAGAGTTCTCCTGGTGCTCCCGATCTTGGAAGCGGCGGCGGCGGCGGAACAGAGATGAGATCGCGAAAAAGAGTTCCCGTCTCGAGGGTTTCGGGAGACGGTATAAATATATGCCAAAGGGGGGCATCAGCGGAGCCTCGGGGGGCCCAGGCGCCCCCCCCCCCCCCGGCGCGGCCCGGGGGGGCGCCACCAGGGCGCCTGGGGCCCTGGTGGCCCCCCTCCGGCTGTGCTTCGGGTGCCTGGTAGCTTCTGGAACGCTGATTTTTTATATAATTTTTTCCGGGATTTTTCTGGCAGTTCTCGTAATGGGAAAACCTGAAATACAAAAACAGCCGAAAACAGAAACGGGCACTGGGGTGCACTGAGTTAATAGGTTAGTCCAAATATGATCAAAAGTGTATGGAAGTGTATAAATATCATAGCAATATCACCCAAAAGAGGCATGGAGCAAGCAGAAATTATAGATACGTTTTGGACGTATCAACGGTTCAAGGCAATTGGAGGGCTCGGGGGCTGGAGTCGTGTTAACTTCCCCGCGAGGTGATAAGTTCTGCTATGTCCTCCGTTTAATGTTCCCTTACACTAACAATGCTGCTGAGTATGAAGCTCTCCTCCATGGTCTGCAGATGGCCAAGGAAATGAACTTGAGCCGGGTTAAGTGTTTTGGCGATTCAGATCTGGTGGCACAGCAAGTATCTGGCAAGTGGGACTCCAAAGATCCGCTCATGGTGGCATACCGACGAGAGGTGGACGCTGTCGCTGGACACTTCAAGGGTTATCAGGTGGATTATATAGAGCGGCGAAAGAATGAAGCGGCCGATGCGTTAAGTCGGCTAGGAACTCAGCGTAAACCGGTTCCACCTAATACCTTCTTGGATGAGTTGCATAATCCTTCGGTGCAGTTACCTTCAAAGGAAGACTTGGCTGTTCCTGATCCAGAGGCGCAATTGGTCGCAGCACTTCATGTCATTCCGGATTGGACGCTCCCTTACCTGGCATACATGAACCGAGGTGAGTTACCAGAGGACGAAGTCGAGGCTCGGCAGATAATCCGGCGGTCTAAGTCAATGACTATTGTCAATGGAGAACTTCATCATCGCAGCGTTTTCGGAGCATTTCGGCGGTGTGTGTCACCAGAAGAAGGCTATGATATTCTTCGAGAGATTCATGAAGGGGATTGTGGTCATCACGCCGGTTCAAAATCTTTGGTGGCTAAAACTTTTTGTCATGGGTTCTACTGGTTGACGGCTCATACTGATGCAGAGGACTTGGTTAGAAAATGTGATGCTTGCCAGAAATTTTCACGGCATGCTCATATACCGGCGCAGGAGTTGAGGATGATTCCAATTACTTGGCCGTTTGCGACCTGGGGGCTTGATATGGTTGGACCCTTCAAGAGATCCCAAGATAAAAAGACCCACCTCTTAGTGGCGGTGGACAAGTTTACCAAATGGGTTGAAGCGGAGCCTGTCAGTAAGTGTGATGCGGCAACGGCGGTTCAGTTCATCAAAAAGGTGATTTTTCGGTTTGGCTTTCCACACAGCATTATCACTGATAATGGCACCAATCTATCCAAGGGGGCTATGGAGGAGTTCTGTCAACGAGAGCACATCCGCCTTGATGTATCATCAGTGGCTCACCCTCAGTCTAATGGCCAAGATGAAAGAGCCAATCAAGAGATATTGAGAGGTATCAAACCCTGGCTTATGGTTCCTTTGCAGAGAACACCGGGCTGTTGGGTGGAGGAGTTGCCTTCTGTACTATGAAGCATCAACACTACACCTAACAGATCCACAGGGTACACGCCTTTCTTCATGGTATATGGAGCTGAAGCGGTCCTCCCTAGTGATATTCGTCATGACTCGCCGCAGGTGGCGGCCTATGTTGAAGCGGATAATGAGAAAGCAAGGCAAGATGCGTTGGACCGGCTGGATGAAGAACGGGATACGGCAGCAATTCGATCGACGATTTATTAGCAAAACCTGCGCCGGTACCACAGTCGCCGGGTTAAAACCAAGACGTTTCAAGAAGGAGATCTGGTGCACCGGCTCATCCAAGACCAAACGAACATGCACAAGCTATCCCCACCTTGGGAAGGACCCTTGGTGGTCAGCAAGAACCTGCACAACGGATCATACTACCTCGTCGACGTTCGAGAACATAAGGACTCACGCACGGCGGAGGAGGAGACCAAGAGGCCGTGGAACATCGCTCTTCTTCGACCTTACTATACTTGAGCCATAGGCTCCGCTTTATGTACATATCTTTACAATGTATATATTATGATCAATATAATAAACCAGCGCCCCCGGTAAACCGGGGTATCAGCCATCTCTTTCATAAGAGTATCACATGGGGGCTTCCGTGGGCAAGGGAGTTTCCTATGGCCTCTTAAACCGGCGCCCTTGATAAATCGAGGTATCAGCCATCTTTTTTGTTCATAAGAGTATCACATGGGGGCTCCCGTGGGCAAGGGAGTTTCCTATGGCCTCTTAAACCGGCGGCCACATCAAGACCATCATAAGAGCACAGCTCTGGTTGCTTCGGCAATTTCCACATGATGATGAGGGGCAAAAGAGAGTTTGATGCCTAGCACAACTCAAATGCTACCTGGGGGCTCCTGATGCAAGTTCATCAGCGAGTTGAAAACTCTTGTAGTGAACACGGCTTGGAAGCTTGGTGTATACACCTAAAACTCCAGATTAACCTGCCTGCATCAAGTAAATCACGCCGTCCAGATAAACCTGGTATGACCCGTCGAACGTACACACAAGTCAATCCTTCTGGACCCTGAACTTGGTAACGTTAAATTGACGATCATCAAGTGATTACACAAGTCAAATCTTTACGAGATTTTGAACATTGGTAGCATTTGACATTGATGATTTGGTTAAGGATTGCGGATCATCTTAACAGGCTTTGCTAATACGGTTAATGACAGTAGCCTGGTAGCTCATAAAAAGCCTCGAATTTGGAGCCTGGCAGCTCGTAAAAAGCCTCGACTACATGGTCTTATTTGCCCAAAAACTTTATTTTTCATTTTTTTTATGTTTTCTCAAATCTTTATCTTCAAGGTCATTGGTTTTTCAACCAAGTCCATTGATTCAAGACTGGATGACTACAAAGTTGCCGCTACATCTGTATTTACAGAGTTATCGTCTGGGTTATAAACACCAGTACTAGTTCACAGTTAAACCGGAGTTCATTGTAACCCGGTTCGGCCTTCATAATGCCCCGACAAATTCTCAAGGGAGTCATCAGCAATTACATCTTGGATCGTTCCTGCCGGATTAAGGTTTATTAAGATACACTTAATCACATGTATGGTATGTACTTATATTTTATACACAGTTCAAGTTATCAACTTAGATCATGTGTTTGGGCAGTATGACCCGTCCAGCGATAAACCGCCAGGACACTTTGAACATTGTTTATGCAGAGACATGTATTATAAACCGCCAAAGCATTGCAAGCAGGATGTATTTCAGAGGCTGCCAAATCAAAGCAAAATCGCACAAGAAAGTGTGGGACAAAGACAGTATCTCAACTACCCTATTACAAGGCGCTGAAAGGCCCAAAAGAATATCAGTCTTTCTCAAACTACGGGACATAAAGTTAAACCGGAGCCGGTTTAAGACTCTGCATCAGCCCGTCGTGACGATCGAGGGTCAGCCTACTCTGGGTCTTCGGCGACTTCCTCCAGCTGTTGGAAATCAGTGGTGCTCCAGTCAATCTTGGCAAGGGCTCGGAAATAAACTTCGTCATTTATAAGTTCTGACGGTTCAATGTCAGGAGCGAAGGTGTGCTTACGAACGGGTGGAATAATATTTTCAATGTCATAGGACGGACGCTCCACCCGTACGTTCTCCAGATCATAACCCGGGTGGTATCTTGATAAATCCGCTTCATCAGCAAGTTTACTGGCAAGAGGCCGCATATCCTTGGTTAGGGCATGAAGGTCATAACTGGAGAAAGCTAATCCGTCCCCCTTCATACTTGGATAACCATTCATTGCCTTAGACGGATCAAAATCAGGAACCCATGCCTTGGCTCGGGTTAAAGCCATTAGAGAGCCAGCTCTTGCGGAGGACTTCTTCACTTCGACAATACGAGCAGGCAAAATTGATAGTTTCTCCAGAGTACCTTGGATGATGGTTGGAGCCAGTTTATTGTGGGAGATAGCACTAATGGCCCTTTGCACGCCGGAGTATAGCTGCTCCACCAAAGTGTAAGCAGCCTTCGGCTTCTTCCGCACATCATCCCCAAGATGAGTAATGCGCCTCCCTACGTACGAATTACGAGTTAAACCGGAGCAGTACAAAATAGTAAGGACAAGCTTATGTCAACAAGAACTTACCAAAGATAGCAGATGTCATGTCATTTATATGCTGCTTTAACCCGGACAGCTCCTCCGTCACCGGGTTAAGAGCTGCTTCTGCATCATTGGCTCTCTTTTCTAGTGCAGCCTTTTCAGCTTCCCAAGTTGACCGCTCCGCTTCAAACTCTTTCTTCAGCTTCTCCATGTTAGCTAAAGCAAGGGTAAGCTCCTCCTTGGCTTTAACCGAAGCAGTCTCTTGGAAGGTTAGGCTATCCCGGAGTTCAGTGATTTCAGAGGCCCTCCGGTTCAAATCAGTCTGCCAAGGATAAAGTATATCAGATATTCATAAAGCAATTCAATCAAAGTCCCAAGCACATAACAAGTTATGCACTTGACACTTGGGGCTAATGTACATTTGCAGTGAAAGCAGGCAGTTTTTTTTCAGACAAGTCCCAAGCACATAACAAGTTATATACTTGGCACTTGGGGGCTAATGTGACATCATTCTAAACATAGGAAAAGTCCCGGTTCACCCGCAATGGAGTAAACCGGCCCTTGGGGGCTACACGCGCAAATCAAAGTTATTCAAGTTGATATACTGAAGTCTCGGTTCACCCTAAAAGGCTAAACCAGCACTTGGGGGCTACAAGGGACTAAAGATACATCTACAAGGCACAAGCAGAAATGAAGGACAAAGGAAAATAAATTACCTCATAAGGCTCTTTCATTAAATTCACCAAGCCGGCCTCATGGTCACGACTGGTGTATAGCCGGTTTAAGTACACAGAGTGAAGCTCCTGGGCGCTAAGTTGGGCATAATTGGACAGGTCGGTGCTCCACTTGCCCTTGTCTTTATGAAGAAGTTCTTCCTTGGCAGTATTTTTGGCCAAGACGACAGGCTCTCCTGGGGTGGTAAAACCGGTCCCAGTAATCTCGACATCGTCAGTTGAAGCAGCAGTTGGCCTGGGATCGGCAGCAGTGGGATTGGCATGAATAGGACTAGCAGGGGCCGGACTAGCCCTAGCAGGGCTATCCGGACAGGGCTGGCCGGTTCAGCAGTGTACTCCATGGGGTCATCCCCCGGAGCAGCAAGGTCGTCTCAATCCATAGGAGGAGGATCGTCATGTGGAATTTCAATATTTTCTTCCAGTGGGTTGGCAAGTTCTAGATCGTCTGCCGGTCCAGAAGTGGTATTACCGACTGCCGGTTTACTCAATTTCGCGTTTTTGCTAGTCTTGGGCATACTAAGAAAAGATTAAAGGAACAATGAAAATCACAAGTCAAAATGGAAAGATAAACCGGATAGAGTGAAAGACAGCTTACCCGTGAACAGTCTTAAGCACATGGACTTGTGTGGCGGTTGATTCGCCAGAGGATGAGAGAGGAGTTTCCTGATAATTCGGATCAGACGGATTAAGAGGTTTACGAATAATACCTGCTTTGGGATGAAGAGCAGTTGGAGTAAGTAAAACCTCAGAGCGACGCCTTCGAACCGGAGTATGTGGTAATCTGGTCGATTCAACCACATGACCACTGTGGCGAGTAGTGCGGCGAGCTTCATGTTGCTGCTTCTTCAAAAGAAAGTTTGGATCCAGTTGAGCATAAGGGTGAGAAAACTGAAACTTCCGGACTACCCGACGAACTTTGGGTGGCAATGGTTCTGAGTCAGAGGAGAGAGAGATTACCTCAACATCGTCCGCTTTACTACCTTCAGCCGGATCCTGGGAAGAGTCATTATTAATAGAAATGCAAGCAAAAGGAAAGACTAAGGAGTTATAAGGGCTTGGTTGGTACCTCAGAGGCCGGATCATCTTCCTCCGCATTGGATCCTGATGCGGCAGCATGCTTCCTCTTGTTCCTCTTCACCGCCAGGGTCTTTTTACGAGATGTCTTCGCCGGTTTGTCCTGGGGTTTCCTCTTCCAGAAAGGGTCATTAGCCTGTTTACAAGGAATAAAAGCATATTAAGCCAAGTGATTTGGATGGATTAAAATAAAGTAAAGGGACAGAAGAATCTCTTACCGACGGCGGTTTATTATTCACGCAGAAGGGCGCTAATCCGGTCTGAGTGCACTCTTCCAGAGGTATATTCAACATCTTTTTCGCAGATTCGTTAACTTCATTATCTGGAAGCACCATCTCCGTGTGACGCAGAGGGTCCTTGGGGTTACCAGTGTACTCGCACATTAAACCGGAGCGCCGGCTTAACGGGAGAATGCTCTAAGAGAGCCAGCAGCAGACGAAATCAACTCCAGTCAATCCGTTGGCTACGAAGGCCCTGAGCTTTGAAAGCTGGGGGGCATATCGAGCTCGGTCTTGGGCACTTAAGCTCCGCGGGAAAGGATGATCCGCTGACAGACGGTGGGGGCGATAACCCGGCATTGAATTTTCCCCTTCTGGTGAAGTGTCAACACAATAGAACCAAGTTTGATTCCATTCCTTGGGATGGCTATGGAGAGTAGCATCAGGAAAGCTGACATCTTTCCTCTTCTGAATACTCATTCCGCCAAGTTCAGTATTCGGGCCATCATGAAACTCAGTCCGACGATTTAAATGGAAGAAGTCCCGGAATAGCTCCACTGATGGCTCCTCTTGCAGATAGGCTTCAGAGAACACTTGGAAGTTGCAAATATTTGATACATAATTGGGACCTATGTCTTGGGGATGGAGCTGGAAATCTGCCAACATGTCGCGAAAAAACTTTGACCCTGGAGGGTTAAAACCTCGGGCCAGGTGATCGAAAAAGACAATAATTTCTCCCTCCTTAGGCTTAGGAGGACACTCTTTCCCAGGAGCCCTCCAGTGAAGGACATCTTTTGGACCTAAAGCACCAATGGAGGCCATCTTTTCTAAGTCCTCCTCAGTGATCCGGGAGGGGACCCAGTTGCAAGCGACAAACTGTTTGGCCGTGGAGGTCATCTTTTTCAAAGGGGAAGGCTGAAAAAGATAATAAAAGATCCGGTTTATGATCTACGCAGATTTAAACCGGCATATTCTATGAAGGTACTAATCTAACCAGCGGTTTAAGCAGGGGCCTAATGGCATCTACTGATCCGGAACAGCTATAAGCAAGATGTCTACCGGATTATGAAGTTTGAAAGGAAAAAGTTAAACCGCCAAACACAGGCAGGTAAGGAGCAGATTTAAAGCTAAACCGTCGACATTGGCAGATGAGATGCAGATCTAAAAGTGTGGGGAAATAACTTTCACACAAGCAGCAGTAAGATATGGATCTACATCATATGGAAAACTCAAGACAATTCAAGTTATATTCAGCGAAAACAACAAAGGTTTTTTGCAGATTCAGTCTAAACCAGCATTGTTGGGGGAAATAAGATTATGATGACGGAGCGGAGTCATGCTTATGGTGGTCGGCCTAAAAGTTTGAGATCTACGGCTAGAAACTACCTATGGTGAAGAACCGCGAAGAACAGGGGTTCATCTACGAGCTCACATGAAACCCTAGAACTAAGATCTACGGGGAGGAATGAGTAAACATACCTAAGGCAACGAAAGCGGAAGGACGATGGCGGATCTCTGGACGCGTTCAGGTTGATGCAGCGGCCGGGCTCGACGGAGGCGCAGAACTCGGCGGACGGCGGTGGAGCTCGGGCATCAGAGGACGGAGGAAGAAGAAGCAAGGGGGAGAAAGAGATGCCCTTTGGCCCTATTTATAAGCCGAAGGGATAAAACGGCAAGCACGGGAATCGAGGAGCCTAGAAAAATCGGATATGGATGATGTTGTCGCTTCGATCTTTGGAGCTTTAATGAATAAAGGTAAAAAAACAGGTACAAGTATTAAATGCGCGGATGGCGTCACGACGGTTTAAGGTGACCTGAGGAGATGATGTCATGCCGGTTTACAAAGCATACTGAAGCTGCAGAAGGGAAAATCTGTACAAGACTTTGAAGATTGACATGAACAGGTTCAAATCAATCCGGGGCCTAATGTCAGGGATATTACTACCAGGTATAAACCGGCCAGGAGGGTCCGGTTTACGTTATCAAAGGTTATATTATCAAAGGCCCAGCGGAGCATGAAGTAGAAGATTTCAGCCCAAAAGGCTTAGTGCCCAAGTGTTAGGGCCCATGCTTTGTAAACCGTCATACTACGTAACTTGGGATGTAAGATAGAGAACAGAGACCGAGGCGGACACGTTTATGAGCCGGCCTCAGGACTCCGTAAACCGAACCGGGCGTCACCTCTTATATAAAGGGACGACCCGACGACGATTCATGACAGAAAACAACAGCTTGAGACACATGCAAAGCGGGTTTCGCTCCCTGGTCATCAAGCCCTAACAATACCACACCAAACTAGACGTAGGCTTTTACCTTCATCGAAGGGGCCGAACTAGTATAAACTCCCTGTGTCCTTTGTCCGCTTTACCCCTAACTCCCAGTATCCTTTGTCCGCTTTAACCCCTTTAAGCTAACCCGTGGTGATGGCCTCACGACTAAGTTCTTTTGTTAGGACATCTGCCGTGCTAAATCCACGACAGTATCCTAATGAAAATATTCTAAGGAGTTCATAAATTATGGGGAGCTTCACTAGTGTCTTTAGAACACTCCGTTGCTATGTCGTGAGGTTCTATTGATCTTGGGGGAGCGACGATCCTATTTTGTGCTCGTTGTATCCAAATACAAAACTAAATTGTGCAAAAAACATGGGGAGCTTCTCTAGTTTCTCTAGGACACTCCTTTGCTCATATCATAATATATTTTATTCTTGTGGCTCGTAGGATCATTGGTCTAGTTGGTTCAATTGCTATCTTTTGATAGCTTGCTTCAATTGGTATCGTTTGATTGCTTGATTGCGTGTCTATCTCTTTGTTATGTCTTTGTGGCATACCATTCTTTTGCAATCTTTGGGCCTCAATATAGTTTGTCTTCCTCCAAGTATTTACCGTTGGATATGTGTATTGCATTCCACTCTCTAGATGAGAAATATACAATTTATGGAGGAAAACAATTTATATTGGCCTTCTAAGCCTTTCGTCTATTTTGGCAATCGATGCCAATGGGGGAGAAGTTTCAGAGAGTTTTGTGAGGAAGTTTAGAGAGTTGTTTTCCTCTCTTCTTGCTTTGGTTTTGTTACTAAGCTTTTGCATCTCATGTGCATACATTATTGTTGCATGGTATGATGATGCATAATTCCTTATATAAACTCTCTTGAAAGTGATTGTCATCAATTACCAAAATGGGGGAGATTGAAAGAACATGCGGTGCCCCCATGTTTGGTTTTGGTAATTGATGACAATCTCTATGGACTAATTGTTGCCTTGAGTTATATTTGAAGGGTTTGTCCATAGGCTTTTCTTGGAGTCCATTCGTTGGTTTCAAGGAGAGTTTGTGATGACCAAGGTGCTATTAAGGAATCATCCAAAGATTGGTCTTGTGAGGGTTGAACTTATTGCTATGTCTTGAAGAAGAAGAGTGTGTGATCATTCATGTTTACCTTCAAGACATCATCCAAATGAAGAGAGTTGGAAAGATTCAAGGTTGATTAAGACTAAGTCAAAGAGTGAATCAAGTCAATCAACACACAAAGCGTAGAAGATGTACCAAGAGGGATCAAGTGATCCCATGGTATGGTAAGCATTGTCCATTACGCTTTGTGTACTAACCCATGGTCTACGCGAGAGTTCGTTGTGGGTTAGGTTTGTTTCCATGGGCTTGCGTCAAGAAAAATATATTATACAACCCATGGAGGATGACATCAAGCGGTGATTGTCATCGAGATTGCGGTATGCAAGTTCAAGTGGAGCATCACGAAGAGATCAAGTGCTTGAAGCTTGCCATCCATTGTGGTGACAATGGACTTGTGAAGATGTGCCAAAGAGTGGCTCACCCATAGTGGAGTATGGGGGAGCAATCTACTAGTCTTTAGCGAGCCAACGCAATCAAGAAAGGTGGTCCAACTTGAGGGAGTCAAGATCGTCATCATCCAGCTCAAGTGGACTATGTGCAAGGCAAAGGTTTTCCCTTGATAGGTTTTCTATTTAACCGGTCTCATGGTAGTTGTGGGAGACCGGGTTATAGGATCGATTGTCGTACTATCAAGGGGGGCTCTCGATGAGTAGCTTGATCATATCATTCGTAGAGAGCTCAAACCATTTCATCCTTGCATCATCTCTCTTAGTTCTTGTTTGGTTCTTCTCCTTGTGAGATTTGGATCTTATGGTCATCTTCATGACAAGCTCGACTTCATCGAAAACCGATTTCTTATGCTTCTTCTTTTGTGTTTTCGGTGTTGGAGTTTTTACCGGTCTTAATTGAGAAAGGGTTCTCACCATTTTATTTTGGATATTTTCTCAATTGCTATTTCTTTATATTTCTATCAAGATTGTGTTTGCGATTGTCCTTAGCTTTCCAACAAACTTGATTTCGTCGAATTCGGAGTTCGTATGCGAAAGTTGTGGCTGTTTTGATCTTACCTGTTTTTCATAGAGAGGTTGTACCGCCCCAAAGAGAGGTTGTACCGGTTGACCGGTACAACCGGTGTTTCGAGTGGTAGTACCGGTCCAGAATTGGTCTGAAGGTTGTATCGGCCATGTACCGCTCTACCACCAGAATAATTTCTGTTTTGGAGCGGTTCTTGGGCGGTTGTTGACCGGTTGTACCGGTTAGTTTAGTTTAACCGGTACTACCCGTTCCCCGGGTTGTTGTACCGCTTAGTGCTTTTTTGTACAGGTTGGTTTTTCCTCTGCCTTGACCAGTTGTACCGGTCCTATAGTTTTCTGCACATAACAGGCAGATTCGTGGGGACCTATAAAAGGGGATCGTCTTCCCCATTGGACCTCATCTTTTGAGCTCGTGTTCTTCCCCCATTGTTGACCTTCTTTGAGCTTGTTATCTCTCAATCCCTCAATGGATTCTTGCTACTTTTGGGGGGAAAAGAGAGAGGAGATCCATATCCACATTTCCACCAATCACTTTCTCCTCTAGGTGAGGGGAACCCCATGGATCTAGATCTTGGAGTTCTTGGTGTTCTCCTTCTTGTTCTTCCTCTCTTTTGCCTCCCTAGCATTAGTTGCTTTGGTGGGATTTGAGAGAGAAGGACTTGGGCACTCCGTGTGCCCTTTCCATTGCATTTGGTGCATCGATTTGAGTTCTCCACGTTGATACGTGGAAGTGAAGTTTGAGAAGCTTATTACTCTTGGGTGTTTGGGCACCCTAGATCTTGTTCCTCTTGGGTGCCTTGGCGCCCTAGACGGTTGGTATTGTTCGGAGCTCAATCATTGTGGTGTAAAGCTCCGGGCAAGCGTCGGGGTCTCCAATTAGGTTGTGGAGATTGCCCCGAGAAATTTGACGGCTACCGGTGACCGCCCCCAAAGGTTGCCAAAGTGTACGGGTTCGGTGACCGCCCCCAAGGGTTGCCATTTGTACATGTTCGGTGACCGCCCTCAAGGGTCCCTTAGTGGAATCACGGCCTCTTGCATTGTGCGAGGGCGTGAGGAGATTACGGTGGCCCTAGTGGCTTCTTGGGGAGCATTGTGCCTCCACACCGCTCCAAATGGAGATTAGCATCCGCAAGGGTGTGAACTTCGGGATACATCGTCGTCTCCGCGTGCCTCGGTTATCTCTTACCCGAGCCCTTTACTTACGCACTATACTTTGTGATAGCCATATTGTTTCTTGTCAGATATCTTGCTATCACCTAGTTGTTTATATTGCTTAGCATAAGTTGTTGGTGCACATAGGTGAGCCTAGTTGTTGTAGATTTTGTGCTCGACAAATTAACCGTTAGGTTTATTCCGCATTTGTTCGAGCCTAAACCGTAATTATTTTAAAGCGCCTATTCACCCCCCTCTAGGCGACATCCATGATCTTTCAGCTTCGCTGAGCCACCGCCATACGCCATCGTGACAGATAGAATGGGAGTGGAGGTTGCCTAGGGGAACCGCCCCGCCACCGCCGACATTGGATCTGCCTGGGCTTCATCGGTGGCGGCAATACGTGGAGGATTGGAGGAAGGAGGGCCTCGGTGGTGTGCGAGAGTCCCC
>LR738713.1:498262994-498273750 GCA_902687465.1 Secale cereale
CCGTGTCGCTAGAGGAGGGTAACATGAGGTGGTGAAGAGAGAGCGAACGAGCGAGAGAGAGAGAGAGAGAGAGAGAGAGAGAGAGAGAGAAAATAAGGAAAAACAAATAAAATATGGTCTAGGACACTCCCGAACATCCCTATATCCTCTCCATATATGACTTGGATACGTGAATTTGTGAACAACCCGAACATATGAAGACAGAACGAAGGTTTCGGTTGGATGTTTTGTTAAACTATATGTTGTTATGGATTAGGAGGTTGTTGTATTTGTATTTATCTCTCTATCCTTTGTAACAACCTATGTAATCTTGGCTTTGCCATATGCCCCAGAGGCAGGATATATAAACGTTCCCCCGGCCTCCCTATGGGCTGTGCCGAACCCAATCTTCTTCTCTTGTTTCACATGGTATCAGGCCATCACGCGTAATCGCACGATGGGATCCCCGACGGCTTCTGCTCCCTCCTCCGCTGTCCTAACCACCCTTTCTCTACCCGCCGCCTTCTACGGGCCGCCGGCCTCCGCCGTCTGCTAGTCTCATCACCACCAAACTCACTACTTCCTACTTCCTCCTATGGCGAGCTCAGGTTCTTCCTCCTTTGCGCATCGCCGGAGCTCCAGGCTACGTCGACGGCACCCTTCCAGCCCCTGTAAGCTCCTTGACCCTGATGACAAGGGTGTGTGCGCTCCAAACCCGGAGTATGCAAACTGGTACCGCCAGGACCAGATCGTCCTCAGCTACCTCCTCGCCTCTCTCTCCGATGAAGTCTTGGAGCAGGTGCATCGGTTTGATACATCTCGCGCCATACGGGCGCATGTCGAGGAGATGTACAACATCCACTGTCGTGCCAGCATCGTCCAGATCAAGCTGGACATGGCGGTCTGCCGGAAGGGCAACCTCTCCATGGCAGACTACTTCGCCAAGATCCGTGCCAACGCCGACCAAGTCGCCGCCGTCGGCCGCGCCATGCGTGATGAGGACAACATCACCGCCGTCATCAGAGGCCTCGACAGCGACTACGAGCCGCTCATCACCACTGCCACGGTTCATGGTGGCATGTCTCTTTGAGAGTTTTACTCCCACGCCGTCGCCTTCGAACGTCGATGTGAGTACAATGCCACTCGTCTTCATCCCGGCGGCTCCTCCGTCAACTACGTCGCTCGGGACACGAACGGCAACACCAACAATAACCCTGCCAACCGGGGCAAGGACAACTACCACGGCAAGGGGTGCGACAACTCTGGTGACCGCGGCGGCTACAACAACTCTCCCGGTGGTGACCGCGGGAACCGCGGTGGTGGCGGTGCACGCCAGCAAGGTGACTTTGGCGGTAACCGGGGCGATGATCGCGGTGACTACGGCGATCGCGGTGACAACCGCGTCCAGTGTCAGCTTTGTCGAGGCCCTGGGCATTACGCCTGGGAGTGCAGCCAGCGCTACAATCATGCCTTCCAGCCCCAACACTCCAAGATGGTCGGTCTTGCTGCTGCCTCTCCTCCCTCCATCTTAGGAGATCCCGCCTGGTTCACTGACACCAGCGCCACCGACCACATCATCGATGATCTGGATCGCCTCACGGTCCGGGAGAAGTACCCAAGGAGGGATCGCATCCACACAGCCGACGGTTCAAGTTTGCACATAGCTCGTCGTGGTCATGCAATTCTTCCTACTCCTTCTGCAACTCTGAAACTTCGTAATATCTTGCATGTCCCTAATGATGATAAAAATCTTCTTTCTATCAATCGTCTTGCCGTTCATAATCATGCTTATCTAAAGTATTACCCTACTCATTTTCTTATGAAGGATTTGATTACCAAGAGGGTTCTACTTCAAGGCAGATGTGAGAATGGGTTATATCCCATTCGGCCTTCACCTCCTCGTGCCTTGTCTTCAGTTAGGTTGTCTGCTGAAGATTGGCACGCAAGACTTGGCCATCCCTCCATGCAAGTTGTCCAACATGTTTTATCTTCAAATAAGCTAGCTTCTTCTAGTCGGTCTTTGACCCATGTGTGTAATGCATGTCAACAAGGCAAAGCACACCAGCTACCCTTTCCTAGATCATCGAGTGTTTCTTCCTTTCCCCTAGAACTTATTTTTTGGATGTGTGGGGACCTGCCAAAACATCTTCTGGTGGGTTCCAGTACTATGTCTCATTCATTGATGATTATAGTAAGTTTGTTTGGATTTATCTTCTCAAACAGAAATGTGATGTGTTTGATGTCTTTCGTGATTTTCTTGCTCATGTTGAACGCCTCTTGTCTCACAAAATTCTATGTGTTCAATCCGACAGGGGTAGTGAGTACGAGAAACTCAGCAACACCTTTTTCGCCAACTTGGTATTATGCATCGCGTTTCCTGTCCACACACACACATCAACAGAACGGTTCTGCCGAAAGGAAACACCGTCACATTGTTGACATGGGATTGTCCCTATTATCACATGTGTCTATGCCCCTCAGGTTTTGAGATGAGGCGTATCTCTCAGCTTGCTATCTTATAAATTGACTCCCTATTCGTGTCATTGGCAACACAAGTCCTATAGAAAAATTGTTTCACACTACACCCGATTACACATCTCTTCGTACGTTTGGTTGTGCCTGTTGGCGAAATTTGCGTCCCTACAACACACACAAACTTGCTTTTCGGTCTCAACAACGTGTCTTTGTCGGGTATAGCATTTGTCACAAGGGCTACAAGTGCTTACACTTGCCCACCGCTTGCGTGAACATCTCTAGCGATGTCACGTTCGACGAAAAGGTTTTTCCGTTTGCTAGCCCTCTCACCTCTCCCGTACCACCTAGGGTTGCAGAACACGCCATACTATTGTTTTTGCATGACCACATGAACTATTATACACCTGTTTCGCGTGCTAATCTGGATGCAGGATCTCCCACGGGATCCTAGGAGGATCCTGGCTTCGGATCCGATGTTGATCTGGTCTTGGATCATGCGCTGTCAGCAGACACCGACGCGCCCCCTCCCCCCCTCCCCCCCGCCCCGCGCCAGGCAGCGGTAGTACACCAGCCTCCGCAGTGGGTCGCGTGGCGGCCCATGGATGGGCCGGTCTCCCCTCCACCTGCACCCGCTGCTCCACCCACGCCAGGGCCAGTTCCTCTCCAGCTTGACCCGCCTCGTCCCGAGTCCCACATGGCTGCCGCTCCGTCCGCAGGGCGCACCTCGACTGCAGATTATGCCGCCTCGCCAGCCTGCGGCTCGGGATCCCAGGAAGATCGCGGTCCTTCTGGTCCTGTCGCTCGTGTGGGATCCCAGGAGGATTTCCTGCCTAGATCTTCTACTCCGCCCGGATCTGCTGCTCTGCCACGCCACACCATGGTGACCCGTCTGCGTGACAACACGCGCAAGGTTGTGCACCGCACCGATGGAACGGTCACGTACGATTCATCTCGACGTGCGTTTCTCGCCTCGCGGGAACCCATTGATCATCGCGAAGCTATCACCTCTCCCGTGTGGCGTGCGGCCATGCAACATGAGCTTGATGCTCTTCATCACAATGGCACCTGGTCCTTGGTTCCACTATCGTCCAACGTCAATGGCATCGACTGCTAATGGGTTTTCAAACTCAAGCACATGGCGGATGGTATGGTTGATCGTCACAAAGCATGACTCGTTGCGAAGGGGTTCAAACAACGATATGGTCTCGACTATGATGACACATTCATCCTAGTTGTCAAGCTCGTCACCGTTCTTCTGGTTCTCTCCATTGCAGTCTCTCGTGGATCATGCCTGCGTCAACTGGACGTGCAAAACGCCTTTCTTCATGGTGTTCTTCAGGAAGAGGTGTATATGCGTCAACCCCCTGGTTTTGTGGATCCCAAGGCGCCACGATATCTCTGCAAGCTCAGGAAAGCAATATATGGTCTCAAACAAGCTCCTCGCGCGTGGTACTCCAGGCTCAGTTCGTGGCTTCTTGAACTTGGTCTTGTGGCATCTAAGGCTGACACCTCCCTCTTTGTTCTTCGGCATGCTCGTGTCACCATGTTCATGCTTGTGTATGTGGACGATACCATTGTGGCCAGTTCGTCTTCTGCTGCTACTACCAAGTTGCTTGCTGATCTTCAGGCTTCATTTTCTATCAAAGATCTCGGTCCCTTGCATTATTTCCTTGGAGTTGAGGTAAGGTCGTTGCCTAGGGGGATTGTACTTTCTCAACAGAAATATATTGGCGAATCCTTCACCGAGCTAATATGGAGAATTGTAACATCTCCACTACACCTATGTCTTCAACCGAGAAAATCACCAAGGAAAGTGGATCGCCGTTGTCTCAAGATGATAGCACCAAATAACGCAGTCTGGTTTGTGCCCTTCAGTATCTAACACTTACCAGGCCAAATATTTCCTTTGCAGTGAACCGTGTTTGTCGGTTTCTTCATGCACCAACAATTGCACATCTCTCAGTAGCCAAAAGAATTTTGAGATATTTGAAGTATACTCGGAGCATGGGTCTCTCCATAAGAAAGTCCCCTTCAATGCTGCTGAGCTGTTTTTCTGATGCAGACTTGGCAGGGTGCAGTGATGATCGGAGGTCTACAAGAGGCTTTGTTGTATTTCTTGGCCCTAATCTTGTGTCTTGGAGCTCAAGGAAACAAGCCACAGTCTCCTGGTCAAGCACGGAGTCTGAGTATAAAGCACTTGCAAATGGAATAGCAAAGATAATCTGGATCCAATCAGTTCTTGGTGAACTTGGTGTTTTCATGACAAGACCACCTGTGTTGTGGTGTGACAAATTGGGAGCTACTTATTTATATGCTAATCCAGTATTTCATGCCAGGACTAAGCATATAGAAGTAGATTTCCACTTTGTTCGAGAGAGAGTTGCATCCTAGGCATTGATTGTTCGGTTCATCTCTTCTAAAGAACAAGTTGCTGATATATTCACAAAGCCACTAGCTGAGACGATGTTTATCTCAAATAGATACAATCTGAATCTTCTTGAGGGAAGCTTAGATTGAGGGGGGGTGTTAAACTATATGTTGTTACGGATTAAGAGGTTGTTGATAT
Organism: Secale cereale; assembly: GCA_902687465.1. Taxonomy (NCBI): domain Eukaryota; kingdom Viridiplantae; phylum Streptophyta; class Magnoliopsida; order Poales; family Poaceae; genus Secale; species Secale cereale. The sequence goes on from LR738713.1 coordinate 498,268,015, forward strand.
TTGTATTCATCTCTCTATCCTTTGTAACACCTATGTAATCTTGGCTTTGCCATATGCCCTAGAGGCAGGATATATAAACGTTCCCCCGGTCACCCTATGGGCTGTGCCGAACCCAATCTTCTTCTCTTGTTTCACATGTTTTTCTTCATTCTCTCTCCAATCTGGGCACTGATCAGGCTACGTGTCCAGACGTCGGGGCAGTCTGAGGGGTTTGGTTGTGGATGATCTAAAGTCAGACTGTGTTTATATTAATATGCAATCTTGTTTTGAAACTCATAAGCAAACTTAGTGGGTTGAGGTTAGAACCTTCTTGATCTATTCATCAATCAAATATCATAAAGTACAAAGAACGCGAGAATTAATAAAAAAACAAATATATTCGTAGATCATCTAGAGAGGACTACAAAAACCGAAGCAAGCTGAAGGCGCGCCGCTGTCATCGTCCCTCCCTCACCAGAGTTGGACAAATCCTATTGCAGGAAACGGTCGAAAAATCATTGCGCCAAAGCCCCAAAGGACCAGCGCATCAAAACAATAACACCGATGATGAAGAGAGGCTTAGGGATCTAACGGTAGACACACGAACACAAACGAACGAAGACCGGATCTACGCGGATCCACCGAACACAAACGCCGACCGAATCCCATGGGATCTGCCGTAGACACAATCCCAAACATATTTCGATGACGAAGGGAGGCATAGCCGAGACGGGGACTAGGCGGGGAGAACATTATTCAATTTTTATGATGTCCACGCCGCCCTCATTTCTAAACAGGATACAAACCTAAGTAGACTAAGAAAAGACCTAACATGAAGCATGAGCGCTCCCATCTGTAAGGACCGGGCACCTCCATGGCCATAAAAGCCACAAGAGACGAGGCAGATCGGTGGCGGTGCCGACGAGAGGCAGAGAAACCCTAAACAACTGGGAGCCTTTCTTTCAAATCCTACTTGATACTCTTGCTAAGCTAAGTTTCAGTTTCCTGCTCAGCTTGCAGGCAAGTCAAGTTATATTTTCCCACTTTGCCAAATAAATATTCTGAGTATGCATGCTGGCCTCATGGATGGGTCACACACACTGTATTCGCCGCGCTTCGCTAAGCAAGACCTTTGAATAATCGGCGTCCAATTGAATCTTATTCCTCTCGATGCCGCCACGGTGCTATCTCAGATATCCAGGCCTAATGTTAGTAATAATGTCTACTAGCACGCGGCCAGAATTTCTTGCGCATACTCCAAATAATGCAGAAGAAATTAAGAGTGGCGTACGTTAGCCAGAACTCAAAATCCCATTTCCCCACTACTTGGTTTACTTGGTACATCAGCTAAGCTAATTTAATATATTCCTGCTTAGCTTGCAAGCCCAACACACAAGCTTCCCCTGCATGCCTTTGCCACCAAAGAAGCCTGAGCAAGCTGGCCTAATGGCTGGATCAGAGTAAACACACCGTGTTCTCGCTAGATATCGCTAAGCAAGACCTCTAAATAATCGGCAATGGAATCTTTTCCCCATCCGGCGCCATGTTACCTCTTGCGCGTCCGGCGGTAGGGCTGCGACCTGATTATATATTCGGTGCATGCCACCCCCTCGTTTATTCTTCCAGCTCCCGGCCACCATCCATTCTCGACATCTCAAGATCCAAGAAACCCAACACTGGCGGCGTACGGTGCTGTGTGTGTAGTAAGTTCAGTACGTACGTGATGGGCGACGACGGCGCCAAGGCGGCCACGACGACGATCGTGCGGCTGCGGGAGCTGCTGCACAAGTGGGCGCTCGGCGCCAGGGGCGACGCCGACGGCTGCGAGGAGGAGGAGGAGGAGGAGACGCACGCGCCGGCGGCGGGGGCGGGAGCGGGAGGCGCGCCGTCGTCGATCCCGCCGTTCGTGCTGCGGCGGCTGACGAGGACGGCGACGGTAGACTCGGACGACGAGAGCTGCCACAGCCCGGAGGCGGCGCCGGACGTGCCGAGGGGGTACTGCCCGGTGTACGTGGGGCCGGAGCAGCGGCGGTTCGTGATCCCGACCACCTACCTGGGGCACCCCGTGTTCCGGCTCCTCCTGGAGAAGGCCGAGGAGGAGTTCGGGTTCCAGCACGAGGGCGCGCTGGCCATCCCCTGCGACACCGAGGCCTTCAAGTACATCCTCCAGTGCGTCGAGCGCCACGACAAGGGCCTCGCCGCCGACGACGTCGACGTCGACGTCGACGGTATGTTGCCCGTCCTCGACTAGCTCCAGTCTCCAGTCCAGAGACGCTTGCGTACTACAGTAGCAGAGGATGGATCATTTAACCGTGTCATGGATTCGTCTGTAACAATGTTCTGAATTACGTTCGTTTGCATTCTATTTTCAGAAGAAGGGAAGCTGCGCCCTGTGCTGTAGATAGGGTCTGTAACGCTGTAATTTCTGTCTCTTTTTTCCAAGGAAAGGCCTAAATATACGATCAAGAATTAAATTGATCCGTCAAAGTAGTTTGGGTGTAAAACTGGTTGTGATCTGTTAGTAGTTTGTAATGGTAATTGTTCTCTGGTTTTGCTGGGCTCGCTCTATCTGTTCGTCAGGCACCAAGCGCGTGAGCTATGGAGGCTGCAAAGAGCCCATTTCGCTCGATCTGCACCCTTCATCTTCTGGGCTTTGTTCGCTGTAATTTTCTGCCGTTGGCAACCTTCTCCATCTGTTCTGGTTTCCTCTGTTGATTTATCGCCTGGTTCATTGGTCTCTGGCTATGACTGACGGGAAAGCGTAGAAAACAGATACGCATATCTCCTGCCTGTCACTTACTATTTTGATACAGAAATGCTGCCCATTTGGTTACTTCCCTTTTTTTTTCGAAACGAGTTACTTCCCGTTTGACATCTGATAAAATGCCCCCAGTTTTGTTTTGGAACAGAAAAACGTCCTGCCCTGCGGTGCTTCATCAGGTCAAGCGTTCATCACCTTGCCGCCCAAGAGTGCCGATTCTGAATCTTTGTTTGACTACCGTCCGATCAGCCCCATCCATCCCATCGCGAAGCTTTTTTTTCCCAAAGACCTCTCTCCCTTTGGTTTGCCCCTCGGCTTGGTGACATGGTGTCCGCGAACCAGAGTGTGTTCATTGCTGGATGCATCATCCACGACAACTTTCAGCTCATGAAGCACACCGCGCGTCTCATTCACAACCTGAAAGTGTCGCGCATGATGCTCAAGATTGACATTGCCCGGGCGTTCAACTCAGTCTCATGGCTACTCCTTCATATTCTCATCCACCTTGGTTTTGGCCCTTGCTTGCGCGAGTGGATATCAATCATCCTCTCCACGGCATTGACACGTGTGCTTGTTAATGGCGTGCCCGGGCACCCCATTTCTCACGCCAAAGCGAGCCGCTCTCCTCGATGTTTGTTCACTCTCGACATCGACGTCCTAAATGCTTTGATCTAGCGGGCGGCTGGCAGGGGATTGCTTTGCCGTCTCACTCCGTCTCGAAACAGGCTTTCGTCCCGCTTTATAGATAAAGCATATGTCCATACAACTACATTCGACGTCTCAAGTCAAGTCATAAAAAAGAAATGCTGGGGCCACAACACAAAAATGCCCAAATGAAAGAAGAGGAAACAGAAAGGCCTCCAGGGGCAAGCTACGAAACAAGCGAGCGGTTGGAGAGCCGACGCGCGGTAGACACCAGGGCGTCCAGGAATAGCTGAAGTGGATCACGACCCCTCGGCCAAGCGAGCGGATGCCAGTGCTGCGGGAAAGTAAGAAATTTGAAGAACGAGTCAGAAACACGTCACGGGAACACCCGCTCAATCATCATCTTGTTGCGAGTAGTCCAGAGAGTCCACATCATAGACGCGAAGATGAGCCAAAACAGTCGGCGCTTACGGTCAACCTGAGTGGCCCTAACCTGCAGAAAGTCTGCAAGGTCATGAGCCTCCCACTCTAGCCCTAGAGCCTCAAGAACAAAGCACCAAAATGCGTGCGCTGCTACGCAAGAAAACAAAATGTGCGTTCCCGTTTCCGAGGCATGGCACAAAGGACAAATGCCATTGCCCGGACCATGGCGTTTCAACACCTCGGTCCCCGAAGGCAGACGGTCTCGGAAAAGCTGCCATATAAAAATCTTAATCTTCAAGGGCAACGGTGCCTTCCACAATGGGGATAGCCACTGTAGAACCGACATACGACATAGTGCCTAATAGGCTGAACTAACGGAGAATTCACCGGAAGGAGAAAGGCTCTAAGAAACAGTGTGAGGGTCCTGGGACTGAGGAAGAGGGACTACTTCCCTCAGGTCTGTCCATTCCCGTACCTCATCTGGTCCGAATGAGCGACGGAACGCAATGTTCCATCCCTCCTCCAAAGCAGTTGCAGATACAAGAATGGCCAGGTCATCACAAATCGCAAAGAGCCTCGGGAACCGCAAGCGGAAGGCTCGCCCTCAAGCCAGGAGTCCAACCAAAATTGGGTCCCAGACCCATTGCCAACTGAGAAACGCAAACCCTGCCTAATCTCTTTCTTGATGGCCTGAATAGATTTCCAGAACTGGGACCCAGCCGAGTGTGAGAAAGCCATGATGGGTTGGCCCTGCAAGTACTTGGACTCAACCAGCTGCAGCCACAACCCCCCATCTCCCTGCAAGATCCGCCAAACCCAACGCGGCATAAGCGCGACGTTCATCCGGCGAGATGCAGGGATGCCCAGCCCAACTCGGTCCTTCGACAAGCAGATGTCAGCCCACTTCACCATATGGTACTTGGACCGACCATCCCCTGCCTTCCAGAAGAACCTACCAACTCCTTGTCAATGGAGCTATGCACACCTGCGGGTAAGATGTACATCCCCATCATATACATGGGGAGGCTGGCAAGGTTAGAGGTAATGAGGATAGTTTTGCTACCTTTAGAAGCGAACCTACCGCTCTAGGGCTCCGCACGGGATGCTACTCGTCCCACAAGTGGATCATACCCACTCACCCAAATCCTGGACTCAGCCAGGGGCATCCCCAAGTAAGATATTGTTGGGGAACGTAGTATTTAAAAAGAAATCCTACGATCACGCAAGATCTATCTACTAGATGCATAGAAACGAGGGGGAGAGTGTGTCTACGTACCCTCGTAGACCGGGAGCGGAAGCGTCTAGTGACGCGGTTGATGTAGTCGAACTTCTTCGCGATCCAACCGATCAAGTACCGAACGTACGACACCTTCGCGTTCAGCACACGTTCAGCTTGATGACGTCTCACGAGCTCTTGATCCAGTTGAGCTTCACGGGAGAGTTTTGTCAGCACGACGGCGTGGTGACGGATATGATGAAGTTACCGTCGCAAGGCTTCGCCTAAGCGCTGCAACGATATGACCGAGGTGTGTTACTGTGGAGGGGGGCACCGCACACGGTTGGGAGAGATCAACTGATCAACTTGTGTGTACTAGGGTGCCCCCCTGCCCCCGTATATAAAGGAGCAAGGGGGGAGGCCGGCCGGCCCTCTCTGGCGCGCTAGGAGAGGCAATCCTACTAGGAATAGGATTGCAATCCTATTCCTAGTAGGAATCACCAAGAGGGGAAGGAAAGAGAGGGAGAGAAGGGGAAGGAAAGAGGGGGCCGCGCCCCCCTCGCCTAGTCCAATTCGGACTGCCCTTGGGAGGGGGCGCGCCACCTCCTGGCTGCTGCCCTCTTTCTCCCCTATGGCCCACTAAGGCCCATCTTTCCCCCGGGGGGTTCCGGTAACCCCCCCCCCCCCCCCCCCCCCCCCCCCCCCCCCCCCC
>LR738713.1:498273866-498309051 GCA_902687465.1 Secale cereale
CCCCCCGGGCACTCCGGTAAATTCTGAAACTTTCCAGAACACTTCCGGTGTCCGAATATAGTCGTCCAATATATCAGTCTTTACGTCTCGGACATTCGGAGACTCCTCGTCATGTCCGTGATCTCATCCGGGACTCCGAACTACCTTCGGTACATCAAAACTCATAAACTCATAATACCGATCGTCATCAAACGTTAAGCGTGCGGACCCTACGGGTTCGAGAACTATGTAGACATGACCGAGACTCATCTCCGGTCAATAACCAATAGCGGAACCTGGATGCTCATATTGGTTCCTACATATTCTACGAAGATCTTTATCAGTCAAACCGCATAACAACATACGTTGTTCCCTTTGTCATCGGTATGTTACTTGCCCGAGATTCGATCGTCAGTATCTCAATACCTAGTTCAATCTCGTTACCGGCAAGTCTCTTTCCTCGTTCCGTAATACATCATCTCGTGACTAACTCATTAGTCATTTGCTTGCCAGGCTTATTATGATGTGTATTACCGAGAAGGCCCAGATATACCTCTCCGACACTCGGAGTGACAAATCCTATTCTTGATCTATGCCAACACCACGAACACTTTCGGAGACACCTGTAGAGGATCTTTATGATCACCCAGTTACGTTGTGACGTTTGATACAAGGTGTTCCTACGGTATTCGGGAGTTGCATAATCTCATAGTCATAGGAACATGTATAAGTCATGAAGAAAGCAATACCAGTGAAACTAAACGATCATAGTGCTAAGCTAACGGATGGGTCTAGTCCATCACATCATTCTCCTAATGATGTGATCCTGTTGATCAAACGACAACTCATGTCTATGGCTAGGAAACATAGTCATCTTTGATCAATGAGCTAGTCTAGTAGAGGCATACTAGGAACATACTGTTTTGTCTATGTATTCACACATGTACTAAGTTTCCGGTTAATACAATTCTAGCATGAATAAAAGATATTTATCATGATATAAGGAAATACAAATAACATCTTTATTATTGCCTCTAGGGCATATTTCCTTCAGTCTCCCACTTGAACTAGAGTCAATAATCTAGATTACAAATTAATGATCCTAACACCCATGGAGTCCTGGTGCTGATCATGTTTTGCTCGCGGAAGAGGCTTAGTCAGTGGGTCTGCAACATTCAGATCCGTATGTATCTTGCAAATATCTATGTCTCCCTCCTTGACTAGATCGCGGATGGAATTGAAGCGTCTTTTGATGTGCTTTGTTCTCTTGTGAAACCTGGATTCCTTCGCCAAGGCTATTGCTCCAGTGTTGTCACAAAAGATTTTCATTGGACCCGATGCACTAGGTATTACACCTAGATCGGATATGAACTCCTTCATCCAGACTCCTTCATTTGCTGATTCTGAAGCAGCTATGTATTCCGCTTCACATGTAGATCCCGCCACGACGCTCTGCTTGGAACTGCACAAACTGACAGCTCCACCATTTAATAAAAATACATATCCGGTTTGTGACTTAGAGTCATCCGGATCAGTGTCAAAGTTGGAATTGACATAACCGTTTACGACGAGCTCTTTGTCACCTCCATACACGAGAAACATATCCTTTGTCCTTTTCAGGTATTTCAGGATGTTCTTGACCGATGTCGAGTGATCCACTCCTGGATTACTTTGGTACCTCCCTGCCAAACTTATAGCAAGGCACACATCAGGTCTGGTACACAGCATTGCATACATGATAGATCCTATGGCTAAGGCATAGGGAATGACTTTCATTTTCTCTCTATCTTCTGCAGTGGTCGGGCATTGAGTCTTACTCAACTTCACACCTTGTAACACAGGCAAGAACCCTTTCTTCGACTGATCCATTTTGAACTTTTTCAAAACTTTATCAAGGTATGTGCTTTGTGAAAGTCCAATTAAGCGTCTTGATCTATCACTATAGATCTGGATGCCTAATATGTAAGCAGCCTCTCCGAGGTCTTTCATTGAAAAACTCTTATTCAAGTATCCTTTTATGCTATCCAGAAATTCTATATCATTTCCAATCAACAATATGTCATCCACATATAATATCAGAAATGCTACAGAGCTCCCACTCACTTTCTTTTAAATACAGGCTTCTCCAAAAGTCTGTATAAAACCATATGCTTTGATCACCTCATCAAAGCGTATATTCCATCTCCGAGATGCTTGCACCAGTCCATAGATGGATCGATGGAGCTTGCATACTTTGTTAGCTCCTTTTGGATCGAAAAAACCTTCTGGTTGCATCATATACAACTCTTCTTTGAGATATCCATTCAGGAATGCAGTTTTGACATCCATTTGCCATATTTCATAATCATAAAATGCGGCAATTGCTAACATGATTCGGACAGACTTAAGCATCGCTACAGGTGAGAAAGTCTCATCGTAGTCAACTCCTTGAACTTGTCGAAACCCTTTCGCAACAAGTTGAGCTTTGTAGATAGTAACATTACCGTCTGCGTCGGTCTTCCTCTTGAAGATCCATTTATTTTCGATGGCTTGTCGATCATCGGGCAAGTCAACCAAAGTCCACACTTTGTTCTCATACATGGATCCCATCTCAGATTTCATGGCCTCAAGCCATTTTGCGGAATCTGGGCTCATCATCGCATCCTCATAGTTCGTAGGTTCATCATGGTCTAGTAACATGACTTCCAGAACTGGGTTGCCGTACCACTCTGGTGCGGAACGTACTCTGGTTGATCTACGACGTTCAGCAGAAACTTGATATGAAGTTTCATGATCATCATCATTAGCTTCCTCACTAATTGGTGTAGGAATCACTGGAACTAGTTTCTGTGATGTTCCACTTTCTAATTCGGAGAAGGTACAATTACCTCATCAAGTTCTACTTTCCTCCCACTCACTTCTTTCGAGAGAAACTCCTTCTCTAGAAATGATCCATTTTTAGCAACGAATATTTTACCTTCGGATCTGTGATAGAAGGTTTACCCAACAGTCTCTTTTGGGTATCCTATGAAGACACATTCTCTGACTTGGGTTCGAGCTTATTAGGTTGAAGCTTTTTCACATAAGCATCGCAGCCCCAAACTTTAAGAAACGACAACTTTGGTTTCTTGCCAAACCATAGTTCATAAGGTGTCGTCTCAACGGATTTAGATGGTGCCCTATTTAACGTGAATGCAGCTGTCTCTAAAGCATAACCCCAAAACGATAGTGGTAAATCGGTAAGAGACATCATAGATCGCACCATATCCAATAAAGTACGGTTACGACGTTCGGACACACCATTACGCTGTGGTGTTCCGGGTGGCGTGAGTTGTGAAACTATTCCATATTGTTTCAAATGAAGACCAAACTCGTAACTCAAATATTCACCTCCACGATCAGATCGCAGAAACTTTATTTTTCTTGTTACGATGATTCTCTACTTCCCTCTGAAATTCTTTAAACTTTTCAAATGTTTCAGACTTGTGCTTCATTAAGTAGATATACCCATATCTGCTCAAATCATCAGTGAATGTCAGAAAATAACGATACCTGCCGCGAGCTTCAACACTCATTGGTCCGCATACATCAGTATGTATGATTTCCAACAAATCTGTTGCTCGCTCCACAGTTTCGGAGAATGGAGTTTTAGTCATCTTGCCCATGAGGCGTGGTTCGCAAGCACCAAGTGATTCATAATCAAGTGATTCCAAAAGTCCATAACTATGGAGTTTCTTCATGCGCTTTACACCAATATGACCTAAACGGCAGTGCCACAAATAGGTTGCACTATCATTATTAACCTTGCATCTTTTGGCTTCAATATTATGAATATGTGTATCACTACAATCGAGATCCAACAAGAATAGACCACTCTTCAAGGGTGCATGACCATAAAAGATATCATTCATAAAAATAGAACTACCATTATTCTCTGATTTAAATGAATAACCGTCTCGCAATAAACAAGATCCAGATATAATGTTCATGCTTAACGCTGGCACCAAATAAAAATTATTTAGGTCTAAAACTAATCCCGAAGGTAGATGTAGAGGTAGCGTGCCGACGGCGATCACATCGACTTTGGAACCATTTCCCATGCGCATCGTCACCTCGTCCTTAGCCAATCTTCGTTTAATCCGTAGTCCCTGTTTCGAGTTACAAATATTAGCAACCGAACCGGTATCAAATACCCAGGTACTACTACGAGCATTAGTAAGGTACACATCAATAACATGTATATCACATATACCTTTGTTCACCTTGCCATCCTTCTTATCCACCAAATACTTGGGCAGTTCCGCTTCCAGTGTCCAGTCCCCTTGCAGTAGAAGCACTCAGTTTCAGGCTTGGCTCCAGACTTGGGTTTCTTCGTGGGAGTAGCAACTGTCTTGCTATTCTTCTTGAAGTTTCTCTTCTTTCCCTTGCCCTTTTTCTTGAAACTAGTGGTCTTGTTAACCATCAACACTTGATGCTCCTTTTTGATTTCTACCTCCACAGCTTTGAGCATAGCGAAGAGCTCGGGAATTGTCTTCTGCATCCCTTGCATATTATAGTTCATCACGAAGCCTTTATAGCTTGGTGGCAGTGATTGAAGAACTCTATCAATAACACTATCCTCGTCAACTTTGCAACCAAGTTGAGTCATATGAGTGTAGTACCCAGACATTCTGAGTAAGTGTTCACTAATAGGACTGTTCTCCTCCATCTTGCAGCTGCAGAACTTATTGGAAATCGCATATTTCTCAATCCGGGCATTTACTTGAAATATTAACTTCAACTCCCAGAACATCTCATATGGTCCATGACGTTCAAAACGTCGTTGAAGTCCCGGTTCTAAGCCGTAAAGCATGGCACACTGAAGTATCGTGTAGTCATCAGACCGCGTCTGCCAGACATTCAAAGCGTCTACATTAGCGGGAGGGGGCTTGTCACCTAGCGGTGCTTCAAGGACATAATTCTTCTGTGCAGCAATGAGGATAATCCTCAAGTTACGAATCCAGTCCGTGTAATTGCTAACATCATCTTTCAACTTAGCTTTCTCTAGGAATGCATTAAAATTCAAAGGAACGGTAGCACGGGCCGCCATTGATCTACAACAACATAGATATGCAAAAAACTATCAGGACTAAGTTCATGATAAATTAAAGTTCAATTTAATCATAGTACTTAATAACTCCCACTTAGATAGACATCCCTCCGGTGATCTAAATGATCACGTGATCCAAATCAACTAAACCATGTCCGATCATCACGTGAGATGGAGTAGTTTCAATGGTGAACATCTTATGTTGATCATATCTACTATATGATTCACGCTCGACCTTTCGGTCTCTAGTGTTCCGAGGCCATATCTGCATATGCTAGGCTCATCAAGTTTAACCCGAGTATTCCGCGTGTGCAAAACTGGCTTACACCCGTTGTATTTGAACGTAGATCTTATCACACCCAATCATCACGTGGTGTCTCGGCACGACGAACTTTCGCAATGGTGCATACTCAGGGAGAACACTTATACCTTGAAATTTTGTAAGGGATCATCTTATAATGCTACCGTCGTACTAAGCAAAATAAGAAGCATAATAAGATAAACATCACATGCAATCAAAATATGTGACATGATATGGCCATCATCATCTTGTGCTTTTGATCTCCATCTCCAAAGATCCGTCATGATCAGACACCTTGATCTCCATCGTAGCATCGTTGTCGTCTCGCCAACTATTGCTTCCACGACTATCGCTACCGCTTAGTGATAAAGTAAAGCAATTACATGGCGATTGCATTTCATACAATAAAGCGACAACCATATGGCTCCTGCCAGTTGCCGATAACTTTACAAAACATGATCATCTCATACAAAGCCGTATAACTCATCATGTCTTGACCATATCACATCACAATGTCTCCTGCAAAAACAAGTTAGACGTCCTCTACTTTGTTGTTGCAAGTTTTACATGGCTGCTACGGGCTTAGCAAGAACCGTTCTTACCTACGCATACAGAACCACAACGATGTTTCGTCAAGTATGTGATGTTTTAACCTTCACAAGGACCGGGCGTAGTCACACTTGATTCAGCTAAAGTGAGAGAGACAGACACCCGCCAGTCACCTTTAAGCAATGAGTGCTCATAACGGTGAAACCAGTCTCGCGTAATCGTATGCGTAATGTCGGTCCGGGCAGCTTCATCTCACAATACCGCCGAAGCAAAGTATGACATGCTGGTAAGAAGTATGACTAGTATCGTCCACAACTCACTTGTGTTCTACTCGTGCATATCATCTACGCATAGATCTGGCTTATGATGCCAATATTGGGGAACGTAGTATTTTCAAAAAATTCCTACGATCACGCAAGATCTATCTACTAGATGCATAGCAACGAGGGGGAGAGTGTGTCGACGTACCCTCGTGGATCGGGAGCAGAAGCGTCTAGTGACGCGGTTGATGTAGTCAAACTTCTTCGCGATCCAACCGATCAAGTACCGAATGTATGGCACCTCCGCGTTCAGCACACGTTCAGCTTGATGACGTCCCACGAGCTCTTGATCCAGTCGAGCTTCGCGGAGAGTTTCGTCAGCACGACGACGTGGTGACAGATATGATGAAGTTACCGTCACAGGGCTTCGCCTAAGCGCTGCAACGATATGACCGAGGTGTGTTACTGTGGAGGGGGGCACTGCACACGGTTGGGAAAGATCAACTGATCAACTTATGTGTACTAGGGTGCCCCCTGCCCTCGTATATAAAGGAGCAAGGGGGGAGGCCGGCCGGCCCTCTATGGCGCGCCAGGAGAGGTCCTAGTAGGAATCACCAAGAGGGCAAGGAAAGAGAGGGAGAGAAGGGGGAAAGAGGGGGCCGCGCCCCCTCCCCTAGTCCAATTCGAACTGCCCTTGGGAGGGGCGTGCCACCTCCTGGCTGCTGCCCTCTTTCTCCCCTATGGCCCATTAAGGCCCAACTTTCCCCCGGGGGGTTCCGGTAACCCCCCCGGCACTCCGGTAAATTCTGAAACTTTCCAGAACACTTCCGGTGTCCGAATATAGTCGTCCAATATATCAATCTTTACGTCTCGGACATTCCTAGACTCCTCGTCATGTCCGTGATCTCATCCGGGACTCCGAACTACCTTTGGTACATCAAAACTCATAAACTCATAATACCGATCGTCATCAAACGTTAAGCGTGCGGACCCTACGGGTTCGAGAACTATGTAGACATGACCGAGACTTATCTCCGGTCAATAACCAATAGCGGAACCTGGATGCTCATATTGGTTCCTACATATTCTATGAAGATCTTTATCGGTCTAACCGCAATACAACATACGTTGTTCCCTTTGTCATCGGTATGTTACTTGCCCGAGATTTGACCGTCAGTATCTCAATACCTAGTTCAATCTCGTTACCGGAAATTCTCTTTACTCGTTCCGTAATACATCATCTCGTGACTAACTCATTAGTCATTTGCTTGCAAGACTTATTATGATGTGTATTACCGAGAGGGCCCAGAGATACCTCTCCGACACACGGAGTGAAAAATCATATTCTTGATCTATGCCAACACCACGAACACTTTCGGAGACACCTGTAGAGCATCTTTATGATCACCCAGTTATGTTGTGACATTTGATAGCGCACAAGGTGTTCCTACAGTATTCGGGAGTTGCATAATCTCATAGTCATAGGAACATGTATAAGTCATGAAGAAAGCAATAGCAGTGAAACTAAACGATCATAGTGCTAAGCTAACGGATGGGTCTAGTCCATCACATCATTCTCCTAATGATGTCATCCCGTTGATCAAATGACAACTCATGTCTATGGCTAGGAAACATAGCCATCTTTGATCAATGAGCTAGTCTAGTAGAGGCATACTAGGGACATATTGTTTTGTCTATGTATTCACACATGTACTAAGTTTCCGGTTAATACAATTCTAGCATGAATAAAAGACATTTATCATGATATAAGGAAATACAAATAACATCTTTATTATTGCCTCTAGGGCATATTTCCTTCAGATATGGGGAATGACGCTAACCTACAGTTGAGGTTAGCCGCGATCCGAAGCTGCTCAACCTCCGAATAGCCAAGGACCACCACTGTCGGCGTCCTGGGAACTATGCTACCCAGACTTGCGTGCATGCGGCCCGTGACGCGCTCCTACTACGGCCTGGTACGGCCCATCTTATCGACCAGCTGCTCAAGACCCTCGCGAGTGGGCTAGGCCTCGTGAGGAGAACGACACCAAGACCCTCTCAGGAGCGGCCTCGGCTAGGCTGCTCCGGAGGGGCGGAGAACTCAAGGCCAAGCCCGCCTCAGGAGGAGGCAGTGACACACCACACCAGTGGGTGCCAGCGCGTGCCAGCGGCGCAGTTGTCGTTTTGGTGCAAAGGAGACAATGCAGGCGCAGGTTCCCGAGGGGCGAGACAAAGGTTTCCCCTTCGGTGCAACAAGACCGAAGACCACAAGGACGACAGGGAGGATGTCACCACCGATCCCACCACTGCGTCACCGTCTGATCTCTTCGCAGGCGGAGACCGCTTTTGTCAGGATAGGAACGTCCTTGTGTTCCCGCTCAAAATGGTCGTTGTGGGATCCCTTCCCGCCTAAACATTTCGGGGGAAGAGGACCCTGGCCGCCTATATAAGTAGCTAGGGCTTCCACTGTGGAGGCAATCTGATCTGGATTGGCCTCATCTCGAACACCCCACCTTCTCTTCAAGGAGCAAGAACACTTGCCTCCTGACCCTCTTGAGCTCTCCTCCTGAGCTCAAGAACCAATGTACTTGTTCATACTCAAGCCCCCCTGAGGCTAATCCACCCAAGCAGGACATAGGGTTTTACATCGCAAGGTGGCCAGAACCTGGGTAAACTCGTGTGTGCTTTACTTGTTGCTTGCTTGAATCTCACCACCGGGCGAGGGTGTGGCGCTAGGTAGACGTGAGCGGGAGAGATCTTCGTTCACGCCCCTGTGTTCGAACTTCTTTGGGTTTGCGGAGCCCGTAATCCGACATTTGGCACGCCAGGTAGGGGGCGTGTCGAAATCTCGCCTCTCCGACGACCTCGTCCCGCTCTCGTTTGTCGACCTCGCTTCACCGCCATGGTGGACACACGTCGGGCGCGCACCGCCCGTCGCGCCGCCAACGTCGCTCAGATGGCGCCCATGGGCAACGGTGCACCTCTCCACCCCAACTCGCCGGTCGCCAACGCTGCCACCGACCCAGCCATCCACAAGCAGCAGGACTCGTCACTGCCGCTGTCCGTGCGGCGCGATGGCCGCACGGCGACACCATCACCCTCGCCGGGCGCGGCGTCGTCTTCGCTGATCCGCCGCGGGCCGGTCTACCAGCAGCCTGCGCTACTGATGACGCGGGAGCTCCTACGCTACTGTCCAGCGGACGACCTCTACGACGAGTGGCTCCACCGCATCATCGATCTTGTCAACGCCGCCGGGGAGGTACCTGCACCGACTCACTCCTCCCGTCCTTCGTCGCTCATGGCGGGGAACGTGGACCATGGCGTCCCGGCTCCACCTCCACTTCACGACGCTGGCCAGGGGCTTAGACGCGAGGCTCCACGGCGCGAGCCGCCCCGTAGGGCCCCTGTGCGACGAGGAGAGCTGCCAGGTGGTCCCGCATCCCCAGGCAGAAGCTTGCGGGCTCCCCGTTCCGCAGCACCAGAACCGCGCACCACATGAGGTGGTGGCGCATGTACCCCAGGAACCAGCACCGCAGGCGCAGGGGGCGCCTGCAATCATGAGCGTGGCTGGATGTCGCGCCCTAGCTCCAGAGCTGCGGCACCTCGTCTGGCCCGGCAAGTTCAAGCTGGATCTGCCTCCGCGCTACGATGGCACCGCCGACCCCGCAGAGTTCCTCCAGCTCTACGAGCTGAGCATCGAGGCGTCCAACGGCACCGAGCAGGTCATGGCGAACTGGTTCCCCATGGCCCTCAAGGACGACGCTCTCTCTTGGCTCCTGAACCTCCCCGCAGGATCCATCTCCTCCTGGGGGGAGCTTCGTGAGCGTTTCGTTGCCAACTTCCAAGGTACCTGTGACCGAGCCCCGGCGGTCGCGGATCTGCGCCGCGTGAAGCGGCAACCTGGGGAGACCCTACAGAAGTACATCTAGCGTTTTGACACCGTGCGCCTCAGGGTCCCCAGGGTCTCGGACGAGACCATCATCTCGAAGTTCTCCGACGGTGTCCGCGACGTCAGGATGAAGGAGGAGCTCGCCATCCACGAGGACCTGTGCACGGCCCTCGAGATGTTCAACCTCGCGGCGAAGTGCGCTAGGGCAGAGGAAGGCCGCCTCTCTCTCCCGGAGCTGCCTGAAGCGGAGGTTGACGACAAGAAGGCCAAGGCCAAGGAAGCAAAGTGCAAGGGACCCGCCATGCTGGCTGCGGAGCCAGAAGTGAAGCGTGGCTGTGGCTACAACGACCCTCCCAGAGACAATCGTTCGTAGTGCGTCTTCCACGATGTTCACAGCCACAACACCAACGACTGTCAAGAACTCAGGGCGATGCGTGGCGGGCGCGTCGGGCAGCATCCTGAGCGTGACAACCGCGGCTATGGCCGTGGAGGGGGCCGTGGTAGAGCACGCTGGGACGGCAGGAACTCGCGCCAAGGATGGCACGACCAACCTCGTGAAGACCGCTGGCAGGAGAAGCCTCGTGACGCCCCCTGGCGCGACCAGCCTCGTGAGGGTCGCCCTCAGGGCAACGCGGGCCTGCCTCCGCTGCCACCACCGCCAAGAAGGAATGACGACGACCGCGAGGGAGATGAAGCAGGGGGCTTTCGGGAGCCACGCGCGGTTGCATGCATCCTGGAAGGAGCCCACGCTCCGGCTTCCCACCGCATCTTCAAGTAGTTTGCTTGTGAGGTGAACGCGGCGGTCCCTAGGCCTGACGCCGCGTGCAACCTCAGGTGGACCAAGCAGGTCATTGCCTTCGACCCCAAGGACCAGCTCAAGTGCACCGCAGCCCCACGCACTCTCCCGATGCTCTGCACTCCGACCATCAGCAACGTCCTCGTGACCAAGACCCTCATTGACGATGGAGCAGGGTTCAACGTCCTCTCCGTACAGACCTTCGAGACGCTCCAAGACCCCTAAGATCAGCTGCACCCAACTAAGCCATTCTACGGAGTCACAAATGGCTCCACACTCCTGATGGGGCAGGTCTGCCTCCCCGTCACCTTCGGCGGTCGCGACAACTATCACACCGAGCTCATCGAGTTCAACGTCGCCAACATTCACCTCCCGTACAACGCCATCCTAGGGTATCCGGCCCTCGCCAAGTTCATGGCGGCGACCCATCACGGCTACAACATCCTCAATATGCCCGGGAGTAGCAGGGTCATCACGATCGCCTGCGACGAGAAGGAAGCAGTGCGTTCCCTAGAGCGCGCCTACCAGACTGCAGCGGTCGAGAGCTCCAACGAAGATGGAGCCGTCTTTGCCCTGCAGACCGCCCCCAAGAAGAAGAAGCACCTGTCCGCAAACGGACCTCGGGACGCAGGGGCTCCTGACGGCACCGCCTCGAGACCCGCGCCTGCTGACGAGGTGCCCTCCACCCTCGCATAAGGAGGCGCGCCCGGCGCCCCCCTCAGGACGGGCTCGGGGGCTCTCCTCTGGAGTGCCTCTAGTCTGACCAGCGTCACGAGGGAGGTGTTCGGGCACCACCTGCAGGCGTGTCTCGACGTGCGTTTTTGTGAGCCCAGCGTGAGCCATACAGCGCTGGGGGCTCAGGACTTCATCGACCAAGCTACCGAGGAACTTCAGTACGCAAGGCTCATACGTGGTGGGCGCAACCGCACGGCACCAAGCTCACCTACCAGCAACCCAAGCAACCAATTCCGCGTCTGCGTCGACATCGCATGCCTCAACCGAGCCGCTTCTCTGGAGCCCTTCTGGCTGATGGCTGTCGGCTGGAGGAGGACTCTCCCCTGTAGTTACATTCACACGCTCTTCGGCTTCCGCAACACGGCTGCCACGTTCCAGTACCTCACGCGGCAGGCTTTGGGGGCTCAGGAGGCTCAGTGGAAGGCGGTCCTGACGGAGCAGGAGCCGCACCCCCGTGACCACTGAGGGTCTCCGGAGCCCCTGGGCCTCAGGAGCCCGGCGATCCTCAGGAGCGACCCGCGCGACTCGCGTCTTCGGCTACCCCAACTCTTCTTCGACGACAAGTATCACGTGATGTATCAGGTATTCAATCGAGGGCGCACCCGGGCTGCATCATCCTCGAGCTGCTGGGGGCTCACCCCCACAACTGTCTCTTTGGCGCACAAATCAAGGCTAGTTGTTTCTTCCTACTTGCATTATCTATATGCTTGGCGTTCTCACCGCCACTAAGGTCATGAGCCCTTGCGAGCCCGCCTGCGACTACCCCATGATAAAGGACTGGCACGGCGCCTGTACTCGGGTCCGTCCCTGCAGCGTCACTAAATCCAAGGGATGAGCTCTGTCTCGCGAGCCATTCCCGTGACGTCACCTCCCGTGGTCCTTGGTGCCTTATTCTCGCATGGGCTAATCGTGGATGGGTAAGTGGGGGAGGTAGGCAGCGTCAGCAGCGGGTGAATGCGCTGGGCATCCAGATAGACCCACCTCTTTCGGTGGTGTATATCTTCTTCCCGACTGTCATCATCCTGCAGCCCTGGCGCTGGAAGACGAAGGAGATGCAGCCCGAGCACGGACCCTCGTCATACCGCTGCATGGAGAAGAAGTGGCGGAAGAGGGCGACGGCCGGTTTCACCCCACACACGCCTCGCAGTAAAAGGCGAAGAGCGACAGGACGAAGATGGAGCGAGGCTGGATGTGGAGGGCGTGCACCTGGTAGTGATTCAGGATGGCGTAGAAGAACTCCGAGAAGGGCGGCACGAGCCCGACGGAGATGCTGTGGAGGGAGAAGGGGTAGCAAGACTTCGGCAAGGTCCGCACCACGGTGGACCCAACCCAAATCTTCGCCGGGCCATGCTCGTTATGGTTGCTCAGCAAGGAAGACTGGACCTCCGCCTAGCCCCCCTCCTCGGTGATGGTGGACTCCTCGAGCGCCGCCTCAGGGGAGGAAGTAGATCCGGACGACTGCGTGGCACCTTTGCCTTTCTTCACTATTGCTGGAGGCACTGGAGAATGCAGGTGATTTAGGAAGGCTGGGGGCGAAGGAGAAGGGGATCTGAGCAGGAGGAAAGGAAGCGATAACCCCTTTGCAGCTAAGACGGTCCCTTTTGTCAAGTAGCACGGTCACCAAGACTGCATGGGGAGCGGAGTCACCCACGTCCCATCCAACCGTCGCGCGCCAGCCTGGCCCGCAGTCTTTTGGGGCCCGCGACGCTTCTTTCTCGACTAAGGCTTCGCCCGGAAGCCAACTCCGCGCGCGCCTTGGGCCCGTAGGCTACTGTCGGTGTCCTGGGAACCAGGGTACCCAGACTTGTGTGCCTGCGGCCCGCGACGCGCTCCTACTACGGCCTGGTACGGCCCAGCTGATCGACCAGCTGCTCAAGACCCTCGCGAGGGGGCTAGGCCTCGTGAGGAGAACGACACGAAGACCCTCTCAGGAGCGGCCTCGGCTAGGCTGCTCCGGAGGGGCGGAGAACTCAAGGCCAAGCCTGCCTCTGGAGGAGGCAGTGACACGAGAAGTGATGCACCACACCAGTGGGTGCCAGCGCGTGCCAGCGGCGCAGTTGCCGTTTTGGTGCAAAGGAGACAACGCAGGCGCAGGTTCCCGAGGGGCGAGACAAAGGTTTCCCCTTCGGTGCAACAAGACCGAAGACCGCAAGGACGACAGGGAGGATGTCACCACCGAGCCCACCACCGCGTCACCGTCTGATCTCTTTTCAGGCGGAGACCGCTTTTGTCAGGATAGGAACGTCCTTGTGTTCGCGCTCAAAATGGTCGTTGTGGGATCCCTTCCCGCCTAAACATTTCAGGGGAAGAGGACCCTGGCCGCCTATATAAGTAGCTAGGGCTTCCACTGTGGAGGCAATCTGATCTGGATTGGCCTCATCTCGAACACCCCACCTTCTCTTCAAGGAGCAAGAACACTTGCCTCCTGACCCTCTTGTGCTCTCCTCCCGAGCTCAAGAACCACTGTACTTGTTCATACTCAAGCCCCCCTGAGGCTAATCCACTCAAGCAGGACGTAGGGTTTTACACCGCAAGGTGGCCTGAACCTGGGTAAACTCGTGTGTGCTTTACTTGTTGCTTGCTTGAATCTCACCACCGGGCGAGGGCGTGGCGCTAGGTAGATGTGAGTGGGAGAGATCTTCGTTCACGCCCCTGTGTTCGAACTTCTTTGGGTTTGGGGAGCCCATAATCCGACAACCACCTCGCTCTTATCAAAGTTAATCTTAAGTCCGGACATTTCCTCAAAGCAGAGCAAAAAGAACTTAACATTAACAATATCCGAGTCCGAGCCTTCCACCATAATCATGGTGTCATCCGTATACTGCAAGTTAGTAACCCCCCCATCCTGGATGAGGTGGCTAACTACACCCTTAAGGTGGCTGGCCAACTTGGCCTTATCTAAGATGCCCGCAAGGGCATCAACTGCGAGGTTGAAAAGCAAGGGGGAGAAAGGGTCCCCTTGCTTTACCCCTCTGGAAGACTGGAAAAAGGGTCCCGCCTCGCCATTGTTGTTGATCGCCGTGTTCCCAGATCTAACCAATTGCATGATCCAGGAACACCACCTCTTGTCAAATCCTCGTCGCTCCATCGCCAACCTCAAAAAGCACCAGTCCAGACGGTCATACGCCTTCTGGAAGTCCAATTTGAGGAAGACCCCCTTAAGCCCCTTCGACGCCACCTCGTGGACGATCTCGCGAAGGGCAAGAATTCCGTCATGGATCTGCCGACCCTTCAGGAACGCGGACTGAAGGGGATGAGCAAGCCTTTCCGCCACCGGGGATAAGCAAGTTGCACAAACCTTCACAAAGATTCGCTCCAACACATTGATCACCATGATGGGGCGAAACTGCCGAATATCCGTCGCCCCAACTACTTTGGGGATCAGAGATATGACACCATAGTTAATCCTAGCCATGTCCAGGGTTCCAATATAGAACTCATGAAACATGGGCATAATGACCGGGCGTAAGATCTCCCAGATTTTTTGGAAAAAGACTACCGGGAGGCCGTCCGGCCCCGGGGCCGAGCAAGCTTTCATAGACGCAATCGCTCAGCCCACCTCCTCAGGGGAGAATGGGAGAGTGAGTTCCGCATTCTCCGCATCGGAGACCTGGTCACCAAGCGGCCAGAAGTCAGCGTAGAGAGAGACGCCTCCGCACAGCTCAGCCGAGAACAACTCCTTATAAAAGGAGTAAATATGGTGGAGATGTCCTCTGGGCTTTCCAGAAGAACATCTCCATCCCAGAGGAAAGGGATGGCACACTTCCGCCTGCGGCCATTAGCAATCGCCTGAAAGTAGGTAGTGTTCGCATCCCCCTTAGGAAGCCAGTTCTGACCCCCTCGACGCTACCAGAACAGCTCCTCGCTCTTGTAAATGTCCATGAGTGAGGCCTCGAGGGCGTATCTCCTAAGCCAGTCGTCAGGAGACAAGCCCTGCCCGTCAGCATGGTCATCCAACACCTTAATCTGATCCAGCAGGGCCCCTTTACGGGTCCGGAGGTCAGCCGGCCCTTCATGGCCTGACGAGACAACTTAGCACAGTGATGCCAGACATCCACAACACAAAACACACGAGGTGGGGACGCGACCGCCTCTAGCTAGTGGTCGCGAACCATCTCAAAGAAACCTGGTTGCTCTAGCTAGAAAGACTCAAAGCGGAAGCGACGGGTCCTAGGGGGGCCTCATCCTCCGACGAGAAAAGCAAGGGGGTATGATCGGAGCCAATCCGAGTGACCACCTTGAGAGAGCACAATGGGAACATCACTTCCCACTGAGCCGACACAAAGACCCGATCTGAAACACTCTAGATGGCGTCCGCATGCTTATTCATCCACGTAAACCTAGCCCCTACGCAGGCTATCTCACGGAACGCAAGGTCTACAATGCAGTCATTAAATAGACGCATGCGGACCTGATAAACATTAGGCGAGATTTTATCAGAAGCTCACCTAATGAGGTTGAAGTCACCAGCCACCACCACCAGAGTGGTGCACCTCTCCACCTTATTTTTAAGCTCGGCGAGGAAGTCGACAGAGCGAGCATGATCCACAGGACCATAGACAAAAATCACCTCCCAACTGAAGTGGACTCGTCGGTCTCAGACAGACATGCTCAGGAAGTTCCCCTCGGTCCATATCCTCAACTGAGAAAGCATCCTCCCGGACTCCGAGCAAAATGCCCCCAGATTGCCCCATAGCAGGCAACCACTGCCAGGCAAACTGATGGCGGGAGAGCCCCTGGAGCTCATGCATACTAAAGTCCCGGCGAATCGTTTCCTGCAGTCCCACAATGTCAATCTCCTCCTGACGCAAATACTCGATGAGCTGATGATACGTCTCCAACGTATCTATAATTTTTGATTGTTCCATGCTATTATTTATGAAGTCTTGGATCTTTAATGGGCTTTATCATTCACTTTGATATTATTTTTGGGACTAACCTACTAACCCAAAGGCCCAGTCCATGTTGCTGTTTTTTGCCTGTTTCAGGGTTTTGCAGAAAAAGAATATCAAACAGAGTCCAAACGGAATGAAACCTTCGCGAGAGATATTTTTGGAGAAAATCACGCACGCGGAGCTTGAGAACCACGTCAGGGGATCAAAGGGTGGCCCACGAGGGTGGGGGGCGCGCCCCCCGTCCCAGGGCGCGCCCCCTGCCTCGTGGCCCCCTCGAGCGTCCCCCGGTTCCCTCCTTCTTCCTATATAAGTCTACGGACCCCAGAACCTCCGTGAACAGAGAGAAAACCCTAATTCCACCACAGTACCTTCTGTTCCCCTGAGATCCCATCTTGGAGCCTGTTCCGGAGCTCCACCGGAGGGTGATCCATCACGGAGTTCTTCTTCTTCATCATCATCGCCCTCACCATGAGTTGTGAGTAGTTTACCACAGACCTTCGGGTCCATAGCTAGTATCTAGATGGCTTCTTCTCTCTCTCTGAATCTCAATACAAAGTTCTCCTCGGTCTTCGAGGAGATTTATTCGATGTAATCTCTTTTTGCGGTGTGTTTGTCGAGATCCGATGAATTGTGAGTTTATGATCAAGGTTATCTATGAAAGATATTTGGTTCTTCTCTGAACTTTTTGAAAAAATTCTGGCGTCGTTGCCTGGGAGGCTTACGCAAAAGTCATATACCAAGTACCGATCACAAACCCTTATCCTTTGCATTACATTTATTTGCCTCTCGTTTTCCTCTCCCCCACTTCACCCTTGCCGTTTTATTTGCCCTTCTTCCGTCGTGTGTTTATTCGTTCGCTTGCTTCTTGTTTGCTTGCGTGTGCTACTTGCTTGCCTGTCATCATGTCTAGCACACCTATCATTGTCACCACTCCCAAGAGTGAGGTCCTCAACTTTAAACAAAGGGAGGAAGAAAACTTAAAAGATGCCTGGTATAGAATTTGCAATGCTCAAAAATAGATCTAATAGGAAGCTTTCCACTTCCGTGCTTCTTCGCAATTTTTATGTTGGCATAACTCCGTGGAATAGATTTATCTTGGATACCATTACCTGAGGGAATTTCTTGGGTAGCCACATTGTTGATTCTTATAATGCTATGACTGAATTATTTGGCTCACCACCTCTTATGGTTATTGGGACCGTTTTAACTTTGGAGCATGTTATGCAAAGGTTAGAAATCATTGAAAACGAAGTTGCTATGGTAGAACTGGTAGAGAACTTGGATAGAAAAATTTATAATGAAATCACCCAATATGGATCCAAGGTAGGAGTTGTTCTGAAAAATCTTAAGGAAAAGGAGCCCATAGTTAAAGAAAAGCTAGATCAGGATTCTACTAGAATCAATAAGCTTGAGGACGTTATCACTAATGTGGGTTCTGATCTTTCCGCCATAAAAACTACTCCAAATACCTCTACTAAATTATCTAAGTTCATGTATGTCCCTAAAGACAAGGGTGAAACATCTAGAATTGCGGATCTCAAATCCATAAGTGTTCACCCTAATTTTCTTACTTTTGCAAGAGACCCTATTGACACTTTAGAATTTCTTGATTTCTTGCCCAAGAGTTTGATTGTTCATAGGGACAAAGAAGTGCCCAAGAATCATAAGTGCTTAATCAAAGAATTGCCTTCCAAGGATGGCAACACCTAGAATTATCTTGTATCGTGCCTAGCTAGGGGCGTAAAACGATAGCGCTTGTTGGGAGGCAACCCAACTTTATATTTGTTGTTTTTGTTGCTGTTACGAAAAAATATTGCATCTAACCTCTGATTAGATGTGGTTTCATGTTTTGTTTAGTTTTTGTGCCAAGTAGAACCTTTGGGAAGACTTGTGTGAAGTTTATGTGATCTTGCTGTGAAAAACAGAATCGTTAGCGCTCGCTAAAGTAGTCTTCAGATTTTACTGGAGCGTGCTTTTTAGTTGATTCTTTTTGCAGATGATTGATAGACAAATTCCGCAAATTTACCAATTTAGTTTGAATTTTTTTTGAGTTCCAGAAGTAGGCGAAACCTGCAGATTACTACAGACTGTTCTGTTTTTGACAGATTCTGTTTTTCGTGTGTTGTTTGCTTATTCCGATGCATCTATGAGTAGTATTGAAGGATATGAACCATAGAGAAGTTGGAATACAGTAGGTTTAACACCAATATAAACAAAGAATGAATTCATTGTTGCACCTTTGAGTAGTGGTTTGCTTTCTTATACTAACGGAGCTCACAAGAATTTTTGTCTAAGTTTTGTGTTGTGAAGTTTTCAAGTTTTGAGTATTGCTTTGATGGACTATAGAACAAGGAGTAGCAAAGGCCTAAGCTTGGGGATGCCCCGGGAAGGCATCCCCTCTTTCGTCTTCATCGATCGGTAACTATACTTGGAGCTATATTTTTATTCGCAACATGATATGTGTTTTGCTTGGAGTGTCTTGTATAATTTGAGTCTTTGCTTGTTAGCTTGTCACAATCATCCTTGCTGGACACACCTATTTGAGAGAGTTAAATATTGCCTAGGAATTGTTAGAATACTCTATGTGCTTCACTTACATCTTTTGAGTTGAATAGTTTTTGCTCTAGTGCTTCACTCTCATGCCTCACTTATATCTAATTGAGAGTCTATTAAAACAACATGGTAATGTGTTTAGGCTAAAGAAACTAGTCTTCACATGATAGACATCCAATGTCAATGTAGTAAAAAAATCACACTAAGTGCATTGAATATGACGAGATGTTGGATGCTTGATAATTGTTTTGAGATATGAGGATAGTGATATTAGAGTCATGGTAGTGGAGTTATTATGAAATTGAGAAATACTTGTGTTAAGGTTAGTGATTCCCGTAGCATGCACGTATGGTGAACCGCTATGTGACGAAGTTAAAGCATGAGGTATTTGTAGAGTGCCAACCTTTGTGTGGAGGTCGGGGGCGCGCGATGGTTAACTCCTACCAACCTCCCCCCTAGGAGCATGTGTTGATTGCTTTGTTTTGATGACTCGTAGATTTTTGCAATAAGTATATGAGTTCTTATGACTAATGTTGAGTCCATGGATTATACGCACTCTCACCCTTCCACCATTGCTAGCCTCTCTTGTACCGCGCAACTTTCGCCGGTGCCATAAACCCACTATATATCCTTCCTCAAAACAGACACCATACTATTCCTCAAAACATCCACCATACCTACCTATCATGGCATTTCCATGGCCATTCCGAGATATATTGCCATGCAACTTTCCACCGTTCAGTTCATATGACACGCATCATATTGTCATATTGCCATTGCATGATCATGTAGTTGACATCGTATTTGTGGCAAGGCCACCATGCATAATTTTTATACATGTCACTCTTGTTTCATTGCACATACCGGTACATCACCGGAGGCATTCATATAGAGTCATACTTTGTTGTTGTAGTATCGAGTTGTAATATCGAGTTGTAATGAAAGTGTGATGATCATCATTATTAGAGCATTGTCCCATGGGAGGAAAGGCTAAATCTATAAAGCCCCTCCGCAAAAAAAGGAAAAGCCAAAAAAAGGCCCAAAAAAAGAAAAAGAAAAGAAAATGGGACAATTGCTACTATCTTTTTTCCCACACTTGTGCTTCAAAGTAGCACCATGTTCTTCATTGTAGAGAGTCTCATGTTTAGTCACTTTCATATACTAGTGGGAATTTTCATTATAGAACTTGGCTTGTATATTCCAACGATGGGCTTCCTCAAATGCCCTAGGTCTTCGTGAGCAAGCAAGTTGGATGCACACCCACTAGTTTCTTTTGTTGAGCTTTCATTCATACTTAGCTCTTGTGCATCCGTTGCATGGCAATTCCTACTCACTCACATTGATATCTATTGACGGGCATCTCCATAGCCCGTTGATACGCCTAGTTCATGTGAGACTGTCTTCCTCTCTTTTTGTCTTCTCCACAACCACCTCTATTCCACCCATAGTGCTATATCCATGGCTCACGCTCATGTATTGCGTAAAAGTTGAAAGGTTTGAAAAGATAGAGTATGAAAACAAGTGCTTGGTTGAAATCGGGGTTGTGCATGATATGAATATTTTGTGTGATGAAGAGGGAGCATAGCCAGACTATATGATTTTGTAGGGATAACTATCTTTAGCCATAGTATTTTGAGAAGACATGATTGCTTTGTTAGTATGCTCGAAGTATTGTTATTTCTTATGTCAATATAGACTTTTATCTTGAATCTTTCAGATCTGAACATTCATGCCACAATTAAGAGAATTACATTGAAAAACTATATTGGTTAGCATTCCACATCAAAAATTCTTTCTTTATCATTTACCTGCTCGAGGACGAGCAGGAATTAAGCTTGGGGATGCTTGATACGTCTCCAACGTATCTATAATTTTTGATTGTTCCATGCTATTATTTATGAAGTCTTGGATGTTTAATGGGCTTTATCATTCACTTTTATATCATTTTGGGGACTAACCTACTAACCCAAAGGCCCAGTCCAGATTGCTGTTTTTGCCTGTTTCAGGGTTTTACACAAAAGAATATCAAACGGAGTCCAAACGGAATGAAACCTTCGCGAGAGATATTTTTGGAGAAAATCACGCACGCGGAGCTTGATAACCACGTCAGGGGATCAAAGGGTGTCCCACGAGGGTGGCGGGCGTGCCCCCTGCCTCGTGGCCCCCTCGAGCGTCCCCCGGTGCCCTCCTCCTTCCTATATAAGTCTACGGACCCCAGAACCTCCGTGAACAGAGAGAAAACCCTAATTCCACCGCCGTACATTCTGTTCCCGTGAGATCCCATCTTGGAGCCTGTTCCGGAGCTCCACCGGAGGGGGATCCATCACGGAGTTCTTCATCATCATCATCATCGCCCTCACCATGAGTTGTGAGTAGTTTACCACCGACCTTCGTGTCCATAGCTAGTATCTAGATGGCTTCTTCTCTCTCTTTGAATCTCAATACAAAGTTCTCCTCGGTCTTCGAGGAGATCTATTCGATGTAATTTCTTTTTGCGGTGTGTTTGTCGAGATCCGATGAATTGTGAGTTTATGATCAAGGTTATCTATGAAAGATATTTGGTTCTTCTCTGAACTTTTTGTGTGTGCTCATAATATCCTTGCAAGTCTCTTCGAATTATTGGTTTGGTTTGGCCTACTAAATCTATAGTTCTTGCAATGGGAGAAGTGCTTGGTTTTGGGTTCAATCTTGCGGTGTCCTTTCCCAGTGACAGTAGGGGCAGCAAGGCACGTATTGTATTGTTGCCATCGAGTATAAAAAGATGGGGTTTATATCATATTGCTTGAGTTTATCCCTCTACATCATGTCATCTTGCTTAAGGTGTTACTCTGTTCTTATGAACTCAATACACTAGATGCATGCTGGATAGCGGTCGATGTGTGGAGTAATAGTAGTAGATGCAGGCAGGATTCGGTCTACTTGTCTCGGACGTGATGCCTATATACAATGATCATGCCTATATAGTCTCATAATTATTCGCATTTCTATCAGTTGCTCGACAGTAATTTGTTTACCCGCCGTAGAATATCGCTATCATGAGAGAAGCCACTAGAGAACACTATGGCCCCCGGGTCTATTCTCAACATATCAATCTTCATCTACTTTACTTTTATCGCTTTTATTTGCTGTTCTTATAAACCAAAAATACCAAAAATATAAACTATCATCTCTATCAGATCTCACTTTCGTAAGTGACCGTAAAGGGATTGACAACCCCTTATCGTGTTGGCTGCGAAGTTCTTATTTGTTTGTGCAGGTGCGAGGGACTCGCGCGTGGTCTCCTACTGGATTGATACCTTGGATCTCAAAAACTGAGGGAAATACTTACGCTACTGTCATGCATCTCCCTTTCCTCTTCGAGGGAATACAACGCAAGCTCGAGAAGTAGCAGCTGACGCCTCTGGCCAGTGAGGCCGAAGCCCCTAATGTTGCAACATAGGAGCTTCATTTAATAACCGCAGTGGAGTTCCTAGGCCCCGCAAGCGGGGCCGAGCTAGCCCGCCCGTCAATCGTAGGTCGGGGGGGTGCCTTCACTGGACGGCCATGCCGCCCCCGCATAGGGGGGGGCAGCGGAGGACTCCGGTCTGAGGGAAGTGGACCTGGAGGTAGACCCACACACCTCTAGTCGGTGTTCAGTGGGGTTGGCGCGAGTGGGGGGACGCCCACGTAGCTCCCTCACCAGGGGAGGACCTGCCGAGGGCGTCTCCAACAAGGTCTCCATAGGGGGCGCCGCACCATCCTTGGTCTCTCTATGACCAGGGTCAATGTGTGCCGGGGTGCTAGGCTCACCACACGCAACACAAGGACGGGCTTCACCCAACGCCCCATCAAGCCGCTCCTTGGCGTAGATAGCAAAGATCTGCGCAGGGATGGGCCCTTTCTCGCCACGGAACACAATGCCACTATCGGTAGCCACCTCTGCCAGATGGGACAACGGAGCAGAATCAAGTACAGAAAAACGGGAACCAGAACTAGACGAAACAGAAGGGATGGGGGGAGTACCTGCGAACAGGTCGCGAGCAGCCGCCCGCATGGCGGCCTTCTCCTGGATCATCGGGACACGGCCATCCAGAAGGACCCGAGACTGGCTAAGACGTGCACTCTGACGTGCATCCACCAGCGGAGAAGCCCCGCCCCGACGGTTGGAACCAGCCGCAGTAGGGGACACCATGGCCAGATCCAAGGGCGGAGGCGGCTCCAAGTCCGGGGACCCCAAGGCTAGAGAAGGGGGGACCCTAGCGAGCCCGAGTAGCAGACCACCCCAGGTGAGCGCGACGACGACGAGGGGCACTCCTCCATCCCCACACTCACCACGTTCTCCTCCACGACCTCTAGGTCAGCCACCGGGGTAGCGACAGGGGGGACTATCATGACCACAGACCCGCCTCCCGACGCCACCTGAGAGGCCGTCCCAGTTGGGTAGGAGGACCCACCACCAGTAGAAACCGGGCTACGCCGCCCATCAGACGGATCCGGCGGAACCTCATCGTCATCAACATCATCCTCACCAGAGGATCTCTCCCCAAATGAGGCCCCATCTCCACCATTCCCCTCACCCTGGTGAGGCACAGTGCCATCGGGGGCCGACCCAAGCAGATCGTGAGGTACTGGGGACTCAAGCTCGAAGGTGAGGCACTTTCCTTTCTTGCCGAAGTAGAATACCAAGGACAGACCATCAATCTCTGCCAGCGCGGGCCACAGAATCTCAATGCGGGCAAGGCCATCATCCTCAAAGGAGGCCAGGTCAGCGGACACCAGCTTGCCCACCAGCTCAGAGATCGCCTTGAGGATGTGGGCAAGCTTGCCACCCCGCGGTGCCGCCCTACCGCCACGAGGCAAGCCGTAAACAAGGACCCACACCTTCTGCAAGGAAGGCACCAGGTCTGGCTCCGCATTACCAGCACGAACGGAGATCAGGATCTTGTTGATGGGGCAGCGGACAAAGTTGTGGGAACACACACAAAGCAGCTCAGCGGAGGGGAAGGGAACAGAGAAGACGAGGGGAGCCGTCTCAGTCACCTCCCAGGTGAAGTCGGAGTCGCGGAAGTCGCTGATGTAGACGGCGAGCTCAGCCTGGATGAGGTCGGCTGAGATCACCACCCCCGACGGCAAGTCCTGCTCAGGGGCCAGAGTGACCATCGCCAGGTGTGGCCCAACTGCCTCCTCCTCAATCTCAGCATCCACGAAGTAGAATCCACCCCCTCTGTCCCGTACCCGAGATAGGCCAGGGTCGTGGGGCATCGAGGAGGGGCCTCACACTCCGAGCGGAAGTAACCCGTGCATCCACAGTTGATGCACATCGTCTCCTCGCGGGTCCTAGGGCGGCCGACATGAGTGGGAGGCGCCGGAGCCACTGGAACCTCTTGTTCTGGGCCTCCCAACGGGGCGGGACTAGCGGACACCCCCGCAGGCTTCTTCTTCTTCTTCTTCTTCATGTTTTGAGTTGTAGCACCTTGGGGTTCAGGAGACCGGCGCAGAGGGTTGGACCGCTCCGGCGGGTGCTCGCCCCGCCGCCGCTCAGGGGTGGCGTCCCGAGGCGGACGACTGTCATCCCATCTAGCGGAGTTGAAGGCATAGGAGACACGGGCATCATCCCCCTGCCGCATAGACGGAGCATCCCGCGGGGCACCGGAACCGCCCGAACCAAACCCACGGCGACGCCAATCGCCATCCGAGGGACGAGAAGCAGCACGGCCAACCTGGTCGCGGGGCGCCGAGACCTCCCTGTCCCGAGCCGCTGGCGTCGGCCGGGTCACGAGCTCCTCCCAAAGGGCCGCCTCGCGGCCCAGGTCCTCCTACCGCCGACGGTCAGCCTCGCGGTGCCGGACATCACCCGGGGACCCCGGGAGCGGGAGACGGGGGTCCCTGGCTGGGTCACACGGCGGAGGTGGCCGGCGCAATGAAATGCCAGGATAGGTCCCCGACGACCTCTCTGGCCTACTGGCCTCCCCATGATTCAAACGCGCCGACGAGGAAGATTCAGGGCGTCCGTCCGCCTCGGCAGGCAGCGAGCGCTTCGGTCGGGGCTGGCCATCGCCGTCGTCCCGAGCCATCAGGGCCTCCAGGTAGGTGCGAGGGCACGAGGGAGCAAGGCCACACGGCGACGAAGGCGACGAGGAGAGCACAGACGGGGGCGAGAGGGAGGGCGGCGGCGCAGGAGGGAATTGAGCGAAGCGGGCAACCCTACCCAGTCGAGCGACTTCACCACGCGTTGCTGGCCAGCCCAGGCGAGGATCAGAGCAGCCCCGTTGGATCCAAATCCAACGGGCATGATGTGCCTGAGAGCAACCAGGCTCTATTCACCTTATCCACCACGTCCTGGGCCCTCTGAGCGGCCTCCACGACCGTCTAGGCCGAGAGCCCCTCCAGCCCAGTAGGACGCGACCCACCAGACAGCCCACCCGCCACGCAGGCCAGCCCACCCATCAGCGCCGCGCGGCCAGGGCCCGACCACCGGGGCACGCCCTCAGCCGAGCGCGTCGCCGGCAGTGCGCTGACCCCAGGTCCGACGCCGGCGACCTCCGAGCGCACAAGCCAGCCCACGGCCACAGCGCCACCGGATCCACCCTCCGCCACCATAGGGGATAACCCAGGCGGCGGAACGGGCCGAGCGGCGACGGGGGAAGGGCGGACTACGGCGGCCGGGAGGCGCGGCACCTGCCGACCCCGCGGGCGACGCGAGCGTGACGACGAAAGGCCCCGCCGACGAGCAGGGCGCGCCGCCACCCAGAAATCCCCCAGCTGGGGCGGCGCCAAAGACACAGGGAGCTCCACCGGTCCCTCCCCATCCTCCTCCTCAGCCATATCAGCCCACGACAGTGCCAAGCGGGCGAAGCAGAGGGTTGGCCCGCGACCCCCAGCGGCGACCAGGACCGACGACACTCCGGCACCCTCCCCATCGGCCATGGCGACGGCCAGGAGGGGCCCGCGAATGGGAGTCGGCGGTGGGATCAAATTGCCTCAACGGTCGCCAGGTCTTCTTCAAGAGTCGGCTCCCCGACAGACCGCTCTCCATCCATCTCACTCCCTGACACGTGGCCCCAAGCATCTCCCTTTATGTTGATGACATGGTCACTGTTTGCCATCCTGACACACATGACATCACAACCATCAAAGTGCTCTTGCATGTCTTTGGCATTGCGTCTGGCCTAGCACCAACCTCGCCAAATGCTTTGCCACACCAATTGGGTGCTCTGAGGAGCACAAAGACACGATCCAGAGCAACCTTGCTTGCTCGATTTCCACCTTCCCGATGCAATATCTTGGTCTCGCCGTGACTCTTGGCAAGGTGCCCACAGCACCCTACATCCCTTGGCTGAGAAGATCAAAGGCAAGATCCCCAGTTGGTGTGCCGCTATGCTCTCTCTTGGCAATCAGATGGCCCTAGTGGGGTATGTCCTATGTGTTATTCCTAACCACTTCCTCATCGCCATCGCGCTTAACAAATCAATCCTCGTGTGTGTCCACCGGGCGATCCGTGGCTTCCTTTGGGCGGGAGACAAGGATGTACATGACGAGAAATGCATGGTTAATTGGCCTCGCATTTGCCATCCCTGGGATCATCGGGGCCTCGACATTCGGAATCTCCACCGAGCTGGTATGGCCCTGCGGGCATGATGGATTTGGATCCAATGCACCAAACCAAATCATCCCTTGAGCCACCTCCCCCTTCCTCGCAACCAGGAGGTCCAAGCCTTGTCCGGGCGTGTACTTCCTGGAAGCTTAGCAATGGTCGGTCTTGTCTTTTCTCGAAAGACCATTGGGTGTCCGGTCGTTGCACTGCTGAGCTTGCTCTTCTCATCTACCCGATGGTCCCTCGTCGCCATCGCAAGTTGCGCACTTTCCATGATGGACTGCATCTCCGGGCCGTTGCACTGCTAAGCTTGCTCTTCTCATCTACCTGATGGTCCCTCGTCGTCGTCGCAAGTTGCGCACTTTCCATGATGGACTGCATCTCCGGGCTTGGGTCCAAGAGATCCACGGTCCCCTAGGCCCTACCATCATGGTTCAGTACATCGACCTATGGCATTCGCTTCAACATAGCACTCTCCTTGGTACCCTAGACAAGCTCATATGGCACTGGACTAGTTCTGGAGTCTACTCCGCTGTCTCCTGCTAGTCCGCCATGCTCGCTGGCCCACTACAAGATCCACATTGGTGGCTCATTTGGAAAACTTGGGTGCCTCTTCGCGTCAAGATCTTCATGTGGCCTTGGTGATGCTGGACGGCGAAAAGACTCGCACACCATGGTGTACCTCACGCAGATAGATGCCTCCTTTGAAACCAAGAACCGGAGAGCATTCATCACCTCTTTAGTCAGCTGCCCCTTCTCCCAACAGCTTTGCCACGAGTTTCTCGCATGGTGCCATTCAACAGCTCCTCCACCCCACGGTCCCACCAAGTCCCCTTTCATGGAGTGGTGGTGTGATACCCTAGCCATGTCTCCATCCTCCTGCGAAAAAGGGCTCTCCTCCTCCTCCTGACGGCTTGGCTTCTATGGAAGCATGGGAACGGCTGCGTCTTCAATGGACTACAGCTCATCAATGACGAAGCTCGGCTTTGGGCGCGAGATGGTGCTTTCGGCTTGGCCAACATAGCATTACAAAATAATCCGCATGTGGTAGTTTGTAACCCTAGCCCCCTCTCTCTGCATCATGTTGTGTGTTGGAGATAAAAACCTTGTATTCTAGTTCGACTCCTCTACCAATGAAAGACAAGCAAACTTTCTGTATTCGCAAAAAAGGTATTGTTATGGAGTTGAACTACTTGATTTATATCTCCTATTATGAGTTCCGTTATGCTGGATTAAATCTTATTCATGTTGTGTATTGAACTTTTGGGAATCATAACGTCATATGGTGCATGTCTAGTATACTTTTCAGACACTGATGTGTCATTTGGGTGGCTCTATGCATTAATATTAGAAAGATAAAGAACATAATGTGATTGTCTAGTATAATTTTGGGGGCTAGCTGAGGTGACATCGGGGCATGCTCTATGTCTTAGAAAGATAATAGATAGTGTGTGATGTTTTACCTTACCTATGATATCTCATCCTACTTTCATCTAATAAAAAGGGACTTTAGTGTGATGCTTTACCACACCATTTGAGATTATATCCTGTATTTTGTGAATTTAATAATGTCGAGGGTTGCAAATGGGGAAACAATAAACTCGAGGCCTTGTTTCGAATCATTAAAAATCCATTTTGGTCACTTTTGCAACTTGTTATTTTGCTGTTTTTATTTATTAAAAAATAAAACAATATTTCCACCATCCAGATTATCAACTTATCATACAAACCGTCAATCTCTTCATCAAACCAGTGCGCCTAAGTGTTAGGGCTGATGTCCACTGGTGTAGGCTGGCTTGGTTTAGTCCCACCTCGCTTACGAGAGGAGGCCATGACCAGCTTATAAGGGAGAGATTCCTTCCTCACTTCAGTCCGGGCTTTTGGGATGGAGTGGGATCTCCGCTGAATGCTGGCCCATGTGCGCATAAACGTCCAGAACGTAAGTGAGTGTGGTCTAGACCGAGTTGGACGCTAACATCTGGTATCAGAGCCAGCATCACCATGCCTTCCTGAGGGGCTTCTCAGGGGATGGGATGTTAGGGCTGCTGTCCACTGGTGGAGGCTGGCTTGGTTTAGTCCCACCTCGCTTACGAGAGGAGGCCATGACCAGCTTATAAGGGAAAGATTCCTTCCTCACTTCAGTTCGGGCTTTTGGGATGGAGTGGAATCTCCGCTGAATGCTGGCCCATGTGCGCATAAACGTCCAAAACGTAAGTGAGTATGGTCTAGACCGAGTTGGACGCTAACACGAAGCAATATCAAATTTTGTTAGGTGTGTTGGGTACACAAGAGACTACTTGTATCGTGATTGCAGGGTGGCTTGACAGCAAAATACTTTCAAGCTATGCCTCACACGGATTTATAAATCTTATGTGTTCCACTTGAGAGAATTGTTGTTGCTTTCCTACGAACCTCCGTGCTTGACCTAACAAAGTCTACAAGAACAGAAGTGCATAAAGGCACCGTGCTTGAAGGCCTAACAAAGTCTACAAGAACAGAAGTGCATAAAGGCACCAGAGGCTCACAATATTCAGGTATTATGAATTCACTTTCAGCATATTGCGTAACCTCCATTTGTCAAACCCTCCAAGGCCTTGTATCTAATGCTTACAACTTATCCAGATTAATTCCAACATGGATCCAATCATCGTGCTAAGTCTGTGGGAGTTCCTACTCACATACATATAGTAGAACATAGAAAAAAAATGTAAAACCAAGAAAAAACTACGGATTATGTGGTGCCCACGTTAACATGTACCCATACAAGTTGCAAAACGTACATAGAAGTGGCTCAATGAAACATGATACGAGTAAGTCTAGTATGGGGATATGCACCAAGTGGGCTATAAAACATGGCGCATTTCAGACGCGTCAGTCACTTAGCAAGTAAACACATAAAATACAAACGATTAACTAGATCACCACCATACGTATTTTTTCATTACAGGTAAAATAAACCTAGCCAAGCATATTGCTTGACAACAAAGCTTGTCAAGGCAACATTACTTAGCTAGTAAACACATAAAATACACACATATTCTCACATGAACTCGAGGAGATCATGTTGTTCTTCATCACACATCATTCACACATAAAGACAAGAAACTGAACATGCAATAGTCTCATGATAGGTTCATCCAAATATGATGGAGCCAAACATGCAAGGACTTAATAAGCACGACGACTTGCCTTTGTTCAATCAGTTTGATCAAGGATTATCTTCGGTTTCTTGGGGTTCTTCTCCACTGCAGTCTTCATCTCGGTCTGTATCTGCTTGGTAATATCCCCACCACCTTTGCCATCTAATGTCAAGTGGACCACTTTGAGTTTGGCAAGATTTTCTACACCAAAAAGTCCCTCCAGCATTTTGAACTTTAGCTCAAGCCTTTCTAGTTCTGGCATTGCATCTACTGAAAAGCTCAGTAATGGCAAGAGAGGAGCCGAGAAGCGAAGAAGCTTAAGACTCTTAAAACCTCCATCTGGAATTCTAATCTCCCCATCAGAGTGCAACTTATTTTCAGCAAGAGTTGTCAATGTTTCTGGATCTAGCTTTTCTGCCCTAAATGAAAAGGTGAGAGAAAACAATGCCTCTAGTTTGCTGAGGTTCTCCAAGTTGTCTTTCCGAAGAGCTGTCACTGAAAGAGTTAGCTTGCTGAGAGCATTGAGTTGATTTATCCAACCAGGGAGCTTAATCATCTTTCCAGATAACTCAAGGGCAGTCAGAAATTTGGGAGGCGTAGACAGAGCATCCAATGATTTTAGGAACTCGGATGATTCATCAACAATTATGAGTGTGTGTAGAGAATATCCACCAAGGTACTCGATGGAGGAGCTTAATTCTTCAAAACTTGCACCACCTCCCAATGTTTTGAGCTTGTAGATGGCAAGTTTCCTCAGCTCAGTCAGATGGTGAAAGTCCACCGACTCCCCAACAATCTCAATACCTGATAGTATGCGCAATGCCTTCATTTTCTTTCTCTTACTCATCTCTTCCGGAAGCTTCAACGCCATCCGTGTTTTTTTATTCCCACCAATTATGTTAACTAGCCGTTCAAGCTGGCATATGGTTTTAGGCAACTCAACAACATCAGTCTCTCTTATGTCCAAGGTCTCCAGGTTCACAAGCTTGTCAATCTTTTTTGGAAGCTCTTTGGTGTCAGTTCTCCGGAGGCTGAGAAACTTCAGAAGAAGCATTTTGCATATCTCTTTTGTATGATGGTGTTTGAAACCTGTACAACCTTCAAGATCCAAGACCTGCACAATTCCAAACTTGAATGAATGGGAAGGTAACTGGTTGTTCAAATTCCCAAACATGGTCAGTGACCGAACATGAGACAAGTTCATATTCTCTGCATCCTTTGCATGTTTAGAATCACTGCCTTGGAGAGACAGTCGGCGGACCTTGCTGCTAGGAGGTGGCATGAGCCAGTTACCACCAACCACAGTGATGAAATTCTCTTCACTTGCCTTAGCAACAATGTGTTCAAGGACCATATCATGGACTACAAATTTCTTAACCTTTCCATTGCTGCTATGCTCAACTGCTCGGATGATCTTCCTCCTTATGAGGTGATTGAAATATGCTTCTGCAACATCCTCCACACTTAGACCTTGCTTTTCACAGACGAAACCTTCAGCAATCCATCGTCTGGTCAGTCGCTTCCTGCTGATTTTTTGGCCCTTTGGAAATATGCTCAAATACAACGAGCATGTCTTGATTTCAGCAGACATGTCATTGTAGCAATAGCTAACAATCCTACCCACTTCCTCCTGAGTGATATCTTTCCCACCATCTTTAACATGATCTTTCCCTGATTCTGGGAATAGAGAACTTCTAAGATCAGACCATGTCTCTCGTGATATATTTGGGTTGCAGGCGACATGACCACCCATGGTAACTATGGCCAATGGTAGTCCTCCACATACCTTCCAGACTTCATCCGGAAATGGAACATCTTCATTACCTTCAAGTTAAGAATAACTTCTTTAGCATATTAGATAGCCAAGTGGAGCAAAAATTATGAATAAAGATCTTATACACAGAAAACAAAAACATCAATGATAAAGTTGGCTAAAATATCAAGAAAAAGATCACCTTCTTCTATCTTGGATGTTGTGGACTCAAGGAAAGCTTGTTTAAATAATTGCTTGGATTCTTCATCGCCAAGACCTTTAACTTTACGAATTTCTGCTTCTCCTCTTCGCGTTGTGGCAACAGCATGAAACCGAGTGGTAACTATTATTCTGTTCTTTTTATTATCATTACGGTTAGGAAGTTCTTTTATAATCTTGTCCAACATTGTTGCAGACCATACATCATCAATTACGATCAGGAAACTGCAAACAAACAAGCGAGTGTGAGAAGATAAGCAAAATTTGCGTTACCAACAATTAGTATATGTTATTATCTTATCTAGATCAAAAGTTGTGTAAGTCAAATTAGGCAAGGAAATAATTCCTTATGATCATTTTCACTATATATTTTTCATGGACTAGCTAGTACTCCCTCCGTCCAAAAATACTTGTCACGAAAATGGATACAAATGGATGCATCTAAAACTAAAATACATCTAGATACAAGTATTTCCGGACGGAGGGAGTACTTCTGTAATGTAAACTCGTCAAGAAATAGTTGTGTGTTCATAGAATTAATAGATCACAAACCATGTCTAAATCTAATCATTATCTGTTTTTTTATTCTTCATCTTTGTTTTACCCATGTCCTTTTCTTAGTAACGGCAAAACTATGCTAAACTGGGCGCTCTAAACAATCTCTTATCTATCCCTTGTATGTACAATATATGATCAGGAGTGAATCTACATGGTGTAGAAAACATTCCACACCCTTGCCAAAATTTCACTCAATACCCAGCCTACTAGCAGGGCGCACACCGTAGACCCACATAGGAGTATCACTTCTCTCACACTTTCATCCTCGCATCATTTAAAATGATTTTTTTAACTTTTTGAACTTTCATTTAAAAGGATTAACCTGTAGAGACTCTGTTTGATTCACAAGGGCTTATGTGTTGGCTCAACTCTCCTCAAACTAGCAATGTGGGACTAATCCCATGTAACAAGGTTACCAAGATCTTTTCGCATTAGCACCAAACCGCATATCTAGTGCCAACAAGCATGCCATGGTATGTAACCTCTCAGGAGAACCCTGATAACACTTAAACACTCTGACCCAAATTCTGATCAATCTCTACCCACCAGTGTGGAAGGTCCATGTATCATAGAAATCTACTAGAAGCATAGGCGCGCTATGCTGCGCCATAAACACAAATTAAGAAAATTCCAAGAATCAATATTCATGCAAATAGGAAACAAGCGCCATAAAACACAAATTAAGAAAATTCCAAGAGTCAATATTGATGCAAATTGTAAAAGTCGGTTATCTATTGAATTCTCTATCGATATTTGAAATGACAAAGTATACTGTCGCCTGGTCACATCATAAACCTTCTACAATTTACAGATCGTCAACTACCGAAAGATAGTTTAGATACAAAGTCATATATATACCTCACATACTACATACCTGCACAAAAAAATACCTCACATACTACAGACGACACCGTCCGCGGCCTCCTGCCTGACCGACGACCGCATACCTGACCGGCCATCCAGCAACCGACGACCGCATACCTGACCGGCCATCCAGCGTTGCGGCAGTCGCCATCCAGTACAGCGCACGGCAGCGGCTACACACCGTGGCAGATGTCAGGCGTTCAGGGAGTTCATGACCGAACTCGGGTTGCAGCACATCCTAAAATGGAGTGTCACCGGCGTGCCCGGAGGCGAGCGGAAGAGGGTGTCCATCGGCGTCAACCTCGTGCACGACCCGGCCAGGTGCTGCCGGATGAGCTCACATCCGGGCTTGACTCCACCCCGCGCTCCACACTGTCAAAGTTGTCAATGCCGTCAAGGACATGGACACCGCGAATGGCAAATCCAGTCAAAGCGAGCTTGCATGTTTGCATGTGTTTCCAACCGGCGATAAGGTCCATCAGATTCGTGTGTGCTAGTGTTATGACCGGCTTGGTCTATAGCCGGCAGAGGCCCACCGGGCGTTAATATTAAGGGCTTGGCCCGCAAGTTATCTTAGGCAAATTATGTTAGGAAAGTTATCTTAGGCTCGAGTTATAAATACTAGTTGTAAGACATCAATTGAGATCAAGCAATAAATATATTATCTTCTGTTGCCCGGCTCCCAAAGGAGCCGGAACCCTAGCCGCCGCCGCGCCCAACCCTAGCCGCAACGGCGCCCTCTCGCCGGCGCGCCCGCTCCAGCCCTCGCTCCCCTCCTCCTTGCCCATACAACCTACGCCGGAGGCCCGGTAGGAACCCTAGTCCTACCAATTTGGTATCCAGAGATTCCAGGGCGATCATGTCGCTCCCTCCACCACCACCGCCGCTGCCCACCACCACCGCCCCGCCGCCGCTGCCGACCACCACCGCACCGCCTCCCCTGCCGGCGATCACGTCCGGGGCCGCTCCCTCGTCCGCGCCGATCCTCACCCCGGCGGAGCCGCTTCCCATCCTCTCGCCCGAAGAGATGTCAGGCACCCTGCGGGAGCTCGTCCAAGCGGTCCGAGGCATCAGCCTCTACCTCGCCGGGACCCAACCCCCGCCGCCGAGCGTCGCCCCCGCTGTCTACGGGCCGCCGCCGCTGCCATGGGCCACCCCGGCCTTCCAACCGTCCTACGGAGGGGCGCCGCCGCCGCCGCAGCTGCTGCTGCAGCACTACCCCGCCGCGGGCACTCCATGGCCGGCGTGGCCGGCCACCACCGCGACGCTGGGGGGGCCTCCCCAGCAGCTTCTACCGACCACCACGGCGCCGGCTCCGGCCGAGCACCACCAGCATCCGCCGCCATCGACAGCACCGCCACCAGCGTCACGACCTACCGGTCGGCCCCTGCACCAGGTGCAGTTTCCGCCATCGCCATCGCCGCTTCCCGCATGGGCAGCCGGATCGTCTTCGGGCCCGGTCTACACCACGGCACCGGAACACCCGGCGCCCTCGCTGCCGTTCGAGCGGCCCGCCAGCTCGGCGACCTACGCCCCGGAGCTTCCCGACCCGGCGTACGCGCTCCCATGGACAGCCGCCGCTACTGGACACGGTGGTCCGACACCCCCCCCCCCCGGTTCGCCAAGCTGAACTTCACCACTTACGAGGGCACGGAAGCCCCCCTCAACTGGCTCAACCAGTGCGAGCAGTTCTTTCGGGGGCAGCGGACACTCGCGTCGGATCGCACCTGGCTCGCGTCCTATCATCTCCGTGGCGCTGCACAGACTTGGTACTACGCCCTCGAGCAGGACGAGGGCTGCATGCCACCATGGGATCGATTTCGAGAGCTCTGCCTTCAACGGTTTGGCCCCCCCATCCGTGGCAGCCGACTGGCAGCCCTCGGCCGCTTACCGTTTACATCCACGGTACAGGACTACGCCGACAGATTCCAGGCCCTAGCGTGCCACGCGCCAGGCGTCTCCGCGACTCAGCACGCTGAGCTCTTTGTGGGTGGTCTACCGGACCATATTCGCGTGGATGTCGAGCTCCAGGAACCCCCCCCCCCCCCCCCCC
>LR738713.1:498332703-498388544 GCA_902687465.1 Secale cereale
CCGCCGCCAAGCACCCCCCGGTCCATCGGCCGCCGCCGCCGACCCCCCGCACCTTCGATTCCCCTACTCAACTGCCGCCGCCGA
The DNA here is from genome assembly GCA_902687465.1 of Secale cereale. Classification (NCBI taxonomy): domain Eukaryota; kingdom Viridiplantae; phylum Streptophyta; class Magnoliopsida; order Poales; family Poaceae; genus Secale; species Secale cereale. The sequence continues at coordinate 498,332,788 of LR738713.1, forward strand.
CCCATGATATATTCAAAATAATAAATTTGATGATATTTTTTCATATTCATAAATATTTTCAAATAACAAATTTGATGATATTTTTAAAAAAATTATTACTTTTTTATAAAAAATATTACTGTTATGATTTAAACAAGTTTGAACATATTTAAACACAAATAAGTGTCAAACAGCATTTTAAATGCAAAAAAAAAAAATTGTGGAGCCTGGGAATTGAACCCAGGACCTCCTGGTGGGTGTGCTGCATGCTGACCAGTCGAGCTAGTGGGTGGGTTGTGTTGGGTAGTGGGTTAGGTGGAATATATACCTGACCAGTCGGGCTAGTGACTAGAACACAATACTAATGGCGCACCTGGGGGTGGTGCGCCATTAGATTCTACATACTTATGACGCACAGAGGTGCGGTGCGCCATTAGTAATCCCCCATCCATATCGCCCCCACCGGCCGCACCCTCCTCTCTCTCCCTCGCCAGATCTCCCCCCTCTCCCCGACGCCTCTCTCCCTCCAGCGCCGCGCCGCCGCCCCCGCGCCACCCCCGCTGAGCCGAGCGCCGCGCAGCCGACGCCCTCGACGCCCGCGCCCCCGACGCCCCGGACGCCCCCGACGCCCTCGACGCCCGCGCCCCCGACGTTCGACGCCCCCGTCGCCTCCCCGACTCTGCAGCAACGCCGCCGCCCGGAGCTACGCCGGCGACCACTCCATACGCAGGTAGCCATCACTCCTCCCTCCTTCCTCTCTAATCACCACCACAAAGTCATTTTTTTGTATTTCTGCCATTTTTGTTGAAGTACTCTAGATCAAAATTTAGGTCTGTGAGTGCTCTGTGAGTGCTGGAGTTGATCTACAAGAAAAATATAAGTTGATTTCGCATCAGTAGAAATCTCAGACAGACAATTTTTTTAGGTTAGTACTGGAGTACTCTGTGAGTGCTGGAGTTGATCTAGAGTGCTCTGTGAGTGCTCTGTGAGTGCAATTTTTTTAGGTTAGTACAATATTTCGCATCAGTTGATCTAGAGTGCTCTGTGAGTGCAATTTTCCTTGAGTGAAATGCTTGTACTCCTTGTGTTAGTACTGGAGTAGCATAATTAACTGAAACATTTTCAGTTTAGTGTAGGACTTGCAAGCAGTAGTACTTAGCTTAGTTTAGTAGTTTAGTGTAGGACTTGGAGTAGTTTCAGTAGTTTAGTAGTTTAGTGTAGGACTTGGAGTAGTTTCAGTAGTTTAGTAGTTTCAGTAGTTTAGTGCAATGCTATTGGTGAATCTTATATCTGGGTTGGACCATGGCCTAATGAGCCTAGGATGGTGCCACAGCTAGCTTGTCTAGGTTAAGTTCAATATAACCCTCGTATAAGTGAGGTATTTTTTTCTGGTTTAGGTTAATACCATGATAAGGACATTCAGGCCATTGCCTTGTTGGCTGACCTTTTGACACTTAGCATGCCATGAGGGTTCTTGACACATATACCTCAAGTTGTAGCAATGGATTAAATATCAGTCCTAAAAATATGGGTCTGGCACTACTACCATAGTTCCTTTTTTTACTGAAGGAAGCATCTACAGTTTTTATTAATAGATAAAAAGGTGTACATGATTTACATGCCCTCAGGTGAAAAAGAAAAAGAAAAGAAAAGGGGGATTTTAGACAATATGAAGTTGCTCTAATTATATGTTTTTAGGCTAGTACATGGTGTTGCTTTATTCTGTCATCATTTGTAACTATGTCACAAACAAATTGTTCCTTCTTCTGTATTTGACAAGTAATGACTGTTGATAAGCTGAGGCATGTGGATTAAGCAGTTTCTTTGCTGTAACATACTGTATATCACTCCACAATGAAATACAGTACATATTGATGTGCTTGGTAAAACTTGTTCATGTACTGAACTACTAATGCCTTGTGATGCTCTGAATTACTTGTGATGCCTCTGAATTACTTGTGATCACATTGAGAAAGACTTGTAAAGATGATGATCACATTGAGAAAGACTTGTGATCACATTGTGATAGTTTTGCAGGTACCCCGAGAGGCCCTTGAGTTTGCTGGAATGTTGATTAACTTCCGTTCCGGCAAATTCGGGTACTCCATATGTCCTATTTTCAGCAAAGGTCATGCTGAAATTTTCCGTGAATTTTAGCATGACTTTGCTAAAAATAGGACATATAGGGTACTTGTGACTAATGCATGGGCCGGGGTATCTTAGTGGTTAATTAGATAGGATCAAGTGCCCCTTTATTCTAGCTGCATTAAACCATAGGCGGCAATAGAGCCAAGTGATTAGGCCCAACTTACAATTCTCCTTCCTAGCTTAGCTTTTAGGATGCCTCGGTGTCGTCAAACCATAAATTATGAAACCTTGGCTTTTAGGGTGCCTCAGTGTCGATAAAAAACCGAAATGATGAAAGCTTAGGATTTTAGGGTGCCTGGGCATCGAAAAACCCTCAATTATAAGCTTAGCTTTTAGGATGCCTCGGTGTCGACAAACCCTAAATGATGAGACCATGATCTTGTTCCTTGACAATAACCAACTTTTTGACCAAACTTTGTTCCTATTTAGAGAGAAACATGGCCAACAACGATGAGGCCGGCGGTTCGGGCGGGAAGGCATTCTGGGAGCTGTCCCAGGAGATGGAGGAACAACCTCACTTGTATGAGGACGCCGCCTTCCACACCGATCCTGAGACCACTGATGCTACCGCGGAGGATGACCCCACTGATGCCACCACTGATGGTGCCGCCGAGAATGCCACCACTGATGATGGCGGCGCACGCACAGATGGCAGCCAACCGAAGAGGCAACGGAAGGACCGGCGCCCGACCATGCTCCGCACCCTCAAGGAGGAAGTTACTGAAGTGGACTCCGACGGGAATCCAACGGCGCCCGAACGAATAGTCAAGGCGTACTCGATTCAGCTCGGGTGCATTCTTCGGAGCACCGTCTCGATCAACAGCGAGAACCTGAGGCATCCTGACAATGGGAATTACCGCAACCTCCTCTTCACGAAGCTGCACGAACGATACAAGTTCCCCGCTCAATTTGATAACACAAGCCTCAAAGGGAATAAAGTGAACAGTGCTGCCCTCACGAAGATGAGCAAGGCCCTGTCTACTTGGAAACCAATGTGAAGATAATGATCAAGAAAGGTGAGAGTTATGAGACGATCAAGGAGAAACATCCTTCGATCACCGAAGATGACTACAACGAATTTAAGATCAATTGCTCGAGCGCCGCACACTCCGAATCAAGTCAGTGGGGGAAAGAAATGCGGCAGCTCAACTTAGGGGAACACACACTCGGTCCCGGCGGTTACAGAGTGGCGGAGCCTATATGGGACAAGGAGGAGGCGGACCGTGCCGAGCAAGGCCTACCGCCCCTCTTCGATAAATACGGTGACAAGCAGACCAGGAACTTTATCAGGGCCCGGTACAAGAAGGACCCGAAAACAAAGGAGCTGACCACGGATCCAAAGACCAGGGCGCTTGAGGCTGTTCTGGTAAGGAATACACTCCCGCGTAATTAGCTCCATATGGTTGCATTCTAACTAATGAAGCCAAATTTCTAAATGATTCACATTTCTTCCGCAGGCGACTGAAAGCAGTAGCTGTTGGGGAACGTAGTATTTTTAAAATTTTCCTACGATCACGCAAGATCTATCTACTAGATGCATAGCAACGAGAGGGGAGAGTGTGTCTACGTACCCTCGTAGACCAGAAGCGGAAGCGTTAGAACAACGCGGTTGATGTAGTCGTACGTCTTCACGGCCCGACCGATCAAGCACCGAAACTACGGCACCTCCGAGTTCTAGCACACGTTCAGCTCAATGACGTCCCTCGAACTCCGATCCAGCTGAGTGTCGAGGGAGAGTTCCGTCAGCACGACGGCGTGGTGACGATCTTGATGTTCTACCGTCGCAGGGCTTCGCCTAAGCACCGCTACAATATTATCGAGGAGAACTATGGTGGAGGGGGGCACCGCACACGGCTAAGAGATCAAGAGATCAATTGTTGTGTCTAGAGGTGCCCCCCTACCCCCGTATATAAAGGAGGGAGGGAGAGGCCGGCCCTATAGGGGGCGGGCCAAGTGTGGGGAGTCCTACTAGGACTCCCAAGTCCTAGTTGGATTCCCCTTTCCTTTCCGGAGTAGGAGAGAAGGAAAGAGGGGGAGAGGGAGAAGGAAAAGGGGGCTGCACCCCTTGTCCAATTCGGACCAGAAGGGGGGAGCGTGCCTCCTTCCTTTTGGCCTCTCTCCTCTATTCCCGTAACTCCCCGGTACTCCGAAAATACCCGAATCACTCGGAACATTTCCGATGTCCGAATATAGTCGTCCAATATATCGATTTTTACGTCTCGACCATTTCGAGACTCCTCGTCATGTCCCCGATCTCATCCGGGACTCCGAACTTATTTGGTACATCAAAACTCATAAACTCATAATAAAACTATCATCGAAACCTTAAGCGTGCGGACCCTACGGGTTCGAGAACTATGTAGACATGACCGAGACACGTCTCCGGTCAATAACCAATAGCGGAACCTGGATGCTCATATTGGCTCCCACATATTCTACGAAGATCTTTATCGGTCAAACCGCATAACAACATACGTTGTTCCCTTTGTCATCGGTATGTTACTTGCCCGAGATTCGATCGTCGGTATCTCAATACCTAGTTCAATCTCGTTACCGGCAAGTCTCTTTACTCGTTCCTTAATACATCATCCCGCAACTAACTCATTAGCTGCAATGCTTGCAAGGCTTATAGTGATGTGCATTACCGAGTGGGCCCAGAGATACCTCTCCGACACTCGGAGTGACAAATCCTAGTCTTGATCTATGCCAACACCACGAATACTTTCGGAGACACCTGTAGAGCATCTTTATGATCACCCAGTTACGTTGTGACGTTTGATAGCACACAAGGTGTTCCTACGGTATTCGGGAGTTGCATAATCTCATAGTCATAGGAACATGTATAAGTCATGAAGAAAGCAATAGCAGTAAAACTAAACGATCATAGTGCTAAGCTAACGGATGGGTCTAGTCCATCACATCATTCTCCTAATGATGTGATCCCGTTGATCAAATGACAACTCATGTCTATGGCTAGGAAACATAACCATCTTTGATCAATGAGCTAGTCTAGTAGAGGCATACTAGGGACACACTGTTTTGTCTATGTATTCACACATGTACTAAGTTTCCAGTTAATACAATTCTAGCATGAATAATAAACATTTATCATGATATAAGGAAATAAATAATAACTTTATTATTGCCTCTAGGGCATATTTCCTTCAGTCTCCCACTTGCACTAGAGTCAATAATCTAGTTCACATCTCCATGTGATTTAATACCAATAGTTCACATCGTTATGTGAATAACACCCATAGTTCACATCGTCATGTGACCAATACCCAAAGGGTTTACTAGAGTCAATAATCTAGTTCACATCGCTATGTGATTAACACCCAAGAGTAGTAAGGTGTGATCATGTTTTGCTTGTGAGAGAAGTTTAGTCAACGGGCCTGACACATTCAGATCCGTATGTATTTCGCAAATTTCTATGTCTACAATGCTCTGCATGGAGCTACTCTAGCTAATTGCTCCCACTTCCAATATGCATCCAGATTGATACTTAGAGTTATCTGGATTATTGTAAAGCTTGCATCGGTGTAACTCTTTACAACAAACTCTTTATCACATCCATAAGTGAGAAAACATTTCCTTAGTCATCCAGTAACTAAGGATTATGAGATTATGTTCAGATTGATCTTGAGTAATATATTTGATTCACCTCTTTTATATTTTAGTTCATAAGTAATTCTTGCATGTTCTCCGTTGTTATTTATTGCTTTGGCCGAGTAATAGGTAGTGACTCCAAGAGGGAACGTTATGCTCGATTGTGGGTTCATGCCCCTCGATGACTAGCTTGAGTGACAGAAACATGAGTCTAGGGGATGTGCTGTTGCCACAAGGGGGAAAACAACGGTGCTTGTGCCCGCGGGTGCAAGGATTGTTTACTTTACGCAAAGTTATTTTAATGCAGTTGTCTGTTGCATTGAGTTTACACTATGGGTGGGACTCGCAACTTAATACCAGCGAGATGTTCTAGATAGATATCTCAAGGTGGATGATTAGTAGTAGATATTGATGGATTTCGGTCTACTTACTTTGGCATACCGCCCATGCTTTGAACCTCAACCTTTCTTGCAATGTAGTCAGCATTGGTTTGCGTTCGTGGTCCTGTCAATTGCCCAGCTGTAATTTGTTTACCTCACATAGCTGTTTTATCGTCTTTTGGGAGAGAGACATCGGTAGTGAACATCATGAGACTCCGGTCCATATTACCATCATTGATCACATCCGCTATTTACTTTTCGCTATTTACTTACTATTGCAAAAACTATCTATCACTACTATCATTGCTTTTAACCCTTTGTGAACTACAAGGCCAGAGAGATTGACACCTCTCTGTACTCGTTGGGAGCAAAGTTATTTGTATCTGTGTGCAGGTCCACGTTGATTGCTACTAATCTGGCGCCGTAGCAATTGACACCTACTTGTTGAACCTAGGAGTCTCTGGGGATTCGATCCTTGGCATCTTTGCTAGGGGAAAACACTTCTACAATACTGCATCTTACACCTTCCACTTGGGGTAACCAACGAGGGGTTCGAGGCCCATCAGAGTGGCGCGCGCCTCCTTCCTTTTGGCCTTTCTCCTCTATTCCTGTATGGCCCAATAAGGCCCATATACTCCGAAAAATATCCGAATCACTCGGAACCTTTCCGATGTCCGAATATAGTCGTCCAATATATCGATCTTTACGTCTTGACCATTTCGAGACTCCTCGTCATGTCCCCGGTCTCATCCGGGACTCCAAACTCCTTCGGTACATCAAAACTCATAAACTCATAATATCGATCGTCATCAAACGTTAAGCGTGCGGACCCTACGGGTTCGAGAACTATGTAGACATGACCGAGACTCATCTCCGGTCAATAACCAATAGCGGAACCTGGCTGCTCATATTGGCTCCTACATATTCTACGAAGATCTTTATCGGTCAAACCGCATAACAACATATGTTGTTCCTTTTGTCATTGGTATGTTACTTGCCTGAGATTCGATCGTCGGTATCTCTATACCTAGTTCAATCTCGTTACCGGTAAGTCTCTTTACTCGTTCTGTAGTACATCATCTCGTGACTAACTCATTAGTCTTTTGCTTGCAAGGCTTATTATGATGTGCATTACCGAGAGGGCCCAGAGATACCTCTCCGACACTCGGAGTGACAAATCCTAGTCTCGATCTATGCCAACACCACGAACACTTTTGGAGACACCTGTAGAGCATCTTTATGATCACCCAGTTACGTTGTGACGTTTGATAGCACACAAGGTGTTCCTACGGTATTCGGGAGTTGCATAATCTCATAGTCATAGGAACATGTATAAGTCATGAAGAAAGCAATAGCAGTAAAACTAAACGATCATAGTGCTAAGCTAATAGATGGGTCTTGTCCATCACATCATTCTCCTAATGATGTGATCCCGTTGATCAAATGACAACTCATGTCTATGGTTAGGAAACATAACCATCTTTGATCAATGAGCTAGTCTAGTAGAGGCATACTAGGGACACTCTGTTTTGTCTATGTATTCACACATGTACTAAGTTTCCGGTTAATACAATTCTAGCATGAATAATAAACATTTATCATGATATAAGGAAATATAAATAACAACTTTATTATTGCCTCTAGGGCATATTTCCTTCAGTCTCCCACTTGCACTAGAGTCAATAATCTAGCTCACATCGTCATGTGATTTAATACCGATAGTTCACATCGTTATGTGAATAACACCCATAGTTCACATCGCCATGTGACCAACACCCAAAGGGTTTACTAGAGTCAATAATCTAGTTCACATCGCTATGTGATTAATACCCAAGAGTAATAAGGTGTGATCATGTTTTGCTTGTGAGAGAAGTTTAGTCAACGGGTCTGTCACATTCAGATCCGTATGTATTTCGCAAATTTCTATGTCTACAATGCTCTGCATAGAGCTACTCTAGCTAATTGCTCCCACTTTCAATACGCATCCAGATTGATACTTAGAGTCATCTGGATTTAGTGTCAAAGCTTGCATCGGCGTAACCCTTTACGACGAACTCTTTATCACCTCCATAATCGAGAAACATTTCCTTAGTCATCCAGTTACTAAGGATAATTTTGACCGCTGTCCAGTGATCTACTCCTGGATCACTTTTGTACCTCCTTGCCAAACTCATGGTAAGGTACACAACAGGTTTGGTACACAGCATGGCATACTTTATAGAACCTATGGCTGAGGCATAGGGAATGACTTTCATTCTCTCTATATTTTTCTGCCGTGGTCTGGCTTTGAGTCTTACTCAACTTCACACCTTACAAGTCAGGCAAGAACTCCTTCTTTGACTGATCCATTTTGAACTACTTCAAAATCTTATCAAGGTATGTACTTATCGAAAGTCTTATCAAGCGTCTTGATCTATCTCTATAGATCTTGATGCCCAATATGTAAGCAGCTTCACCAAGGTCTTTCTTTGAAAAACTCTTTCAAACACTCCTTTATGCTTTCCAGAAAATTCTACATCATTTCCGATCGACAATATGTCATTCACATATACTTATCAGAAAGGTTGTAGTGCTCCCACTCACCTTTTATAAATACAGGCTTCACCGTAAGTCTGTATAAATCTATATGCTTTGATCAACTTATCAAAGCGTATATTCCAACTCCGAGATGCTTGCACCAGTCCATAGATGGATCATTGAGCTTGCACATTTTGTTAGCACCTTTAGGATTGACAAAACCTTCGGGTTGCATCATATACAATTTTTCTTTAATAAATCTATTAAAGAATGCAGTTTTGTTATTCATTTGCCAGATTTCATAAAATGCGGTAATTGCTAACATGATTCGGATAGACTTAAGCATCGCTACGGGTGAGAAAGTATCATCGTAGTCAACTCCTTGAACTTGTCGAAAACCTTTCGCAACAAGTCGAGCTTTGTAAACAGTAACATTACCGTCAGCGTCGGTCTTCCTCTTGAAGATCCATTTATTTTCGATGGCTTGCCGATCATCGGGCAAGTCAACCAAAGTCCACACTTTGTTCTCATACATGGATCCCATCTCAGATTTCATGGCCTCAAGCCATTTTGCGAAATCTGGGCTTATCATCGCTTCCTCATAGTTCGCAGGTTCATCATGGTCTAGTAACATGACTTCTAGAACTGGGTTGCCGTACCACTCTGGTGCGGAACGTACTCAGGTTGATCTACGACGTTCAGCAGAAACTTGATCTGAAGTTTTATGATCATCATCATTAGCTTCCTCACTAATTGGTGTAGGAATCACTGGAACTAGTTTCTATGATGTTCCACTTTCCAATTCGGGAGAAGGTACAATTACCTCATCAAGTTCTACTTTCCTCCCACTCACTTTTTCGAGAGAAACTCCTTCTCTAGAAAGGATCCACTCTTAGCAACAAAGACCTTGCCTTCGGATCTGTGATAGAAGGTGTACCCAACAGTTTCTTTTGGGTATCTTATGAAGATTTACTTTTCCGATTTGGGTTCGAGCTTATCATGTTGAAACTTTTTCACATAAGCATCGCAGTCCCAAACTTAAAAAAAATGACAGCTTAGGTTTCTCGTCAAACCACAGTTCATACGGTGTCATCTCCACGGATTTAGATGGTCCTATTTAACGTGAATGTAGCTGTCTCTAATGCATAACCCCAAAAGCAATAGTGGTAGATCGGTAAGAGACATCATCGATCGCACCATATCTAATAAAGTACGGTTATGACGTTCGGACACACCATTATACTGTGGTGTTCCAGGTGGCGTGAGTAGTGAAACTATTTCACATTGTTTTTACTGAAGGCCAAACTCGCTAACTCAAATATTTTACCTCTACGATCATATCGTAGAAACCCTTATTTTCTTGTTACGACGATTCTCCACTTCACTCTAAAATTCTTTGAACTTTTCAAATGTTTTAGACTTGTGCTTCATTAAGTAGATATACCCATATCTGCTCAAATCATCAGTGAAGGTCAGAAAATAACGATTCCCGCCGTGAGCTTCAACACTCATTGGTCTGCATACATTAGTATGTATGATTTCCAACAACTCTGTTGCTCGCTCCACAGTTCTGGAGAACGGATTTTTAGTCATCTTGCCCATGAGGCATGGTTCGCAAGCACCAAGTGATTCATAATCAAGTGATTCCAAAAAGTCCATCACTATGGAGTTTCTTCATGCGCTTTACACCAATATGACCTAAACGGCAGTGCCACAAATAAGTTGCACTATCATTATTAACCTTGCATCTTTTGGCTTCAATATTATGAATATGTGTATCACACAATCGAGATCCAACAAACCATTTTGATTGGGTGTATGACCATAGAAGGTTTTATTCATGTAAACAGAACAACAATTATTCTCTAACTTACATGAATAACCGTATTGCAATAAACATGATCAAATCATATTCATGCTCAACACAAACACCAAATAACACTTATTTAGGTTCAACACTAATCCCGAAAGTATAGGGAGTGTGCGATGATGATCATATCAATCTTGGAACTACTTCCAATAGACATCGTCACTTCATCCTTTAACTAGTTTCTGTTCATTATGCAACTCCCATTTCGAGTTACTACTCTTTAGCAACTGAACCAGTATCAAATACCGAGGGGTTGCTATGAACACTAGTAAAATACACATCAATAATTTGTATATCAAATATACCTTTGTTCACTTTGCCATCCTTCTTATCCGCCAAGTATCTAGGGCAGTTCCACTTCTAGTGACCATTTCCTTTGCAATAGAAGCACTTAGTTTCAGGCTTGAGTTTAGCTTTGGGTTTCTTCACGGGAGTGACAACTTGCTTGTCATTCTTCTTGAAGTTCCCCTTCTATCCCTTTGCCCTTTACTTGAAACAAGTGGTATGGTTAACCATCAACACTTGATGCTCTTTCTTGATTTCTACCTTCGCCAATTTCAGCATCGTGAAGAGCTCAGGAATTACTTTCGTCATCCCTTGCATATTATAGTTCATCACGAAGTTCTACTAACTTGGTGATAGTGTCTAGAGAACTTTGTCAATTACTATCTTATCTGGAAGATTAACTCCCACTTGATTCAAGCAATTGTACTACCCAGACAATCTGAGCACATGCTCACTGGTTGAGCTATTCTCCTCCATCTTGTAGGCAAAGTACTGTCAGAGGTCTTACACCTCTCGACACGGGCATGAATATGAAATACTAATTTCAACTCTTGGAACATCTCATATGCTCCGTGGCGTTTCAAAACATTTTTGAAGTCCCGGTTTTAAGCCGTAAAGCATGGTGCACTAAACTATCAAGTAGTCATCATATCGAGCTTTTGTCAAAACGTTCATAACGTCTACATCTGCTCCTGCAATAGGTCTGTCACCTAGCGGTGCATCAAGGACATAATTCTTCTGTGCAGCAATGAGGATAATCCTCAGATCACGGAACAATTCCGCATCATTGCTACTAACATCTTTCAACTTGGTTTTCTCTAGGAACATATAAAAATAAACGGGGAGCAACATCGCGAGCTATCGATCTACAACATAGATATGCTAATACTACCAGGACTAAGTTCATGATAAATTAAAGTTCAATTTAATCATATTACTTAAGAACTCCCACTTAGATAGACATCCCTCCGGTCATCTAAATGATCACGTGATCCAAATCAACTAAACCATGTCCGATCATCACGTGAGATGGAGTAGTTTCAATGGTGAACATCTTATGTTGATCATATCTACTATATGATTCACACTCGACCTTCCGGTCTCCAGTGTTCCGAGGCCATATCTGCATATGCTAGGCTCGTCAAGTTTAACCCGAGTATTCTGCGTGTGCAAAACTGGCTTACACCCGTTGTATTTGAACGTAGAGCTTATCACACCCGATCATCACGTGGTGTCTCGGCACGACGAACTTTCGCAACGGTGCATACTTAGGGAGAACACTTATACCTTGAAATTTAGTAAGGAATCATCTTATAATGCTACCGTCGTTCTAAGCAAAATAAGAAGCATAATAAGATAAACATCACATGCAATAAAAATATGTGACATGATATGGCCATCATCATCTTGTGCTTTTGATCTCCATCTCCAAAGCACCTTCATGATCACCTTCGTCACCGGCGCGACACCTTGATCTCCATCGTAGCATCGTTGTCGTCTCGCCAACTATTGCTTCTATGACTATCGTTACCGCTTAGTGATAAAGTAAAGCTATTACATGGCGATTGCATTTCATACAATAAAGCGACAACCATATGGCTCCTGCCAGTTGCCGATAACATTACAAAACATGATCATCTCATACAAAACCGTATAACTCATCATGTCTTGACCATATCACATCACAACATGCCCTGCAAAAACAAGTTAGACGTCCTCTACTTTGTTGTTGCAAGTTTTACGTGGCTGCTACGGGCTTACCAAGAACCGTTCTTACCTACGCATACAAAACCACAACGATGTTTCGTCAAGTATGTGCTGTTCTAACCTTCACAAGGACCGGGCGTAGCCACACTTGATTCAGCTAAAGTGAGAGAGACAGACACCCGCCAGTCACCTTTAAGCAACGAGTGCTCGTAACGGTGAAACCAGTCTCGCGTAAGCGTACGCGTAATGTCGGTCCGGGCCGCTTCATCTCACAATACCGCCGAAGCAAAGTATGACATGCTGGTAAGCAGTATGACTAGTATCGCCCACAACTCATTGTGTTCTACTCGTGCATATCATCTACGCATAGACCTGGCTCATGATGCCACTGTTGGGGAACGTAGTATTTTTAAAATTTTCCTACGATCACGCAAGATCTATCTACTAGATGCATAGCAACGAGAGGGGAGAGTGTGTCTACGTACCCTCGTAGACCGGAAGCGGAAGCGTTAGAACAACGCGGTTGATGTAGTCGTACGTCTTCACGGCCCGACCGATCAAGCACCAAAACTACGGCACCTCCGAGTTCTAGCACACGTTCAGCTCAATGACGTCCCTCGAACTCCGATCCAGCTGAGTGTCGAGGGAGAGTTCCGTCAGCACGACGGCGTGGTGACGATCTTGATGTTCTACCGTCGCAGGGCTTCGCCTAAGCATCGCTACAATATTATCGAGGAGAACTATGGTGGAGGGGGGCACCGCACACGGCTAAGAGATCAAGAGATCAATTGTTGTGTCTAGAGGTGCCCCCCTACCCCCGTATATAAAGGAGGGAGGGAGAGGCCGGCCCTATAGGGGGCGGGCCAAGTGTGGGGAGTCCTACTAGGACTCCCAAGTCCTAGTTGGATTCCCCTTTCCTTTCCGGAGTAGGAGAGAAGGAAAGAGGGGGAGAGGGAGAAGGAAAAGGGGGCTGCACCCCTTGTCCAATTCGGACCAGAAGGGGGGAGCGTGCCTCCTTCCTTTTGGCCTCTCTCCTCTATTCCCGTAACTCCCCGGTACTCCGAAAATACCCGAATCACTCGGAACATTTCCGATGTCCGAATATAGTCGTCCAATATATCGATTTTTACGTCTCGACCATTTCGAGACTCCTCGTCATGTCCCCGATCTCATCCGGGACTCCGAACTTATTTGGTACATCAAAACTCATAAACTCATAATAAAACTATCATCGAAACCTTAAGCGTGCGGACCCTACGGGTTCGAGAACTATGTAGACATGACCGAGACACGTCTCCGGTCAATAACCAATAGCGGAACCTGGATGCTCATATTGGCTCCCACATATTCTACGAAGATCTTTATCGGTCAAACCGCATAACAACATACGTTGTTCCCTTTGTCATCGGTATGTTACTTGCCCGAGATTCGATCGTCGGTATCTCAATACCTAGTTCAATGTCGTTACCGGCAAGTCTCTTTACTCGTTCCGTAATATATCATCCCGCAACTAACTCATTAGCTGCAATGCTTGCAAGGCTTATAGTGATGTGCATTACCGAGTGGGCCCAGAGATACCTCTCCGACACTCGGAGTGACAAATCCTAGTCTTGATCTATGCCAACACCACGAATACTTTCGGAGACACCTGTAGAGCATCTTTATGATCACCCAGTTACGTTGTGACGTTTGATAGCACACAAGGTGTTCCTACGGTATTCGGGAGTTGCATAATCTCATAGTCATAGGAACATGTATAAGTCATGAAGAAAGCAATAGCAGTAAAACTAAACGATCATAGTGCTAAGCTAACGGATGGGTCTAGTCCATCACATCATTCTCCTAATGATGTGATCCCGTTGATCAAATGACAACTCATGTCTATGGCTAGGAAACATAACCATCTTTGATCAATGAGCTAGTCTAGTAGAGGCATACTAGGGACACACTGTTTTGTCTATGTATTCACACATGTACTAAGTTTCCAGTTAATACAATTCTAGCATGAATAATAAACATTTATCATGATATAAGGAAATAAATAATAACTTTATTATTGCCTCTAGGGCATATTTCCTTCAGTAGCGCGGGGTCGACTAAGAGCGGCCCTTGGGACACGACTCTATATAGGGCGTTGAATGTAATGAAGAACAAGGATAAGCTCGAGAAGCCGACGTCAGCTGGTCGTGTGGCCGGCAAAGGCTTGTCGACAAAATGGTCGTCATACTATAACGCTGGTGGGCGAAAGGAGAAAAAGACCAGCTCGGAAAGCCAGGCGCGCGAGGTTCAAGAACTCAAGGCACAGGTGGCGCGGATTCTGGAGATTGTCCAAGAGCAAGTGCAACAACAGATCGGAGTGACGATCACCGCCATCGTGCCTAGCTTGATCGAGGGGTTGCAGGCGTGGATTGCTGGCGGCCAACAGGGGCCGCCCCCGATTCCCAGCTTCACGGCCAGCAACTCGCAGAACGCGATGGCGGGGCCATTGGTGTCTCCGGCGGAGGCGGCATTGGTGTCTCCGACGCCGGCACGGGAGCTTAATGCACCCGTGTGTACGCCGACCGGCACCTCTGCAGCAAGCGGCCCCTCCGTCAACTGCACGCCCGCCGTTGGCGGTGCCTCGACATTAGCCGAGCTCGACGCCATCATCACGGTAACTAATTAAGCCTCTCTCGGCCGAGGACTTCATCTCCTCGCCTTTGACTGGGCATTCCTGACGCCCTACATGTTTTCGCAGGGCGCCGCCGACGTTCCGTGCACTCTCCTGCACTTCGTGAACAACGAGTTGGTCGATGTCGCCAAGGGCAAAATCGTTCAACCGGGCCAGCCCTTGTTCCACGGTACCAAGATGCCACCCAACTTGTTTAGGGTTCAACTGGTTCGGGTGCTGCCAGGCTGCGACGAGGTGTTACCTCCGATTCGACCCGTCGGGGCCGACGATGATGACGTCATGACCCTCAGCGCCTGCCTGAGCTGGCCCCTGCTTTGGCCGAAGAGCCAGATTCGTTTGGGGGCGGGGGAAACCACACCAAAGACAACACCGCCAGTCGTGCCGGCGCCAAGTCGTCCCCATGGCAAGTCCACCGCAACGGTGCCGGACATCCCTATGCCACTGGATCCAAACATGCATATGGCACAGGATCAGAACGACGACGACGACGATACATTTGCCAACGTTGATGAGTACTTTGCCGATCATGGGTACGGTGACGACTTCATGGGGGCTCCTTCTCAAGAACCCAACCCAACAAAAGACGTGCGCGATCAAGCCGGTACCGCGGAGAAGCCAAGTTGCAACAGGCGTCGTCTGCCGTTCAGCTCTCAGGAGACGCCTCCAGCTGCCGACTTCACCGAGCCTCAGATAGGCGAGGTGCGAAATATGATCAGCCCCAACACACTAAAGAAGGCGGTCTCTGAGCAGAACTCGGTCCCAATTCAGGAGATCAAGAAGAAGGCACGCAAAAGAAAAACTAACAAGGGTGCGAGCCAGCCGGCATCGAGTACGATCCGTGCTCAGGACGGGCCACCTTCACCTGAGGATGTAATGAGGAGGGTGCATGTGGCGGGTAGGCCGATGCTACCGACAAATATGCTCGATGCTGCAACCGGTGCTATGCGGAGTCTGCATGACAGTGTTCTTTCTTTGGAGAAGCGGCGTCTCAGAGAGAAGGATGTGGCATACCCGGTTTTCGCGGCCAAGGTGCCGGAGGGCAAGGGCTTTGTGGATAACTCCATCGGGGGTACGATCGTCCTGCGGTTTGATGACATCCACGCTATGTTGAACCTTCATCCGCTGCACTACACCTTCGTTCGGCTATTTTCACTGAGTATGGAGATGCGGATCATTCGCGACAAGACCCCGGACATCGTGATAGTCGACCCCTTCTACATGCGTGCCAAGATCTTGGGCAGCGCTGGGGACCGGCAAGTCGCGAGTTCTTACCTCCAAGGCGTCATTTTGGCAAACCGAGATAAGGATAACTTCCTCGTGCCTTACTTTCCCGAGTAAGTCCTCCTCCTCAACCGCCCCGTAACATATGAATTCTTAGATTTCGATCGTTCTTCTTTTAACATTCCGTGTTTTCTGCAGTGACACACAGTGCACGCTCATCCTACTAAGCCCCAAATATTCCATGGCCACGTATTTCGACCCGGACCGCCAGTCGGCTGTAGACTACACAAATGTCAAGAAGGTTCTTGATGATGTTCTCGCCGGCTACGCCAAATCTGGAGGCACCTTCACCAGGACAACTCGTAAGTACGGCAAGCACGTGTTCTCCCACAACACGACGTTCTGCTGCGTCAAGCAGCCGCCTGGCGGTCAGAAGGGTGCCTACTACGCCATCCATCACATGCGGGCGATCGTACGGGACCATCATCAACTTCTGCTATCGAGTAAGCTCAAAGATTGGGCCGCGCGCGTGTCGGCAATCCAGGACGCGGACATCAGACAAGATTTCTTTCGCATCCAGTCGGAGTTTGCGGAAATCATCCATCAAGATGTCCTTCGTACCTCGGGGCAGTTCTACCTCAAAAATCAACCGTCGAACAGTGACATCGACACAATGCTACAAATGCAGGCTGACAACGCCCGTGATTTCATGACTCCCACGATAGACGGCGGCTTCATCCATGCTCCGGTGCATTGAGTCGCGAAAGCAGTGATGCTGTGTCTAGTTCTGAAACATCGATTGGCTCATGTTGTAATTAAACTTTAATGAACTTGTAGTATGTCTCTTTGGTTTCGAGAGTCGTTCAACTTAGATGTAATCGATGCTATTAATGTCTTGCTTTTCTCTTTCGATCGTTCTGTTGCATACTTATATATTGCTTATGAATTGTCTATGAATTGGTACTAACGTTTCGTTTGGCTAGTGCATATATAGCGATGCCGTCGTATGTCGTGCACAAGGGTAAGGTTCCCGGAGTCTACGACGACTGGGAGGAGTGTTGGAGACAGGTTCACCGATTCAGTGGTAACAGTTACAAAGGGTACACCACTAGGGCCGAGGCCGAATCTAGATACGCCCGCTATCTAGCGAGAGAGGGGAGGGAGCGTTGGAGGAACCGGATGAAAACGAGTTTCATCGCGATGATGCTCATCGTGACGACCGCAGCTATCTTCTATGTGATGGTAGTTTAGATGATCGATATCGACTTGTAATGTGAAGACAAACTCGCTACTCGCGGTCTCGAGACTTGTAATATATTTTTCTATCTTTGTTCGGTCTTTTCAATTCGGAGACTAATATGATGAATTGTATTCGGAGACTAATATGATGAATTGTATTCAGAGACTAATCTTCTATTGTATTCGATGAATGTGTTGTTGATGTGTGCTGTCTATATTCTGTGCAATTATACATTTTGTAATCTGTGCAAAAAAAACAGAAAAATAATATTAAAAAAAAACCTAATATTCATACTAATGGCGCATCAGAGCACAGTGCGCCATTAGTGTGCCAAAGCATACTAATGGCGCATTATCAGCCAGTGCGCCATTACTATGCGGACATTACTAATGGCGCATCATACCTTAGTGCGCCATTAGTATGCCAAAGCACCTGGATACACATGGCCCCTGGGAGGCATACTAATGGCGCACTACGGTGCACACTAATGGCGCATCTGCGGTGCGCCATTAGTATCAAATACTAATGGCGTGCTAGTAATGGCGCACCACTAATGCGCCATTAATGGTCAAATTAGGTGCGCCATTAATAGGCCTTTTCCTAGTAGTGTTGTGGATTCCCATCAACACCAACGGCAAAGTTGAGTGTAGAAATCGTAACCCCTAACATAACACCTACTCGTCGTAAGATAATCCTGCAACATGAGACGTTGCAGCCCGAAAACGGGTCAGTACATTGAATATACTAGTAAATTCACACTGTAATGATAATGATAAGCAAGCCTACAACTACATGCATATTTGGCTGGTGGAGGCTGTAAGGGTAAAGTTTTTGCGTAAAGCCAATTTTTCCCTACTTCAAAGGAATGCATTTTAATTAACTATCATGGTGGTTGAAAAATTGTTGAGAAGATAGACATCCTCTCAACCCCAATTAAAAGTAATTAAACCCAACAATATTAAATTAGAGTAACATGTTGAGATGCACATGATAATCCAAGTACCAGATACTCAAGATGTCCATAACCGGGGACACGGCTAATCATGATCAGTTTGTATACTCTGCAGAGGTTTGTGCACTTTCCCCACAAGACTCGATCGCCTCCGTTTGGTTTCTCGCACTGCATGGTGTTTGAGAAACGGATGACCGAGACACAGTCTTTCCGAAGAGGTCCCCTTAACCAGATAGATCGGCCGGTACACCTACAAAACCCAACTACATCTGCTAGTCCATCATGGAAAGGTTTCCCACAACATACTCAACTATGCCCGAGCCCATATTGGCATGTGGCTGCACACCGAAGTTTCTAGCATGAAAAATCTCATGATCCCTTTGAGCCTGGGTGGCGGTCCAAAAGAAAAACAGGCAATCCTGGAATACCCAGATGCCTCAATCCACCCAGATGTGTATTAAAGTTGCCACCTTAAGTTGAACCATTAATTAACAACTCACATCTGTCATGGATTTCACTCAAACCCAAACCACGTCTACGAGCATAGCATGTCCTAACAGCAAACGTAGAAGTAACTCCCAAGGGTTTGAATGTAATGCAGGTAATAGGTACTACCTCAATCTACTTCCCAATCCCACAAGTTAATTGATCCTACTCATGCAATGTGTGAGGGTTTGACTAATGCAATGAAAACTGGGTATTGGAAAAATATGATCAAAGTGTGAACATGCCTGCAATGTTGATGAAGATGATTCGCACTCAAAACTCTTGATATCTCTACTCGTCACACTCCGGTCAATCTATCGTAAGCAAGCAATAGTAACCACACATAAGCAATCACTCAGAAAGATCGGACAGAACGAGTAAACACTTCGGAAAACTTCGAAAACAAACGAATAACTCTTGAAACACAAAACAATTTCCAACAGTACCAAAATTATGTGAATTTGGCCTTATCAGAAAGTTTAGGTCAAGAGCTTCGATTTGAAAAAAGAATCAACTCAAACGGAGTTACGAAACTCAAGTTATGATCAAAACAAGTTTGAATCTAAAACTAGTTGAATTCAAATTTTAAACTTTTCAAAAACATGTTGAAGTTGTATTACTGGAAAGAGGGCTTCGTAACGAAGACGTGGGCATTGGTTTTGTTGAATTTGGACTAACCGGTAAAAAGATATGGCCGTTTGAGGTGTAGGGGCTAATCTGTAAAAATAATAATTACAGACAAGTCCCTGGCCAGAAATTAAAAGAAAAAGAAAAAGACTACCGAGCGAACGCTCGCTATTAGGGCCTAACTAAAGATCGTTCACTGCTTAGCTAAACCTAAAAAAATAAACCGATCTAAAAGAAAACCTAACTAACCATAAAAAAACGGGGCGGTTAATACCTAACGGTTTTCCCGACGAAAACCGGGTTTCGGGGATCGAACCGATCGGTTCGAAGAGTTGCTGGCTCCGGCGACGGCGGCTACTCCGGCGAGGCGCAGCGCGGGCGGCGGACGCGGCGCGAGCGGCGAGGAGCGGGGCGGCGGGCGCGAGGCAGGCGAGGGGCGGTGGGGTGGCACCAGCAGCAGCGGTCGGCGAGCAATGGCTGCGACGGCGGTGGAACAAAGCAGCGGGGGCGGCTTGGCGATGCGGCGGCGGAAGCAGAAGCAGCGACGGCGGCGCACTGGCGAGGAGGGAAACGGGGCGGGGCGGCGGCTTTATATGGAGGGGAGGGCGGAGCTTGCGTGGGGGAGGGGGCAAGGGGAGAGAGTCCGGCGGCGGCACGAGAGTCCGGCGGCGGCGGTTTCCATCGCTCGCACGGGGTCGGGGATAGTGGCGAGCTGGGCTGGGCCCGGCTGGAGCTGGGCCGGCCCAGTCGGCGAGGGAGCATTTTTTTTAAAAAACATTTCTTTTTTTTTCTAACAGACAGAAAATCAAATAAAAGCAAAATAAATAAAAATATCCCATAGGCATATAATATATCAAAATTTGCAGAAAAATAAGCCCTACAACATGAACATTTTCCTACTGCCAAATAAAATGTCCAGAAAATCTAATAAATCAAGAGGTCCTACTGTTGCAAATAAAATCCAATAAAAATCACTTTTAAAATACCAAAAGAATTCAAATTCATTTATCTCCAATTTTCTGCTGTAGGGAATCATGTTACCCTATTTTCCATGTAATTTGTTTTTGGAGAAAATTAATTTGAATAAAAACCGAATAACTGAATATTGAAATTGAGTTTCCAGAAAATTTCAGAAAAACTTCCAACTCATATTTCCTATAAATTGAAGAAGTCATTTTATCTTCTCTCGGGAAAATCATTGAGTTGCTTAAAGTTTCTGAATTGAGAATATTTCGAGAATGAAATTTCAAAATCCTTTCAAACCCTTTATCATTTAAAAATAAATGGAAGACGTCATATTATCTTCACTCTAGGGTTTTGTGTTGAAAAGAATTTGAATTCCCTCGGAGATCAAAAGCAAGGTGAAAGTTTTGGGAAAGTCATTTTATTCCCTCTCATTTAACTTTCAAAAAGTTTCAAATTCACTCAATTTCACTCAGCACATCAAACATCAATCAAATCTATCTATTTATTATAACATTCCAAAATTTAGAATTTTGGGATGTTACAAACCTACCACACTTAAAATGAATCTCGTCCTCGAGATTCGGAGAGGCTAGCAAGAAATAGGTTTGGGTTTGGGGTTCTCCTAACAAGTCAACTGATTGGTATGGTCTAGGGTGCTACCACACTTAGGGACATGGATACGGTTCCATCAAAACTCAGGTACTCCATCATTTGGGTTGACGGCGTCGGTCTTCTCAAATCTTCAGGGTAACTCCTTCCCTAGGGCTCTTTCGGTAGTGGAAAATTGGTGTCCTCCATTCCTTGTATCCTTTCAACTTGATAAGGTTCTTTCGGGACAGGTTCTTAGCTGACAGGTCTAGCGCCGATACTAAACAAATATCGATATCTCATGGTGGTCATCAACCAAATTAATAGGGTCCTTGCAGAAAACGGGTCTGGGCTTCATCCTCATCGTTTATCCTACGGTTGGCAACCGCGTGCCGTGTACAAGGGAAAAACTTCTATACCATTCTAAGGTTTAAATAAAGTTTAGACATCGTCGTCTCTCTACTATAGGTAAGTCACTCAGATTTACCATCCCGTATAACAGAGGCGAATAATAAGAGTAAGTCGGTATGGTGATCAATCCATCCCGCACCCAAATCATTACCTTGTATATGGTTTAGTGAATCTCGCATTCTAACACTCGGTCATCCTCACAAGCTTTGCAGAATTTCTCTTGTCAACGAACTGAGTTCGGATATGTCCATTGATTCTGCAAGCCCAACAAAACAACTAGCATTTCACAACCCTCGGGTTTATCGTAACCACCTATAAGATCGTCTGTTGGCATGGTCGTAACTTGTACCAGGGGTTTTCCTTCAGCAAGAGTGTGCTTGCTTTCTTGACAGGTCCTGGGGCCTGTGGGTTATGGCCCATCTCACCACTAGTAACACTTGGTCTCATCATCGGGTTGCAACTGATCATTCTTCCAACATCCAACTTCCTTTGGTTTTCTTAAATCCATCCAAGTATCCTTTACTTCTCTTGGGTAAAACTATGATGTAATTACTCACACTCATCTTTGGGCAATCCGCTCCCAGTCTGACGTAACTAACCACTAGCTAGTGTATTCGGGTAACAGTGTTGGATTCTACCACACTTAAAATGAATAACACTAGTTTCTTCAAAATCTCCTTCCATGCATCATGTCTCCACTCATCACCTTTGTAGTAACAACTCATAGAATCCAAATCAATACCATATGCCAACTGTATTGATTCTCAACTTACTACGATCTACTGCATTTCCATTGCATGCTTCAACTCCAATACTTAGCGCAAAACTCCTTCTTCTTGGAACAATCTATAGAAAAATGCACTGCTTTACTACAGCAGATTCACAAAACTAATGACAAGTCTCGTGGTTCCCTTATAATTACGTAGCCTTTTCTAGGTCCTCGGCTAAAGGGTCCATGTTAGGACTTGTATATCCATAACTCAATCCTTGGGGTCACTGTAGTTCCATACTCCTGTTGGGGAACGTTGCATGGGAAACAAAAATTTTCCTACGCTCACCAAGATCAATCTAGGAGATGCATCTACGAGAGGAGAGTTGGATCCACATACCCTTGTAGATCGCTAAGCGGAAGCGTTCAAGAACGCGGTTGATGGAGTCGTACTCGCCGCGATTCAGATCGCCGAAGATCCTAGCACCGAAAGGACAGTGCCTCCGCGTTCTTCACACGTGCAGCCCGGTGACGTCTCCCACGCCTTGATCCAGCAAGGAGAGAGGGAGAGGTTGGGGAAGACTCCATCCAACAACAGCACAACGGCGTGGTGGTGGTGGAGGAGCGCGGGACTCCAGCAGGGCTTCGCCAAGCGCTGCAAGAGACGAGGAGGGAGAGGGGTAGGGCTGCGCCAAGAGGGAGACGTTCTCGTGTGTCTAGCAGCCCCAAAACCTCACATATATATAGGGGGAAGGGAGGGCTGCGCCCCCTTTAGGGTTTCCCACCCCTAGGGGTGCGGCCAGCCCTAGAAAACACATCTAGGGTGCGGCCAAGGGGGGGAGAGAGAGGGGGCGCCCTAGGGTGGGCCTTAAGGCCCATCTGGACCTAGGGTTTGCCCCCCTCCACACTCCATGCGCCTAGGGACTTGGTGGGGGGGCGCACCAGCCCCCTTGGGGCTGGTCCCCTCCCACACTTAGCCCACGCAGCCACCTGGGGCTGGTGGCCCCACCTGGTGGACCCCCGGGACCCTCCCGGTGGTCCCGGTACATTACCGATATCGCCCGAAACTTTTCCGGTGGCCAAAACAGGACTTCCCATATATGAATCTTTACCTCCGGACCATTCCGGAACTCCTCGTGACGTCCGGGATCTCATCCGGGACTCCGAACAACATTCGGTAACCGCGTACATACTTTCCCTATAACCCTAGCGTCATCGAACCTTAAGTGTGTAGACCCTACGGGCTCGGGAACCATGTAGACATGACCGAGACAACTCTCCGGCCAATAACCAACAGCGGGATCTGGATACCCATGTTGTCTCCCACATGTTCCACGATGATCTCATCGGATGAACCACGATGTCAAGGATTCAATCAATCCCGTATACGATTCCCTTTGTCTATCGGTATAGCACTTGCCCGAGATTCGATCGTCGGTATACCGATACCTTGCTCAATCTCGTTACCGGCAAGTCTCTTTACTCGTTCCGTAACACATCATCCCGTGATCAACTCCTTGATCACATATTGTGCACATTATGATGATGTCCTACCGAGTGGGCCCAGAGATACCTCTCCGTCATACGGAGTGACAAATCCCAGTCTCGATTCGTGCCAACCCACCAGACACTTTCGGAGATACCTGTAGTGCACCTTTATAGCCACCCAGTTACGTTGTGACGTTTGGTACACCCAAAGTATTCCTACGGTATCCGGGAGTTGCACAATCTCATGGTCTAAGGAAAATATACTTGACATATAGAAAAGCTTTAGCATACGAACTACACGATCTGTGCTAGGCTTAGGATTGGGTCTTGTCCATCACATCATTCTCCTAATGATGTGATCCCGTTATCAACGACATCCAATGTCCATGGTCAGGAAACCGTAACCATCTATTGATCAACGAGCTAGTCATCTAGAGGCTTACTAGGGACATGGTGTTTGTCTATGTATCCACACATGTATCTGAGTTTCCTATCAATACAATTCTAGCATGGATAATAAACGATTATCATGAACAAGGAAATATAATAATAACCAATTTATTATTGCCTCTAGGGCATATTTCCAACAGTCTCCCACTTGCACTAGAGTCAATAATCTAGTTCACATCGCCATGTGATTAACACTCACAGGTCACATCGCCATGTGACTAACATCCAAAGAGTTCACTAGAGTCAGTAATCTAGTTCACATCAATATGTGATCAATACTCAATGAGTTCTGGGTTTGATCATGTTATGCTTGTGAGAGAGGTTGTAGTCAACGGGTCTGCAACATTCAGATCCCTATGTTCTTCGCAAAAACTTTATGTCATATCGTAGATGCTGCTATCACGTTCCACTTGGAGCTATTCCAAACTGTTGCTCCATTATACGTATCCGGTATCTCCACTTAGAGTTATCCGGATAGGTGTTAAGCTTGCATCGACGTAACTCTTTACGTCGAACTCTTTATCACCTCCATAACCGAGAAACATTTCCTTACTCCTCTAAGGAAAATTTTGACCACTATCTAGTAATCCACTCCTGGATCACCTTTGTACCCTCTTGCCAGACATGTGGCAAGGCACACATCAGGTGCGGTACTTAGCATGGCATACCATACAGAGCCTATGACAAAAGCATAGGGGACGACCTTCGTCCTTCCTCTTCCTTCTGCCGTGGTCAAGTTTTGAGTCTTACTCAACTTCACACCTTACAACTCAGGTAAGAACTCCTTCTTTGACTGATCTATTTTGAACTCCTTCAAAATCATGTCAAAGGTGTGTGTTCTTTTGAAAGTATCATCAGGCGTCTTGATCTATCTGTATAGATCTTGATGCCCAATATGTAAGCAGCTTTATCCAGGTCTTCCTTTGAAAAACTCATTTCAAACAACCCTTTATGCTTTCTAGAAATTCTACATCATTTCGGATCAACAATATGTCATTCACATATACTTATCAGAAATGTTGTAGTGCTCCCACTCACTTTATTGCAAATACAAGTTTCCAACAAACTTTGTATACCCAAAAACTTTGATCACTCCATCAAAGTGTATATTCTGACTCCGAGATGCTTGCTCTAGTCCATGGAAGGATCGCTGGAGCTAGCATATCCTTTTAGCATCCTTAGGATCGACAAAACCTTTCTGATTGTATCACATACAACCTTTCCTTACGAAAACTGGTAAGGAAACTTGTTTTGTCATCCATCTGCCAGATTTCATAAATGCAGCTAATGCTAACATGATTCCGACGGACTTAAGCATCGCTACGGGTGAGAAAATCTCATCGTAGTCAACTCCTTGAACTTGTGGAAAACTCTTCGCCACAAGTCGAGCTTCATAGACGGTGACATTACCGTCCACGTCCGTCTTAGTCTTAAAGATCCATTTGTCTCAATGGCTTGCCGATCACAGGGCAAGTCCACCAAAGTCCATACTTTGTTTTGATACATGGATCCTATCTCGGATTTATCGGCTTCTAACCATTTGTCGGAATATGGGCCCACCATCGCTTCTCCATAGTTCGTAGGTTCATCGTTGTCCAACAACAAGACCTCTAAGACAGGATCACCGTACCACTCAGGAGTAGTACATATCCTTGTCGACCTACGAGGTTCGATAGCAACTTGATCTGGAGCTTCATGATCACTATCATTAGTTTCCTCTTCAACGTCGCAGGTTCCACAGAAACATCTTTCTGTGTTGCACTACTCTCCGGTTGAAGTGAGGGTTCGACGACCTCATCAAGTTCTATCTTCCTCCCACTCAATTCTTTCGAGAGAAACTCCTTCTCGAGAAAGGACCCGTTCTTAGGGACAAACATTTTTGCCCTTGGATCTGAGATAGGAGGTATACCCAACTGTTACCTTTGGGTATCATATGAAGATGTATTTGTCCGCTTTGGGTTCGAGCTTTTCCTGGCTGAAGCCATGAGCATCGCAGCCCCAAACATCAAGAAAACGACAACTTTGGTTTCTTGCCAAACCATAGTTCATACGGCGTCGTCTCAACGGACTTAGATGGTGCCCTATCTAAAGTGAATGCAGCTGTCTTTAATGCATAACCTCAAAATAATAGCGGTAGATCGGTAAGATACACCATAGATCGCACCATATCTCATAAGGTTCGATTACGATGTCCGGACACACCATTACGCTGTGGTGTTCCAGGGGACTTCAACTGCGAAACAATTCCACAATGTCTTAAGTGATTGCCAAACTCATAATTCAGATAATATCCCCTTGATCAGATCGTAGGAACATGATCTTCTTGTTATGATGATTCTTAATCTTCACTCTGAAATTGTTTGAACCTTTCAAACGTTTCAGACTTTTGCTTCATTAAGTAAATATACCATATCTACTCAAATCGTCATTGAAGATGAGAAAATAACGATATCCACCACACGCCTTAATTCTCATTGGATCACATACATCAGCATGTATGATTTCCAACAAGTCACTTGCCCGTTTCATTGTACCTAAAAACGGGATCTCAGTCATCCTGCCCAAGAGGCATGGCTCGCATGTGTCAAGCGATTCAAAATCAAGTGACTCCAAACATCCATCAGCATGGAGTTTCTTCATGCATTTTATGCCAAAATGACCTAAGCGGCAGTGCCACAAGAAAGTGGTACTATCATTATTAACTCTACATCTTTTGGCATTAATATTATCATCATGTGTATTACTATGATCGAGATTCAACGAACCATTGGGTGCATGACCATAAAGGTATTATTCATGTAAACAGAATAACCATTATTCTCTAACTTAAATGAATAACCGTATTGCGATGAACATGATCTAATCATTTTCACGCTCAACGTAGACACCTGATAACATTTATCTAGGTTCAACACTAATCTCGAAAATAGAGGAAGTGTGCGATGGTGATCTTATCAACCTTGGAAACACTTCCAACACACATCGTCACCTCGCCCTTAGCTAGTCTCCGTTCAGTGCGTAGCTTTTGCTTCAAGTCACTAATAATAGCAACTGAACCGGTATCCAATACCCAGGTGCTACAAGGAGCACTACTAAGGTACACATCAATAACACGTATATCAAATATACTTTGTTGAAGTTGCCAGCTATCATATCTACCATGTATTTGGGGTGGTTCCGGTACCATGTGACCGTTCCCCTTACAATAGAAGCACTTAGTCTCGAGGTTTGGGTTCAACCATGGGTTCCTTCATCAGAGCGACAACAGGTTTGCCATTCATGAAGTTTCCCTTCTAGCCCTTACCCTTTTGAAACCAGTGGTCTTGTTAAACCATCAACACTTGATGCTCCTTCTTGATCTCTACTTTTGCGGTACTAAGAACCGCTGACAGCACCGGGATCATCTCCATCCTTTGCATGTCATAGTTCATCACGAAGTTCTAGTAGCTTGGTGATAGTGTCTAGAGAATTCTGTCAACCACTATCTCACCTGGAAGATTAACTCCCACTTGGTTCAAGTGGTTTTAGCACCCAGACATTCTGAGCACGTGCTCACTAGTTGAGCTATTCTCCTCCATCTTTTTGGCAAAGGAACTTGTCAGAGGTCTCATACCTCTCAACACGGGCATGAGCCTGAAATCCCAATTTCAGCTCTTAGAACATCTCATATGTTCCATGGCGTTCAAAACGTCATTGGAATCCCGATTCTAAGCCGTAAAGTATGGTGCACTAAACTATCAAGTAGTCATCAGGACGTGTCTCTCAGGTGTTCACAACATCCACAGACAACGTTGTAGGGGTTTGCACATTGAGCGGTGCATCAAAGACGTAAGCTTTCTGTGCAGCAGTGAGGACACTCCTCGGACTACGGACCCAGTCCGCATCCTTGCTTACAATATCTTTCAACTTAGTCTTTCTCTAGGATCGTATTCAAACAGGGAGCTACAACACAGTTATTGGTCTACAACATAATTTGCAAAGGCAACTTAGACTATTGTTCATGATAAGTGAGTTTAACTAATCAAATTACTTATAACTCCCACTCAAATTGACATCCCTCTGGTCATCCGAGCGTGACATGATCCAAATCCACCAACCCAAGTCCGATCATCACGTGAGATGAGGTGGTGTCAATGGTGAACATCTTCATGTTGATCATATCTACTATATGACTCATGCTCGACCTTTCGGTCTTCCGTGTTCCGAGGCCATGTCTGTACATGCTAGGCTCGTCAAGTCTAACCCGAGTGTTCTGCATGTGCAAAACTGGCTTGCACCCGTTGTATGCGAACGTAGAGTCTATCACACCCGATCATCACGTAGTGCTTCGAAACGACGAACCTTCGCAACGGCGCACACTCGGGGGGAACACACTTTCATCTTGAAATTTTAGTGAAGGATCATCTTATAATGCTACCGCCGTCCTAAGCAATATAAGATGCATAAAAGGATTAACATCACATGCAAATCATAAGTGACATGATATGGCCATCAACTCGTGCTTTTGATCTCCATCTCCAAAGCACCGGCATGATCTCCATCGTCACCGGCGTAACACCATGATCCCCATCATCATGATCTCCATCATCGTGTCGCCATCGGGGTTGTCGCGCGCCCACCATGCTCTTACTACTATTGCTACCGTTTAGCGATAAAGTAAAGCATTACATAGCGCTTAATGATTGACACACAGGTCATACAAAAATTAAAGACAACCCTATGGCTCCTGCCGGTTGCCGTATACATCGACATGCAAGTCGATATTAACTATTACAACATGATCATCTCATACATCGAATATATCTCATCATGTCATTGGCCATATCATATCACATACATACCCTGCAAAAACAAGTTAGACGTCCTCTAATTTGTTGTTGCATGTTTTACGTGGCTGCTATGGGTATCTAGCAAGAACGCTTCTTACCTACGCAAAGCCACAACGGTGATATTTAAGTTGCTATTTAACCTTCTACAAGGACCGCCTTTGTCTATTCCGATTCAACTAAGATAGGAGAGACAGACACCCGCCAGCCATCTTATGCAACAAAAGTCGCATGTCTGTCGATGGAACCGGTCTCATGTACGTGGACATGTAAAGTTGGTCCGGGCCGCTTCATCCCATAATACCGCTGAATCAAGAAAGACCAAGGAGGGAAGCAATCTAAACATCAACGCCCACAAACCCCTTTGTGTTCTACTCGTGAAAGCATCTACGCAAGAACCTAGCTCATGATGCCACTGTTGGGGAACGTTGCATGGGAAACAAAAATTTTCCTACGCTCACCAAGATCAATCTAGGAGATGCATCTACGAGAGGAGAGTTGGATCCACATACCCTTGTAGATCGCTAAGCGGAAGCGTTCAAGAACGCGGTTGATGGAGTCGTACTCGCCGCGATTCAGATCGCCGAAGA
The DNA here is from genome assembly GCA_902687465.1 of Secale cereale. Taxonomy (NCBI): domain Eukaryota; kingdom Viridiplantae; phylum Streptophyta; class Magnoliopsida; order Poales; family Poaceae; genus Secale; species Secale cereale. The sequence continues at coordinate 498,362,508 of LR738713.1, forward strand.
TCCTAGCACCGAAAGGACAGTGCCTCCGCGTTCTTCACACGTGCAGCCCGGTGAAGTCTCCCACGCCTTGATCCAGCAAGGAGAGAGGGAGAGGTTGGGGAAGACTCCATCCAACAGCAGCACGACGGCGTGGTGGTGGTGGAGGAGCGCGGGACTCCAGCAGGGCTTCGCCAAGCGCTGCAAGAGACGAGGAGGGAGAGGGGTAGGGCTGCGCCAAGAGGGAGACGTTCTCGTGTGTCTAGCAGCCCCAAAACCTCACATATATATAGGGGGAAGGGAGGGCTGCGCCCCCTTTAGGGTTTCCCACCCCTAGGGGTGCGGCCAGCCCTAGAAAACCCATCTAGGGTGCGGCCAAGGGGGGGGGGGAGAGAGAGGGGGCGCCCTAGGGTGGGCCTTAAGGCCCATCTGGACCTAGGGTTTGCCCCCCTCCACACTCCATGCGCCTAGGGACTTGGTGGGGGGGCGCACCAGCCCCCTTGGGGCTGGTCCCCTCCCACACTTAGCCCACGCAGCCACCTGGGGCTGGTGGCCCCACCTGGTGGACCCCCGGGACCCTCCCGGTGGTCCCGGTACATTACCGATATCGCCCGAAACTTTTCCGGTGGCCAAAACAGGACTTCCCATATATGAATCTTTACCTCCGGACCATTCCGGAACTCCTCATGACGTCCGGGATCTCATCCGGGACTCCGAACAACATTCGGTAACCGCGTACATACTTTCCCTATAACCCTAGCGTCATCGAACCTTAAGTGTGTAGACCCTACGGGCTCGGGAACCATGTAGACATGACCGAGACAACTTTCCGGCCAATAACCAACAGCGGGATCTGGATACCCATGTTGGCTCCCACATGTTCCACGATGATCTCATCGGATGAACCACGATGTCAAGGATTCAATCAATCTCGTATACGATTCCCTTTGTCTATCGGTATAGCACTTGCCCGAGATTCGATCGTCGGTATACCGATACCTTGCTCAATCTCGTTACCGGCAAGTCTCTTTACTCGTTCCGTAACACATCATCCCGTGATCAACTCCTTGATCACATATTGTGCACATTATGATGATGTCCTACCGAGTGGGCCCAGAGATACCTCTCCGTCATACGGAGTGACAAATCCCAGTCTCGATTCGTGCCAACCCACCAGACACTTTCGGAGATACCTGTAGTGCACCTTTATAGCCACCCAGTTACGTTGTGACGTTTGGTACACCCAAAGTATTCCTATGGTATCCGGGAGTTGCACAATCTCATGGTCTAAGGAAAAGATACTTGACATATAGAAAAGCTTTAGCATACGAACTACACGATCTGTGCTAGGCTTAGGATTGGGTCTTGTCCATCACATCATTCTACTAATGATGTGATCCCGTTATCAACGACATCCAATGTCCATGGTCAGGAAACCGTAACCATCTATTGATCAACGAGCTAGTCATCTAGAGGCTTACTAGGGACATGGTGTTTGTCTATGTATCCACACATGTATCTGAGTTTCCTATCAATACAATTCTAGCATGGATAATAAACGATTATCGTGAACAAGGAAATATAATAATAACCAATTTATTATTGCCTCTAGGGCATATTTCCAACAACTCCAGCTTTACACCCTCGTAAAATCCAATCATACTTCTTTCCTTCATACTCTTGGGGTAAGCTTCATAAATAAACTCCAACTTATTTGTGCAACTCTACTCCTTGGAGCAACACTTTCCTTCCTATGGGTCCAGGGTTCACACAATAAGGTTCAACTAAACAAAATGCACTGGTTCATCCATAATCCATATTCTCCTCATATCAAATCTCTTATTATATCTTGAACCAGTTTTCAACACTCCAATTACCAAGGGTGCATCACTACAATTTCTACTATCCAGATAGTCTGGTATGGTCAAAAATTTCTTCCATCTATATCCATTCATCCTAGCTAAGGGTGCTTCAGTCCCACCGGAATTGTGCAATGTGATTCCTAAAATCATCAATCTTTTGCTCCATCCTATTGGTCGTGTGCTTCATCTCCATCATCTCTGCATGCATCATACTCAGGCATCCTTGGGTATAACGAAGTCTTGCCTCGAGTATTTCTCCAATCTGACGTATGGCCTCCATAGCAGCTTCACGAACAGAATCAAAGAATGTTGTTCGCGGTACTCGGGAGATGAAAAAGTATTGACCCATAGTCTTTGGGCAAACTCCTTTCACACGGTGGAGGTGTACCTCCACGTACCAAAGTTCAACTCCATTCTCCATGAAGGAATAACCCTTGTAAACTGCATCTCCTTCCAGTTGAATATGCTTCATCATGTCCTTCAGGATCTTTGGATAATCTTGATCGCTAGTCAGGGTCATGATGGTTTCCGGGCCTTTGAGAAAAGACTCGTAAAGGGTTGTCATTTGTGGGTATAAGACAAAAGGGGTTCTCAGGACAACATAGATATTTCCTTGTGGTTGTTTGTCCGAGAAAGGTTTGGGGTCAACTACTCCAAGGGTTCTAGGTTTTTGGCCTGGGTGAGATAGCAAGAGAGGCACTCACAATCATCCAACAACTCATAACATCTCCTTCTTAGCTTCCAATATATCAACTTCCATTGCTCCACGAACTATTATGATGTTCTTTCCATAACTCAACTCAACATCATAATAAAGTCCATATAGCTACATGTTTCATTCTAATTTTCCAGATCTCAACTACTCTTCTCAATATTTCCTCTGGTCTGAACCTTCTCTTGGCAAATACTCTACTTCCTGGTAATATAAACTAATGGCATAAGTCCAATCTAAAGACTTCATGGTGACTATCCATTATTCACTGGTTTCTTCGCTTCCTGGTTGGGTAGTCGCTAGCATAATGACCTAAATCCTTGCACCGGTAACATGTGATGTCACTCATATCCTTTTCCGCAGAAATTGGGTTCTTCTGGGGACACATGTTCTTCCTCTTACTTAACTTCTTCGTTCCTATCAATTCTTCTATCCTTTGTGGATCAAACTCCACTTCTTCTGTCGGGAAATCTCCCACATACTCTTGACTTTCCCTCGTGCATTGCTGTGAAAGATGTCCTTTCTCTCCACATGAGTAGCAAGCACGTGAGTAATATCTGTCTAGTCCTTCTCCATCAGGGTCGTCAATATCTTCCTCCATCGTGGATTCCCTTAGGGTTTCCTCGAGGACTTCTTTCATTGCTTCTTTCTATTGCTGGATGATGGCTTCTCGCCCCTCGTTGGTTACCCCAAGTGGAAGGTTTGAGATGTAGCGTAGCAGCAAGTTTCCCTTGGCAAAGGTACCAAGGATCGAATCCCGTGAGACTCCGAGGGTCGACAAGAAGGTGTCAACGGCGCCAGACTTAGTGGTTGACAGGACCTGCACACAGATACAAATAACTTTGCTCCCAACGAGTACAGAGAGGTTGTCAATCCCTCCGGCCTTGTCGTTTACAAAGGATCAAACACAAGAGATAATAGTGATAGGTATGACTGCAACTAGGAAATAAAGACAGGAAGTAAATAGCGGGTGTGATCAGTGATGGTAATATGGACCGGGGTCCCATGATGTTCACTAGTGATGTCTCTCTCCCAAAAGACGATAAAACAGCTAAGCGAGGTAAACAAATTACAGCTGGACAATTGACAGGATTATGTGCGCAAACCAATGCTAACTATGCTGTAAAGAAAGGTAGATGCTCAAAAGCATGGGCGGTACGCCAAGGCAAGTAGACCGAAATCCATCTGCATCTACTACTAATCATCCACCTTGAGATATCTATCCAGAACATCTCGCTGGTATTAAGTTGCGAATCCCACCCAAAGTGTAGACTCAAAACAACAGACAACTGCATTAAAAGAACTTTGCATAAAGTAAACAATCCTTGCACCCGCAAGTACAAGCACCGTTGTTTTCCCCCTTGTGGCAACATCACATCCCCTAGACTCATGTTTCTGTCACTCAAGCTAGTCATCAAGGGGCATGAACCCACAATCAAGCATAACGTTCCCTCTTGGAGTTACTACCTACTACTCGGCCAAAGCAATAAACAGCAACAGAGAACATGCAAGAATTACTCAAGAACATAAATATAAAAGAGGTGAATCAAATATATTACTCACACACAATCTGAACATAATCTCATAATCCATCGGATCCCAGCAAACTCAGCAGAGCAACAACATAAAGATTACATATGTGCCTCGATCATGTAGGGCAGCTCACGAGGTCTAAACCATGAAGAACAAAGAGGGGAGGAGAACATCACATAGCTACTGATCATGGACCCATGGTCCAAGGTGGACTACTCACGACTCATCCGGGAAGCGTCCATGGTGGTGGAGAAGCTCCCGGTGGTGGTTCTCCCCTCCGGCAGGGTGCCGGGAAGAGTTCTCCTCATGCTCCCGATCTTGGAAGCGCGGCGGCGGCGGAACAGAGGCGAGATCGCGAAAAAGGGTTCCGTCCTCGAGGGTTTCGGGACGCGAGGAATATATATGCGAAGGGGGTCACCAGAGGCGGAGGTGGGGCCCCAGGCGCCCCCTGGCGCGGCCAGGGGTGGGGCCGCGCCGGGTGGCCGCCTGGGCCATCCCAGGCTCCCCTCTGGCCCTGCTTTTTCCTGTATTTTTCCCGGTACGCTGATTTTTCCTGTATTTTTCCCGGAATTTTTAGGGCACTTTTAATATGGGGGAAACCTGAAATAGAAAAACAGCAGAAAACAGGAACTGGCACTGTGGTGCACTGAGTTAATAGGTTAGTCCAAATATGATCAAAAGTGTATGGAAGTGCATAAATATCATAGCAATATCACACAAAAGAGGCATGGAGCAAGCAGAAATTATAGATACGTTTTGGACATATCAACATCCCCAATCTTAATTCCTGCTCGTCCTCGAGTAGGTAAATGATAACAAGCATAATTTCTGTGGTGACATGCTATCAACCATATAAGAACTTTTAAGTAAAGCAATCAAGGCATGTAATTAAATTCAAGTCATAACAAACAAGAGTCTATATTAGCATTGTAACAAGCAACATAAGAACATAAAGGTGCAAGAGCTCTCGCTGTCCGTGACTCGAATGTCTCCAAATGGTGTTTGCGTGCAAGAAAGGGGATAGGGATATATGAGAGAGTAAAACATAGTTTTTGTATTGTTGAGAACTTAATCTACTATAGTTTCACACTTGGTCTTCTTTGGAATCTTATCTTGACTCATCCCCAGACCGTCAGCCAGGTACAAGCCAAAATGATCCACTCCCTTTCGATATTTTGAGCACTCATGCAATGGATGAGCGTAAGCAAGAAAGTCGACACTTAGGATGGCAAAGAGAGAAAAATGATAGAGGGGGAAGACAAAAAGGGTGTGAAAGGCTCACATCAATGAGGACAATCATAGGCGAGAGAAAGCCAAATGATAGATATGATGCGAGGAGTAGGGATTGCCATGCAACGGATGCACATATGAGCTAAGGTAAGCTCTCCAATGGAACTAGTGGGGGTGCATCCAACTTGCTTGCTCAAGAAGACCTATAGCTCTTTTGAGGAGGCTCATCATTGGAATATACAAGCCAAGTTCTATAGTGTGAAGGTCCCCACATAGCTATATGCATGAATGATAATCTCTATGGAGCACAAGGTATAAGATGGAGTACGAGTGTGGATCTCTCAAAATGAAATAGTAGTGTGCCCCCTTCTCTCTTTTTATTTCTTTTTCTCTTCTTTTTTTCTAATTTTTTTATTTTTTGTGGCCTCAATGGCTCTTTCTATTTAACTCTCATTTGTCCTCTTTGGGATCTTTTCATTTTGTCCTCTTTGGGATCTTTTCCTCACTTTAGGGGCAACACTCTATATATTACAAGAAGTATAGAAGATCTTTCACACTTTACAAAAGTACTCAACATAAAGAAAATGAAACTATCATGATGTATGCAAATGTATGCCTCTGCCGGTGTAGCAGGATATGCAATGATACTAGCGCATCATGTAGCAATGATTAGGGCAAGGCCCAACTAGCATATGGCTCATCGATCAAGCAAAAAGCATGTATGACATGAAGATCAAGTCATGAGAAGATGGATGTTGCATGGCTATGTATCTCGGAAAGGCTATGGAAATGCCTTGATAGGTAGGTATGGTGGCTGTTTCGAGGAAGGATATAATGAGGCTTATGATGACAGAGCGTATCGTGCCAAGGATTTGGATGCACCGGCGAAGTATGCGCCAACTCTCGAGGTGAGAAAGGGCAATGCACGGTACCGAAGAGGCTAGAAAAATATGGCTAGGTGGAAGTGTCAACTTTCGAATACTCACATTAGTCCGAAGAACTCATGCACTTATTATCGGTAACTCTCAATCTAATTAGGAGGTTCACAAAGAGACAAGTACCCCGAGGAGGAGTGTATGGGGGTTTGGTTATCCTTGCGCATCCTCGACTCATGGTACGTGAGTGTACTCTAATATTCGATCCCTCCAAAGATTAGTGATCCATTTAGTAGCTAAAGTTCTCAACTATTTTGTAGGTTTTCGAAAATAAACACGGATTGCCCAAAATACGACATCTATCACTAATAGGCTAAAGCTCTTGACACCAAAAGTTCAGACATTACTCATGGCAATACCTCAAAACTATTGCAAGTTACTACTAAAATTAAATAGCAACCTCAATTACCTACTTTAAGTTAAGACACACAACTCAGTGCAACAGGCAAACTCTCTTAACAAGATAAACATGAAAACTCAAGAGAGTTCAGCAACCAACTAAACAAAAGCTCTTTAAAAAGAAAAGCATGAAAACTAAGAGCTAAACATGACAGCAGCTATGGAAAGACAAAGAACACACATAGCAGAGATAAGCATGAAAATCCTATGTTGTGTTCTAGGTTGAAGTGGAGCGTGTTTCTCTCCCACACAAAGAAAGCTGGGTTCTAACTTGTTATGAATAGCAAGCAAAGCTAAAGAAAGCTAAAAAGGAAACTAAGAGCAAGACGCTCCAAGCATAGCACATAACACATGAAGTGATTAAAATATAGTGGAACGAAAGACGAACTGCTAATTGTTGATGGAGAAGGGGATGCATGGGGGCATCCCCAAGCTTAGACTCTTGAGTCTTCTTGAATATTTCTTGGGGGTGCACGGGGGCATCCCCAAGCTTGAGCGTTTGACCCTCCTGAATCTTCTTTTATCATCTTCCCTCGCACACTTGAAAACTCCCTTCATACATAACTCATCATAATCTGATTAGCGAGGTTAGTACCCATAATAAAATAATTTTTCCCTACTGGAAATAAGGATAATCTTGAAGAGCTACTGTTTGTCAAGATTGCCAAAAGGTTTTTGCAAAGAAAAAGCAAGCTCAAGGTTTGCAAAACGAAGAAAAGGCAAAACATGACAGAATCTGTGAAAAACAGACCAGCAGGTAGTAAATAATTTTTTCGGGGCACTTCTGCAACTCAAATCAAAAAACTCAGAACAGACGCCCGAAAGCCAATTGTATAGAGCACGCTGTAAAAAAAAGTTCAGATCAAAAAGATAATCTGGTGATTTTATACGAAATTTTCTGTCCAAGGACAGAATCTGTTTTCTAGACAGCACGTCACAACTTTTGAACTTTCTTGCAATCGGAGACTAAACTTGGCACAAAGCTAAAAAGAAAAGATACCATGATGATGCTACTGTAGTAACAAACATCAAGACACAACAAAAGCAAAATAAAACCTAATTCGTTGTGGGCTGCCTCCCAAAAGCGCTTTCTTTTATGCCTTTAAGCTAGGCATGATGCAAAAAGATCAAGTCGTATCAATTGAACCATCATCAAGATCATCAAAAAGCTCTTCAATAGTACAACTAGTCTTAAGAGGACTTTCAAATAAAGGCCTAATAAAGATACTTCTAGGGAGAAAACCAAAAGGTGGAAAGTCAATGGAAGATTCATTTATAAATTTATCAAAGAGAGGTATTTCTTCCAAAGTCTTCACAGTTTCAACCCCCTTGGCAATAGATGTATTACTTTTGGAACGAGGAGCCTTTGGAACGTAAACGAACTTAGGTTCCTTCTTTGCTGGAGTTTCTACCTTTTTGGCTTTGATTGAGGAGAAAGTAGTTCCTAAAGTGTCAAAGATTTCCTCAATCTTGTCTATCCTAGAAGAATCCAAGTCATGGGATTTGATGTTCTCCAAAGTTTTGAGAATTTTATGCATGTAGCTATCAAGCCTATTCAAATTCCCTTGGACCTTACGGTCCAACTCATTTATCTTATTAATGCTTGGCATCTCTAGCTCTATCTTTTCAAGTTTTTTCATAATGTGAGCTAGGGTAATGTCCTCTTGAATGCTAACAACAGGGGGATTTCCAACAAGATTTTCCATAATACTAAGATATTCCCAAACTGGGGCTTCTAGGAAATTTCCATTGATAGCAGAATCTAGAATAAACCTATTCCAAGAAGTAATTCCAACATAAAAATTTCTAAGCAAGATAGTAGTAGATTGCTTCTTGGTGGCTCTTTTTTGAGAATCATTAATTCTATACCAAGCATCTTTTAGACTTTCACCACCTCTTTGTTTAAAGGTGAGCACTTCTGCCTCACCAAAGGCAAAAGGACTAGTCATAAAGCCAACTAAAAAGCGAGATAACTATTTTTGTGATTTTTGGTAAGGGACACTAAAGCAAAAACTGAAAGGTAAACTAACAAGACTAAAAAGCAAAGATAAAAGATAGCGTGCAACTCCCCTATCTTTAAGAGTGGAGTCCCCGGCAACGGCGCCAGAAACTTTGCTTGATGGCTTCTCGCCCCTCGTTGGTTACCCCAAGTGGAAGGTTTGAGATGTAGCGTAGCAGCAAGTTTCCCTTGGCAAAGGTACCAAGGATCGAATCTCGTGAGACTCCGAGGGTCGACAAGAAGGTGTCAACGGCGCCAGACTTAGCGGTTGACAGGACCTGCACACAGATACAAATAACTTTGCTCCCAATGAGTACAGAGAGGTTGTCAATCCCTCCGGCCTTGTCGTTTACAAAGGATCAAACACAAGAGATAATAGTGATAAGTATGACTGCAACTAGGAAATAAAGACAGGAAGTGAATAGCGGGTGTGATCAGTGATGGTAATATGGACCGGGGTCCCATGATGTTCACTAGTGATGTCTCTCTCCCAAAAGACGATAAAACAACTAAGCGAGGTAAACAAATTACAGCTGGGCAATTGACAGGATTATGTGCGCAAACCAATGCTAACTATGCTGTAAAGAAAGGTAGAGGCTCAAAAGCATGGGCAGTACGCCAAGGCAAGTAGACCGAAATCCATCTGCATCTACTACTAATCATCCACCTTGAGATATCTATCCAGAACATCTCGCTGGTATTAAGTTGCGAATCCCACCCAAAGTGTAGACTCAAAACAACAGACAACTGCATTAAAAGAACTTTGCGTAAAGTAAACAATCCTTGCACCCGCAAGTACAAGCACCGTTGTTTTCCCCCTTGTGGCAACAACACATCCCCTAGACTCATGTTTCTGTCACTCAAGCTAGTCATCAAGGGGCATGAACCCACAATCAAGCATAACGTTCCCTCTTGGAGTTACTACCTACTACTCGGCCAAAGCAATAAACAGCAACGGAGAACATGCAAGAATTACTCAAGAACATAAATATAAAAGAGGTGAATCAAATATATTACTCACACACAATCTGAACATAATCTCATAATCCATTGGATCCCAGCAAACTCAGCAGAGCAATAGCATAAAGATTACATATGTGCCTCGATCATGCAGGGCAGCTCACGAGGTCTAAACCATGAAGAACAAAGAGGGGAGGAGAACATCACATAGCTACTGATCATGGACCCATGGTCCAAGGTGGACTACTCACGACTCATCCGGGAAGCGTCCATGGTGGTGGAGAAGCTCCCGGTGGTGATTCTCCCCTCCGGCAGGGTGCCGGGAAGAGTTCTCCTGATGCTCCCGATCTTGGAAGCGCGGCGGCGACGGAACAGAGGCGAGATCGCGAAAAAGGGTTCCGTCCTCGAGGGTTTCGGGACGCGAGGAATATATATGCGAATGGGGGTCACCAGAGGCGGAGGTGGGGCCCCAGGCGCCCCCCTGGCGTGGCCAGGGGTGGGGCCGCGCCGGGTGGCCGCCTGGGCCACCCCAGGCTCACCTCTGGCCCTGCTTTGGTTTTTCTTGAAGCTCCCGGTACGCTGATTTTTCCTGTATTTTTCCCCGAATTTTTAGGGCACTTTTAATATGGGGGAAACCTGAAATAGAAAAACAACAGAAAACAGGAATTGGCACTGTGGTGCACTGAGTTAATAGGTTAGTCCAAATATGATCAAAAGTGTATGGAAGTGCATAAATATCATAGAAATATCACACAAAAGAGGCATGGAGCAAGAAGAAATTATAGATACGTTTTGGACGTATCACTGGACAACTCGTTGCACCATGGGGTAAATGTGACACTGAGCAGGGTAGTGTGTAGTCCCTTCACACAAGAAACAAGTAATCTTCCTAGTTGGGTATTCTTCAGCTAGGTGACTTCCTTCACAATTAGGGCATTCATCCTTGTGCTCCTCCTGGGTGTGTCCTATTTCTCCACAAATCCTACAGGCACAATGTTTCTTCTTCGGGTTGTCTCCACGCTTTCGGATGAGACGGGATCCTAACAGAGTCTTCTTGAATTCTTCCCAATTTTCTGCTCTATTACATCCTTGTATGTCCTGATGCCTCTTCCACCATGTTGCAGCAGTTTTTGTAAAGTACTGAAGAACGTATTGAACTTCATACTTCCTTTCAACTAAATTCTTCCTAAAGTGATCCTCCATGTTTTGTATCCACAGTTCTGCCTCCGGTTGGGTCATTGGTCCAGAGACTTCAAGCCTAGCTTCAGTCATCCTCTATTGGGTCCAAGGGTTTTGGGATGAGATTAGGAAGGTGGGGAGAGATACACTCAATACAAACAAAAGTTTTGAAAACATGGGTTTTGTTATGTGGCCATCGGAAAACATCAAACAAACGATGGCTCACAATCGTCGTATCTAACGTAAGTACATAACAGGGGTTTGGTCTTCTAAAGGTCATCATCTCTTCAAAGTTGTCAACTCTTCAAATCTCCGGAGTATCCATGGTTGTAGCTTCAACACTTCCAATGTATGGTAAAATCCTCTTTACTCCGAAGTGATCCAATGGTAAAGGGTATTGTCTAACTATTTAAGGTCAAAGGGAAGATTTGACAAAGCTCGGAAAAGAAGAGAGATAAGAATCCTTTTGAGAAAGATAGTTTTAGAGAAAACTTTTCCTATGGTCTGGCTAGTTTCTAGGGTCACGTCCTACAATCAACATGTGCTCTGATACCATCTTGTAGCGACCACGATCCGAATGGACCGAAGTCTCTGTGTTCTGTGTCATCCCTGGATTGGTATGCTGACACACACAGTACAAACAGGATTTATAACAGAGGTAAATCACATGTATTAAATAACGTAAATACTATTACCTCAATCGATCTTAGCGGAAGCAACAAAGGTTGTGGATTCCCATCAACACCAACGGCAAAGTTGAGTGTAGAAATCGTAACCCCTAACGTAACACTTACTCGTCGTAAGATAATCCTGCAACATGAGACGTTGCAGCCCAAAAACGGGTCAGTACATTGAATATACTGGCAAATTCACACTGTAATGATAATGATAAGCAAGCCTACAACTACATGCATATTTGGCTGGTGGAGGCTGTAAGGGTAAAGTTTTTGCGTAAAGCCAATTTTTCCCTACTTCAAAGGAATGCATTTTAATTAACTATCATGGTGGTTGAAAAATTGTTGAGAAGATAGACATCCTCTCAACCCCAATTAAAAGTAATTAAACCCAACAATATTAAATTAGAGTAACATGTTGAGATGCACATGATAATCCAAGTACCAGATACTCAAGATGCCCATAACCGGGGACACGGCTAATCATGATCAGTTTGTACACTCTGCAGAGGTTTGTGCACTTTCCCCACAAGACTCGATCGCCTCCGTTTGGTTTCTCGCATTGCATGGTGTTTGAGAAACGGATGACCGAGACACAGTCTTTCCGAAGAGGTCCCCTTAACCAGATAGATAGGCCGGTACACCTACAAAACCCAACTACATCTGCTAGCCCATCATGGAAAGGTTTCCCACAACATACTCAACTATGCCCGAGCCCATATTGGCATGTGGCTGCACACCGAAGTTTCTAGCATGAAAAATCTCATGATCCCTTTGAGCCTGGGTGGCGGTCCAAAAGAAAAACAGGCAATCCTGGAATACCCAGATGCCTCAATCCACCCAGATGTGTATTAAAGTTGCCACCTTAAGTTGAACCATTAATTAACAACTCACATCTGTCATGGATTTCACTCAAACCCAAACCACGTCTACGAGCATAGCATGTCCTAACAACAAACGTAGAAGTAACTCCCAAGGGTTTGAATGTAATGCAGGTAATAGGTACTACCTCAATCTACTTCCCAATCCCACAAGTTAATTGATCCTACTCATGTAATGTGTGAGGGTTTGACTAATGCAATGAAAACTGGGTATTGGAAAAATATGATCAAAGTGTGAACTTGCCTGCAATGTTGATGAAGATGATTCGCACTCAAAACTCTTGATATCTCTACTCATCACACTCCGGTCAATCTATCGTAAGCAAGCAATAATAACCACACATAAGCAATCACTCAGAAAGATCGGACAGAACGAGTAAACACTTTGGAAAACTTCGAAAACAAATGAATGACTCTTGAAACACAAAACAATTTCCAACAGTACCAAAATTATGTGAATTTGGCCTTATCGGAAAGTTTAGGTCAAGAGCTTCGATTTGCAAAAAGAATCAACTCAAACGGAGTTACGAAACTCAAGTTATGATCAAAACAAGTTTGAATCGAAAACTAGTTGAATTCAAATTTTAAAATTTTCAAAAACACGTTGAAGTTGTATTACTGGAAAGAGGGCTTCGTAACGAAGACGTGGGCGTTGGTTTCGTTGAATTTGGACTAACCGGTAAAAAGATATGGCCGTTTGAGGTGTAGGGGCTAATATGTAAAAATAATAATTACAGACAAGTCCCTGGCCAGAAATTAAAAGAAAAAGAAAAAGACTACCGAGCGAACGCTCGCTATTAGGGCCTAAGTAAATATCGTTCACTGCTTAGCTAAACCTAAAAAAATAAACCGATCTAAAAGAAAACCTAACTAACCAGAAAAAAAACGGGGCGGTTAATACCTAACGGTTTTCCCGACGAAAACCGGGTTTCGGGGATTGAACCGATCGGTTCGAAGAGTTGCTGGCTCCGGCGACGGCGGCTACTCCGGCGAGGCGCAGCGCGGGCGGCGGACGCGGCGCGAGTGGCGAGGAGCGGGGCGGCGGGCGCGAGGCAGGCGAGGGGCGGTGGGGTGGCAGCAGCAGCAGCGGTCGGCGAGCAATGGCTGCGGCGGCGGTGGAACAAAGCAGCGGCGGCGGCTTGGCGATGCGGCGGTGGAAGCAGAAGCAGCGACGACGGCGCACTGGCGAGGAGGGAAACGGGGCGGGGCGGCGGCTTTATATGGAGGGGAGGGCGGAGCTTGCGTGAGGGAGGGGGCAAGGGGAGAGAGTCCGGCGGCGGTGGTTTCCATCGCTCGCACGGGGTCGGGGACGGTGACGAGCTGGGCGGGGCCCGGCTGGAGCTGGGCCGGCCCAGTCGGCGAGGGAGCATTTTTTTTTAAAAAAAAACTTTTTTTTTCTAACAGACAGAAAATCGAATAAAAGCAAAATAAATAAAAATATCCTATAGGCATATAATATATCAAAATTTGCAGAAAAATAAGCCCTACAACATGAACATTTTCCTACTGCCAAATAAAATGTCCAGAAAATCTAATAAATCAAAAGGTCCTACTGTTGCAAATAAAATCCAATAAAAATCACTTTTAAAACACCAAAAGAATTCAAATTCATTTATCTCCAATTTTCTGCTGTAGGGAATCATGTTACCCTATTTTCCATGTAATTTGTTTTTGGAGAAAATTAATTTGAATAAAAACCGGATAACTCAATATTGTAATTGAGTTTCCAGAAAATTTCAGAAAAACTTCCAACTCATATTTCCTATAAATTGAAGAAGTCATTTTATCTTCTCTCGGGAAAATCATTGAGTTGCTTAAAGTTTCTGAATGGAGAATATTTCGAGAATGAAATTCCAAAATCCTTTCAAACCCTTTATCATTTAAAAATAAATGGAAGACGTCATATTATCTTCACTCTAGGGTTTTGTGTTGAAAAGAATTTGAATTCCCTCGGAGATCAAAAGCAAGGTGAAAGTTTTGGGAAAGTCATTTTATTCCCTCTCATTTAACTTTCAAAAAGTTTCAAATTCACTCAATTTCACTCAGCACATCAAACATCAATCAAATCTATCTATTTATTATAACATTCCAAAATTTAGAATTTTGGGATGTTACAGCCTTGGTCAATATGGGATTGTCCCATTATATTTCTGTGAGAGTTCATAATGGGTCTCCTCCTAGAATCACGAGCTCGCCTACTGATCCCAGGTTATACAATTGCGCATCATGCAACATCAATAATAATTTACAAAATACATTAGGTAAACAAGTCTTGAATTTTATTTGAAGTAAGGCTTCTTGTGTGGCTGCAATAATAGAAGCTAGTTGTTAAAAAATATGTCGGGTGAGCACTGCCTTTTCGTTTCAGACAAAAAAGAGAGTATATGTACAGAGGTGTCGGGTTTTTGAAGGGAACCTGACAAAACCCACACAAACAAGAATTTCCCTACAAACCAGCTAATACCGGTCGCCACATGGGCCCTGCCGAAAGCCATGCCCTCTGTCTTATGTCGTCGAACGCGAGGGCTGCCACCTCCCCATGGGTTAGGCGGGTCCGTTGAAAATGCGACGGTTACGCTCTTTCCAGATACTCCAGATGGTGTAGAGGAAGCGTCCACTGCGGCGGCGACTATCTTCCTTGGAAAGCGGAGCGATGAACGAATCCCACCAATATGAGATTCCCATGGCAGGCAGTAGCGACATCGAGTCCATTTCCGCCTCCCCAGTCCACCCTTGTACATGCGACCAGACGCTACCGCAAACGGACAGTCCTTGCACATATGATTTGTTGTTTTCGGTGCCCGCAGGCAGAGAGGGCTGATAGGGTCATGCGGCCAGCCACGAATAGCCAACATGTTCGCCGCGAGGATCTTCCCATGGAGTACCAACCAGGAGAAGAGCTTG
The DNA here is from genome assembly GCA_902687465.1 of Secale cereale. Taxonomy (NCBI): domain Eukaryota; kingdom Viridiplantae; phylum Streptophyta; class Magnoliopsida; order Poales; family Poaceae; genus Secale; species Secale cereale. Next base: position 498,377,752 of record LR738713.1, read on the forward strand.
CATTTAGGCTCTGCATGGGCCTTCCAAATCTTAGACGATGAGAACCTGGGGAAGGATCCGTAGAACTGGGTCGCGTAAGCCGATGCTGAGGAGTAGCTGCCATTAGGGGTCCAACGCCAAGAGATGGAGTCCTCCAGGTCTAGGGTCAGCGTGGTCTGCAAGGTTAGAGATGCAAGCATAATGAACTCCTGCAGCTGTGCGGGTGTGTCCAAACGGGCGACTGATCCGATACAGTTGTCGTCTTGAAGCTCCTTCATCACACATCTCTGCTTTCTGGTGGCGATATTGAAGAGCCCCAGGGCCAGTAGTCGCAAAGGCCCCTTACCCGTCCAGTCGTCATGCTAGAACAGAGATTTCCAGCCGTTACCCAGCACGATGGTGGTGGATGCCCTGAATAGCGCCATGTCCGCCTCGTCGCAAGGTAGGGCGGAGCTCACCTACTGTCGGTCAGGGTCGGTCCACATGAGCCAGCGCCAGCGCAAACGAAGAGCTCTACCAAACCTTTCGAGGTCTGTGAGCCCGAGCCCACCCAGGGCCTTTCGCCTGCACACCGTCTTCCAGTTCACTAGGGAGTGGCCATTAGTCGCATTTTCGAAATTGTTGCCGCACCAGATGAAGTTACGAGAAATCTTGCAAAGCTTGTGATTTTCGCAAGCCGGAAGGGGGAGCGTAGTGAGATGGTGGGTGGCAATAGCACACAAGACAGACTTTGCCAAGGAGACCCTTCCCGGCCTGTAGCGACCACGATCCGAATGGACCGGAGTCTCTGTGTTTCAGTGTCATCCCTCGATCGGTAATGCTGACACATACAGTACTTGAAGGATTTATAACAGAGTGGCAATCACGCACTTATTACGTCGAATGTCTCAAAAGAGAACTTATTACAAAAGTCTATGCCTAAAGGCCATCTAAAAAAATAACAGCGGAAGGCTTGGAAGATAAGTGAGTCCATCAACTCCAACGGCATAGCTGAGTGCACGACAAATGACCTAGCACGTCTTACTCCTCGTCTGAAAAGTCTGCAACGTAACATGTTGCAGCCCGAAACGGGTCAGCACATGGAATATGCTGGCAAGATAACACAGTAGAGCAAGTAACGGAATAAAGGCTACCACTACATGCATATTTGGCTGGTGGAGGCTCTAAGGTTAAAGTTTTTGCGTAAAGCCAATTTTTCCCTACAACAAAGGAATACATTTTATTTTAACTATCACGGTGGTTGAAACATCATTGAGAAGGTACCTCCAACTCAATCCCAATTAAAGTAATCATCATTAACCCAACAAATTAATTTTAGAGTGATGAGATCAACCAATAATTCAAGTACCAAACACTCAAAATTGTCCATAATCGGGGACACGACTAATCATGATCAGTTTGTACACTCTGCAGATGTTTGTGCACTTTTCCCACAAGACTCGATCTCCTCCGTTGGATTTCTCGCACTGCATGATGTTTGAGAAACGGATGACCGAGACACAGAATTTCGGAAGCATTCATTCTTTACCCCGGGTGGACCGGTACACCTACTTTCCCCTACATCTGCTAGTCCACCACTGAAAGAGCTCACACAATTTACTCATACTATGCCAGAGCCCATAATGGCATTGTGGCTGCACACGGAAGTTTCTAGCATGAATAGTTTTATGATCCCTTTGAGCCTGGGTGGCATTCCATAGGAAAAATCATACGGAACCCTGGGATTTCCTAGGACAACACTGGATTCTCCAGGTGCCCTCCAACCAATCCACCCAGATGTGTATTCAAGTAGCCACTTTAAGTTGAACCATTAACTATCAACTCACATCTGTCATGGATTTCACTCAAACCCAAACCACGTCTACGAGCATAGCATGGCAAACTAAGCATAACGTAGAAGTAACTCCCAAGGGTTTGAAAATAATGCAGGTAATAGGTTCTACCTCAATCTACTTCCCAGACCCACAAGTTAAAAGATCCTACTCATGCAATGTGTGAGGGTTTGATCTAATGCATAAAAACTGGGTAATAAAGGGGTATGATCAAAGTGTTACTTGCCTTGCTGATGATTCGCTAAACCTAGAGACTTGTAGTAGCACGCTTCGCACTCCGGGAATTCTATGGCAAGCAAACAAGAGCATATATAAGCAATCAAGCAAAGATGCACAAACAGAACTCCAAATAAGAAGATCTAACCAGAAAGTTCAACTTAAGAACTCTGGTTTGCAAAAAGAAACATATCAAACGGAGCAACGAAACTCAAACTGCAAAAGAAACGAGATCCGTTTACTAGATTGATCTAAAGTCAAATTTTACAGTAACAAAACCTTGTTCAAGTTGGCTAAACGGAAAGAGGGCTTCGAGACGAAGATCTGGGCTTTGAATCGCCTGATTCCGACTCTCGAGCGAAAAGAAAAACTAAAAACAAGATCAGGGCAGAAATCTCGATCGAAAATAATCGTGGAAAAAGCCTAGAAAAAGAAAACTGACGAACAGGCTAATGAACGAACGTTTGTTGTCTGCGGTTAACGGGCGAACAACGTTCGTTAAAACGAACGTACGGACGAACGTCTTCAAACTAACTAAACCGAAAAAAACGAACAGTTTCTAAAAGAGAACCGCTCGGTTTAAAAAAAACCGACGGCGGCGGCTACCTCGGCAATGGCGACGGCGGGTGGCTCCGGCGGCGGGGTCCGGCTCCGGTAGTGGCGGTGCGGTGGCTCGGTAGCGAGGTGCGGCGGCGGCTGGCGGCGCGGTGACGGCGGCTGGCGCGGCTAGGGTTTCAGGGGGCGCGGGTGGGCTGCGGCGGCGGGGTGGGCTGCGCTTTAAAGGTGCCGGCTAGGGGGAGTCCTAGTCGGACACGGCCCAAAGGTCGGTTCCTTTTTTTTTAAAAAAAGAGTCCTCACGCACTAAAACAGACGAAAAATATACTAAACGGACTCCAAAAATTCCGAAATAAATTTTCACTGTCCTCTAATAATATTTAGGACAAAGTGAACATTTTTCCCGGACCTAAATGCAATTTTGAAAAACACGCATTTTTCCTATGCAAATAAAATCGCAAATAAATCCGAATAAAAACCAAAAGTGATTTTAATATTTTTCCTCCAATATTTATTTTATTTTGGAGAAGTCATATTATCTCCGCTCATATATTTTATTAAGAAATATTTTTTTGGAGAGAAAAATAATTAAAACCAACGTGATCCCCGTACCGGTATTCGAGAAAACTCAAATACGAAACGGTATAATTCCCAACTCTCTCCGTAGGTCCTTGAGTTGCTCAGAATTTCCGAGGATCGCCACGCACAAAATGCAATAAAATATGCAATGCAGTATGATCTATGTATAACATTCCAAATTGAAAGTTTGGGATGTTACAAACCTACCCCCCCCCCCCTTAGAATGAATCTCGCCCTCGAGATTCGGCTTGGCTAGAGAATAGGTGTGGGTGGTCCTTGCGTAGATCGTCCTCTCGTTTCTAGGTGGCTTCTTCCTCGGTGTGGTAACTCCATTGAACTTTGCAAAACTTGATAACCTTACTGCGAGTGACTCTGCTCGAAAACTCGAGGATCTTGACGGGTTTCTCCTCGTAGGTCGGATCACTATCCAACTGAATTGCTTCCAGGGGTACTGTGTCTCTTAACGGAATATCAGCCATCTCCGCATGGCACTTCTTAAGCTGAGAAACGTGAAACACATCGTGCACTCCTGACAATCTTTCGGGTAACTCCAACTTGTAGGCAACCTCTCCCATGCATTCCAAAACACGGTACGGTCCCACAAATCTCGAGGCTAACTTTCCCTTAACTCTAAAACGTTTAACTCCTCGCAAAGGCGACATTCTCAGGTATGCTTTGTCTCCGATTTCGTAGGCTACCTCCTTGCGGGCTACCTTCAGTCTATCCCGAATCAACTTAACCTTCTCTTCTGACTCTTTGATCAGATCTGGTCCAAATAACTAACAGTCTCCGACTTCATCATCAACGGCGTTCGGCATCTCCTTCCGTACAATGCTTCGAACGGTGCCATCTTCAAACTGGCCTGGTAACTGTTGTTTTACGAGAACTCAGCGTAGGGCAAGTTGTCATCCCAACTAGTTCCATAATCTAACGCACAAGCTCTCAACATGTCTTCCAGAATCTGATTGACTCTCTCGGTCCGTCCATCTGTCTGCGGGTGAAAAGCTGTACTGAATTCTAGCCTCGTTCCCAAAGTTTGGTGCAACTGATGCCAAAACTTTGAGGTGAACTGTGTTCCTTTATCCTTGGAACTCCGTGCAGACATACGATCCTGGTCATGTATATCTTGGCCAACTTCGCACTGGTATATGTGGTTTTTATGGGGATAAGGTGGGCTACTTTGGTCAAGCAATCCACTACTACCCAGATTGAGTCATATCCTGATTTGGTCATGGGCAATCTGGTGATAAAGTCCATGCCAAGCTTATCCCACTTCCATTCGGGTATCGGCATAGGCTGTAGCAATCCTGCTGGCTTCTGATGCTCCGCCTTCACTCTCTGGCATACATCACATATGGCTACATACTCGGCAATATCCTTCTTCATTTCCGTCCACCAGAAATCTTCTTTCAAATCCAAATACATCATGGTGTTTCCGGGGTGTATCGAGTATGGCAAATCATGTGCTTCCTATAGTATCAACTTCCTGATCTCGGCGTTGTTGGGCATATAGATTAGATCCTCAAACCACAAGGTGCCGTGTTTGTCCTCACGAAAACCCTTGGCTTTTCCTTCACTCATCTTCTCCTTTATCTCGGCAATCTCTTTGTCATCCTTCTGGGCTTCTCGTATCTTTCCCAAAAATATTGACTGAACCTCCAAGGTTGCAATAAAACCTCTAGGAACTATCTCCAAACGAAGCTCCCTGAGATCTTCTGCTAACTCCTGTGGCAATCCTCCCTTCACTAGGGTATTTGCATAACTTTTCCGGCTCAAAGCGTCTGCAACGACATTGGCCTTTCCTCGGTGATAGTGCAGCTTCATATCATAATCCTTTATAAGCTCCAACCATCTCCTCTGTCTGAGGTTCAGCTCCTTCTGAGTGAAAATGTACTTCAAACTCTTGTGATCCGTGTACACATCACAACGATTTCCAATAAGGAAATGCCTCCAAGTTTTGAGCACATGCACAACTGCTGCTAGCTCCAAATCATCCGTAGCATAATTCAACTCGTGCGGTCACAGTTGACGAGATGCATAAGAAACAACACTTTTGTCCTGCATGAGTACTCCTCCAAGTCCTAAGCGTGAAGCATCGCAATATACTTGGAAATCCTTGTGTATATCTGGCAAGATCAGCACTGGGGCTGTCGTCAACCGTTTCTTCAACTCCTGGAAACTTTCTTCGCACTCTTCTGTCCAATGGAACTTTGTCTCTTTCTTCAACAATGTCGTCATTGGTTTTGCAATCTTGGAGAAATTCTCTATGAATCTCCGGTAATATCCCGCAAGTCCAAGAAAACTGCGGATCTCTTCAACTGAAGTGGGTGCCAACCACTTAGTGACTGCCTGCACTTTGACGGGGTCCACTGCTATACCTTCTCCCGATATAACATGCCCTAAGAATCCAACTTTCTTCAACCAAAATTCGCATTTGCTAAACTTGGCGTACAACTAATGTTCTCTGAGCTTCTCCAGTACCAAACGCAAATGCTCCGCGTGTTCCTCTTCGTTCTTCGAGTACACCAAGATATCATCAATGAGTACCACGACAAACTTATCCAAGAACTCCATGAATACCTTGTTCATCATACTCATGAAATAGGCAGGGGCGTTAGTCAATCCAAATGACATAACCGTATACTCATATAGCCCATACCTTATGGCGAAGGCTGTCTTAGGTATATCCTTCTCTCAGATCTTCAACTGGTGGTATCCAGATCGTAGATCGATCTTGGAGAATACTTTAGCTCCTTGAAGTTGGTCGAACAAATCATTGATCATCGGCAGCGGATACTTATTCTTAATCGTCACTTCATTCAGCGCCCGGTAATCAACGACCATCCTTAAGGATCCATCCTTCTTCTCGACCAAAAGCACTGGGGCTCCCCAAGGTGATGAACTCCGGCGAATAAATCATTTCTCCAATAACTCCTTAATCTGCTTCTTGATCTCCTCCAGATCATTTGCTGGCATCTGATACAGTCTCTTCGATATTGGTCCGGTGCTAGACAATAGCTCAATCAAAAACTCAATATCCCTATCCGGCGGCATGCCTGGTAGCTCCTCTGGAAATACATCCGGGTAATCCTTTACTACGGGCACTTCCTCCTGAACAACTCCCATGAGAGAATGTAATTGTGTCCTTCTAGGCGAATGCCTAGACACATACTTGATCCTTTTTCCCTCAGGGGTGGTAAGCAAAATAGTTTTACTGGCACAGTCGATGTTCCCTCCATACATCGATAGCCAATCCATACCTAGTATCACATCCAATCCGTGTGACTCCAAAACTATCAGGTCTGAAGGGAAAACATGGCGTCCAATGACCAATGGCGTCTGAAAACATCCTTGATGTGCCATATACTCCGCTCCTGGGGAACTTACTAACATGGGGGTCTTAAGGACTTGGGTGGGCAACTTATGTCTATTTACGAATCCCCTTGAAATGTATGAATGCGATGCACTAGTATCGAAAAGAACTATTGCGGTAAATGACTTAACCAAAAACTTACCGACAATAACATCTGGTTGCTCTTCAACGTCCTCCATGGTCATGTGGTTCACTTTTCCTTTGTTGAATGGGTTGGGCTTCTTCCCGACGCTTCCATTGTCGTTCCCATTCTTAGCTTCAGGGCACTCCGTGGCATAGTGTCCATCTTCCCGCACTTGAAACAGGTAACGTGTCTCAAATCCCTCTTGGCGGGTGTTGACGGAGTAGAGCGGTTCTGATTATTAGTGGCTCCATTCCCATTCCCATTCTTAGAGCCATTGTGGTTGTGAGAATTCCCTCCAGTATGGGTATGGCTTCCATGGTTATGGGTGTATCCTCCCGAATTCAGGGTGAATCAGGGCTTCTGCTAGGCTCCAGAATTGTTCCTTCCTTGTCCATACTTCCTCTTGCGGCTCTCAATCTGCTGCTGCTTCCCTTCAATCATAAGAGCCTTATCTACCAACTCCTGGTAGTTGTTGAAGGTTGCCACCATCAACTGCACGCTCATCTCATCATTCAGCCATTCCATAAACCCCTCCTGCTTAGCGGCATCTGTGGCCACATCATCCAGGGCATAACGAGATAGGGTACTAAACTCATCTACGTACTGAGCCACAATACGATTTCCTTGGCGCAAATTGCGAAACTCTCGCTTCTTCATGCGCATAGCTCCAGTTGAGACATGGGCAGTGCGGAAAGCTTGTTGAAACTGATCCCAAGTGACATTGGCTATAGGGAAAGTGGCTGTGTAATTCTCCCACCATGCCACTGCTGGTCCAGCCAACTAAAGTGCGGCAAATCGCACCTTCTCAGCATCCGTGCAATTGGCGGTGGTCAAATCCCTTCCAATCTTGCACAGCCAGTCATCAACAACTATTGGTTCAATGCTGCTAGAAAACACCGGTGGTTACAACCTTAAGAAACGCGTCAGGTTGTCCACGGGTGGTGGTGGTGGAGGTTTGTTGCTGTTGTTTTGATTGTTCTGGACAAGAAGTTGCATCAAAGTGTTCTGCTGCTGGATCAACTGAGTGAGCTCAGGGGGAAACTGAAATTCGGGCTCACATCTTGGAGGCATCTCATGGGTGTAGAGGGAAGAGATTAGAATAGAAATGAGGTCTAAGGGAAAATTCACTACCCATATGCACATGAGACAAACACAATCATATCACACCAATCAATTTCAAGCAAGGGCTTACAAAGATCTAACTAACGTTAAAAAAGTGCTCTAATTTCTACTTTATGGGGAAAAACTACTAGTCATAGGGTGGTCATCTAGAAATTTTGATCGGCGGAAGATTCCATGATATCTGCTCCAGCTTCATCTTCATAGTCTTCGTCATCACTATCATCGGGGTCTGAGTCCGTGTCGTCGATGATGATGTAGTCTTCAGAACGAATCTCCTTGGGTTCTCCTCTTGGTGCTGGATCTCCCATGAATACTCCTAGCTTCCTTGTCAAATCATCATTCTTCTCCACAAGTATCATCATCTCTTCCTCGTATCCGTCACGTGTTGACTTGAGTTCCTCTTCTAGCTCCAAGTTCCTAGTTAGTGCCTTCTTCAAATCTATCATCCCTGCGCACATCTGGTGCTCCTGTCGACGAATGTGCTGATTTAACTCCTGGATGAATGCTGAAATGGACCTGTTCTTCCGGGTACTGATCATGTCCCATCGCTCATCTCGGCGTCCACAAATCTGATAGGTAGTGTCCTTCAGCTCCTGCTTGTAGACTTCTCCAATTCGTCCCATGGTAATGTGGGCTGCCATACTCTTGCCTAGGCTCTAGGTTGGTGCATCACAAGAAAACTCTACGGGTTCAGTAGATGGCGCGAAGGTCCTCCCGGGAATTTGAACTTGAATACTCCATCGCTCTTCTTTTGGTAGAGTGGCGGTATTGGTCCCTGTGAAGCTTGGTATTCCGATGTTCAAGTACCTAGTGACTTCCTTCAAGTGTCGTCCAAAAGGTGTGTCTTCATCCGGTTGAGTGAACTTGTTCCTCGGGTCCATTATCCTAAAAGAGTAGAAAATGGAGAGGTGTCAGAAATGAGTAGAGAAGAGTGACCTAGGGTTTGTCTTAGTGGTCGTGTCCTACAGTCAGCGTGTGCTCTGATACCATCTTATAGCGACCACGATCCGAATGGACCGAAGTCTCTGTGTTTTAGTGTCATCCCTGGATCGGTAATGCTGACACACACATTACTTGAAGGATTTATAACAGAGTGGCAATCACACACTTATTACATCGAATGTCTCAAAAGAGAACTTATTACAAAATTCTATGGCTTAAGGCCATCTAACAAAATAACAACGGAAGGCTTGGAAGATAAGTGAGTCCATCAACTCCAACGGCATAGCTGAGTGCATGACAAACGACCTAGCACGTCTTACTCCTCGTCTGAAAAGTCTGCAACGTAACATGTTGCAGCCCGAAACGGGTCAGCACATGGAATATGCTGGCAAGGTAACACAGTAGAGCAAGTAACAGAATAAAGGCTATCACTACATGCATATTTGACTGGTGGAGGCTCTAAGGTTAAAGTTTTTGCATAAAGCCAATTTTTCCCTACAACAAAGGAATAAATTTTATTTTAACTATCATGGGGGTTGAAACATCATTGAGAAGGTACCTCCAACTCAATCCCAATTAAAGTAATCATCATTAACCCAACAAATTAATTTTAGAGTGATGAGATCAACCAATAATTCAAGTACCAGATACTCAAAATTGTCCATAACCGGGGACACGGCTAATCATGATCAGTTTGGACACTCTGCAGAGGTTTGTGCACGTTTCCCACAAGACTCGATCTCCTCCGTTGGATTTCTCGCACTGCATGGTGTTTGAGAAACGGATGACCGAGACACACACTTTCGGAAGCATTCACTCTTTACCTCGGGTGGACCGGTACACCGACTTTCCCCTACATCTGCTAGTCCACCTTTGAAAGAGCTCACACAACTTACTCATACTATGCCAGAGCCCATAATGGCATTGTGGTTGCACACGGAAGTTTCTAGCATGAATAGTTTTATGATCCCTTTGAGCCTGGGTGGCATTCCATAGGAAAAATCACACGGAACCCCGGGATTTCCTAGGACAACACTGGATTCTCCAGGTGCCCTGCAACCAATCCACCCAGACGTGTATTCAAGTAGCCACCTTAAGTTGAACCATTAATCATCAACTCACATCTGTCATGGATTTCACTCAAACCCAAACCACGTCTACGAGCATAGCATGTCAACCTAAGAATAACGTAGAAGTAACTCCCAAGGGTTTGAAAATAATGCAGGTAATAAGTTCCACCTCAATCTACGTCCCAGACCCACAAGTTAAAAGATCCTACTCATGCAATGTGTGAGGGTTTGATCTAATGCATAAAAACTAGGTAATAAAGTGGTATGATCAAAGTGTTACTTGCCTTGTTGATGATTCGCAAAACCTAGAGACTCGTAGTAGCACGCTTCGCACTCCGAGAATTCTATCGCAAGCAAACAATAGCATACATAAGCAATCAAGCAAAGATGCATGAACAACTCCGAATAAGAAGATCTAACCAGAAAGTTCAACTTAAGAACTCTGGTTTGTAAAAAAGAAACAAATCAAACGGAGCAACGAAACTCAAACTGCAAAAGAAACAAGATCCGTTTACTAGATTGATCTAAAGTCAAATTTAACAGTACCAAAACCTTGTTCAAGTTGGCTAAACGGAAAGAGGGCTTCGAGACGAAGATCTGGTCTTTCTAATCGCCTGATTCCGACTCGCGACCGAAAAGAAAAACTAAAAATAAGATCAAGGCAGAAATCGCGATCGAAAATAATCGCGGAAAAAGCCCTGAAAAAGAAAACTGATCGAACAGGCTAACGAACGAATGTTCGTTGTCTGCGGTTAACGGGTGAACAACATTCGTTAAAATGAACGTACGGACGAACATCCGCAAACTAACTAAACCGAAAAAACCGAACGGTTTCTACAAGAAAACCGCTCAGTTAAAAAAACGACGGCGGCTACCTCGGCAAAGGCGGCGGCAGGGTCCGGCGACGGCGGCGGCAGCGCGGCGGGGGCGGCAACAGCGGGGGCGGCGGCGGCGGCTGGCGGCGTGGCAACGGTGGCTGGCGCGGCTAGGGTTTCGGGGGG
>LR738713.1:498388573-498425102 GCA_902687465.1 Secale cereale
AAAGGTGCTAGCTAGGGGGAGTCCTAGTCGGACACGGCCCAAAGGTCGGTTCTTTTTTTTAAAGAGTCCCGACACACTAAAACGGATGAAAAATATACTAAATGGACTTCAAAAATTCCGAAATAAATTTTCACCGTCCTCTAATAATATTTAGGACAAAGTGAACATTTTTCCCGGAACTAAATGCAATTTTGAAAAACACGCATTTTTCCTATGCAAATAAAATCGCAAATAAATCCGAATAAAAACCAAAAGTGATTTTAATATTTTTCCTCCAATATTTCTTTTATTTTGGAGAAGTCATATTATCTCCGCTCATATATTTTATTAAGAAATATTTTTTTAGAGAGAAAAATAATTAAAACCAACGTGATCCCCGTGCCGGTATTCGAGAAAACTCAAATACGAATCGGTATAATTCTCAACTCTCTCCGTAGGTCCTTGAGTTGCTTAGAATTTCCGAGGATCGCCACGCACAAAATGCAATAAAATATGCAATGCAGTATGATCTATGTATAACATTCCAAATTGAAAATTTGGGATGTTACACGGCCGTGCTAGGTTATTGCCCTTCCACCTCAGTAATCTGCCCATTGCCTTGTCGATGAGAGGTTGAAGGTCCACCCTTTCAAGGTGGGTGGCAATATGTCGGGTATCTATCTAATCATTTAGTTTATAAGTAGCTAATGAACAGTTAAGCATAAAAGAGGGAGAGAACTAGCTGCCACATCGTCAATTTCACATACACAAGCCTAATAATGTGTGTATAGTTGTTGGATGTGCCTTAGTATATATGGGCTGCCCCACTATATTTATATTACAACTCACATATACTGTCTTTCGAGAATCATGATAAGATCGTCACATTATGTCACATTACTCTATTGCCATGCATAATGCATCATTTTTTCTTGAGAGTACGCCAATGGGGCAGAAAGAATATTTACAAGACGCTAGCGTAGAATGCGAACATTCGAGCCAGCCAACTCCAAACAGACAAACTAAGGCTACTCTCTCACAAAACATTGAAGACCTCCTACTCCTATCCCAGCAGTCCTAAGATCCTACATCTCCTTCCCGATTTGGCCCAACAGTTGCGTAGGGTTCATGAATTGCCGAGGCCTGTTAACCACCCGGGCATTTCTCTGCTTCCACAATGCCCAAGTCATGATAATAACCAGAGTGTCATAACCACGCCGCTCGGCACGCCTGAAATGGCCCCTCGCATAATGCATCATTAAACTATTTGGAATGGCAATAAGTAAATAGACATGCATTGATTAAAACAGTTTTAAGTCATATGAATAAATTGGTATTTATTTCGATGTCATCTCTATGTAACTTTCCTAATCATGTGTATATTAGGGTTGTATACGCCTTGGTCAATATGAGACTGTCCCATTATATCTCTATTAAATCTCATAATTTGTTTCTTTCTAGAATCACACAATTGCACATCATGCAACATCATTAACAATCTAGAAAATACATTAGATAATAATTCTTGAATTTTATTTGAAGGAAGATTTTTTGTGTGTGTGCGCGATAATAGAAGCTACCCCCTCCGTTCCTAAATATAAGTCCTTTTAGACATTTCAAATGGACCACAACATACAGATGTATGTAGACATATTTTAGAGTGTAGATTCACTCATTTTGCTCCGTATGTAGTCGCTTGTTGGAATCTCTAGAAAGACTTATATTTTGAAACAGAGGGAGTAGTTGTTAAAATAATATGTCGGGTATCTATCTAATCATTTAGTTTAGAAATTGTTGATGAACAATTAAGCATAAGAGAGGGAGAGAGCTAGCTGCCACGTCATCAACTTCACATACATAAGAAAGTGGTAATTACGTAGATGTCATCTTCATTTGACTTTCCTAATAATGTAAGTGTAGTTGTTGGATGTGCCTTATTACATATGGTATGCCACCTTATATTTCTGTTACAGCTCATACTTAGTGTCCTCCGAGAATCATGATAAGATCGACACATAAGGTCATATTACTCTATTGCCAGGTATAATGCATCATTAAAACTATTAGAAATGGCATTAACTAAATATACTTGAATTGATTGAAATAGTCTTTAAGTCCTATGAATAAGTTGGAACTTAACTCGATGTCATCTCTATTTGACTTTCCTAATAATGTGTATATTAGGGTCGGATATTTCTTGGTCAATATGGGGTTGTCCCATTATTTTTCTATTGATTAAAGATCATAATTTGCCGCCTAGAATCATGATCTTGCCAACTGATGTTTGGTTACGCAACTGCGCGTCATGCAACATCATTAACAATTTAGAAAACACATTAGGTAAATAACTCTTGAATTTATTTGAAGGAAGGCCTTTTATGTGGATGTGATAATAGAAACTAGATGTTAAAAAATATGCCGGGTATCTATATAATCATTTAGTTTACAAATAGCTAATGAATAGTTAAGCTTAACAGAGGGAGAGAGGTAGCTGCCACATCATCAACTTCACATACATAAGAAATTGGTACTTACGTAGATGTCATCTCCATTTGACTTTCCTAATAATTTGTATACAGTTGTTGGATGTGCCTTAGTATATATGGGTTGCCCCATTATATTTCTATTACAACTCATAGTTTGTGTCTGTCTAGAATCATGATAAGATCGCCACATAATGTCATATTACTCTATTGCCAGGCATAATGCATCACTAAAACTATTACAAATGACATTATGTAAATATACGTGCATTGATTGAAATAGTCTTTAAGTCATATGCATAAATTTGTACTTATCTCAATGTCATCTCTATTTGACTTTCCTAATCATGTGTGTATTAGGGTTGTATATGCCGGGTATCTAACTAATCCTGTAGTTTACAAATAGCTAATGAATAATTAAGCATAAGAGAGGGAGAGCTAGCTGCCACATCGTCATCTTCATTTGACTTTTCTAATAATGTGCGTACAGTTGTTGGTTGCGCCTTAGTATATATGGGTTGCCCCATTATATTTCTATTACAACTCATAGTTAGTTTCTTTTCTAGAATCATGGTAAGATCACCACATAATTTCATATTACTCTATTGCCAGGCATAATGCATCATCAAAACTATTAAAAATGGCATTAAGTAATATACCTGCATTGATTGAAATATTGTTTTAAGTCCTATGAATAAATTTGTACTTTTCTCGATGTCATGTCTACTTGAATTTCCTAATCATGTGTACATTAGGGTTGTATATGCCTTGGTCAATATGGGGTGTCCCATTATATTTCCATTAAATCTCATAATTGGTTTCCTTGTAGAATCACGTACTCGCCAACTGATGTCATGTTACGCAATTGTGCATCATGCACCATCATTAACAATTTAGAAAAATACATTAGGTAAATAAGTCTTGAATTTTATTTGGAGAAAGGATTTTTATGTGTCTATGATAATAGAAAGCTAGTTATTAAAATAATACGTGAGGTATCTATCTTAGAATTTAGTTTACAAATAGCTAATCGACAGTTAAGCATAAGAGAGGAAGAGAGCTAGTTGACACCTCATCAAGTTCACATACATAATAAATTGGTACTTATGTAGATTTCATCTCCATTTAATTTCCTAATAATGTGTGTACAATTGTTGGATGTGCCTTAGTATATTTGGGATGGCCCATTATATTTCAATTACAACCCATAGTTAGTGTCTTTCGAGAATCATGATAAGATCGCCACCGAATGTTATATTATTCTATTGCCAGGAATATTGCATCATTGAAACTATTAGAAATAGAATTAAGTAAATATACTTGCATTGATTAAAACGGTCTTTAAGTCCTATGCATAGATTGGTATTAATCTCGATGTCATCATTATTTAACTTACCTAATCTTGTGTGTATTAGTGTTGGATATGCCTTGGTCAATATGGGACTGTGCCATTATATGTCTATTAAAGCTCATAATTTATCTCCTTCTAGAATCATGAAAATGCCAACTTATGTTAGGTTACACAATTGCACATCATGCAATATCATTAACAATTTAGAAAATACATTAGGTAAACAAGTCTTGAATCTTATTTGAAGGAAGGCTTTTTATGTGGCTGTGATAATAGAAGCTAGTTGTTAACAGTATGCCAGGTATCTATCTAATCATTTAGTTTACAAATAGGTAATGAACTATTAAGCCTAAGAGAGGGAGAGAGCTTGCTGCCACATCATCAACTTCACATACATAAGAAATTGGTACTTACGTAGATGTCATCTCCATTTGACTTTCCTAATGATGTGTGTACAATGGTTGGATGTGCCTTAGTATATATGTGCTACACATTATATTTCTATTATAACTCATAGTTAGTGTCTGACTAGAATCATGATAAGATCGTCACATAATGTCATATTACTCTATTGCTAGGCATAATGCATCATTAAAACAATTAGAAATGACATTAAGTAAATAGACATGCATTGGTTGAAATAGTCTTTAAGTCTTATGAATAAATTGATACTTATTTTGATGTCATCTCAATTCGACTTTCCTAATCATGTGTGTATTAGGGTCGGATATGCCTTGGTCAATATGGAGTTGTCCCATTATATTTCTGTTAAAGCTCATAATTGGTTCCCATCTAGAATAATGAGCTCACCAACTCATGTCAGGTTATGCAATAAGGCATCATGCATCATCATTAACAATTTTGCTAATACATTAGGAAATAAGTCTTGAATTTTATCTGAAGGAAGGGTTTTTATGTGTCTTTGATAATAGAAGCTACTTGTTAAAAAATATGTCGGGTATCTATCTAATCAATTAGTTTACAAATAGCTAATGGACAGTTAAACATAAGAGAGGGAGAGAGCTAGCTACCAGATCGTCAACTTCACATACATAAGAAATTGATACTTACGTAGATGTCATCTCCATTTGACTTTCCTGATAATGTGTGTATAGTTGTTGGATGTGACTTAGTATATATGGGTTGGCCCATTATATTTTTATTACAACTCATAGTTAGTGTCTTTCTGAAGTCATGATAAGATCGGCACATAATGTCATATTACTCTATTGCCAGACATAATGCATATTTTTTTTATAGAAATGACATTAAGTAAAGGGAATATAACTGCATTGATTGAAATGGCCTTTAAGTCCTATGAATAAATTGGTACTTATCTCGATGTCATATCTATTTGATTTTCCTAATCATGCGTGTATTACGGTTGCATATGCCTTGGTCAATATGGGTTTGTCTCGTTATATTTCCATTAAAGCTCATCATTTGTTTCCTTCTAGAATCATGAGCTCGCCAACTGATGTCAGGTTACGCAATTGCGCCTCATGCATCATCATTAACAATTTACAAATTAAATTAGGTGATTAAGTCTTGAATTTTAGTTGAATAAAGGATTTTTATGTGTCTATGATAAAAGAAGCTAGTTATTGAAATAATATGTCAGTTATCTATATAAACATTTAGTTTACAAATAGCTAATGAATAGTTAAGCATAAGAGAGGAAGAGACCTAGCTGGTAAACCGTGAACTTCACATACATAAGAAATTGGTACTTATGTAGATTTCATCTCCATTTAATTTTCCTAATAATGTGTGTACAGTTGTTGGATGTACCTTAGTATATCTCCGATGCCCCATTATATTTCTATTACAATCCATAGTTTGTATCTTTCGAGAATCATGATAAGATCGCTACATAAAGTCATATTACTCTATTGCCAGGCATAATGCATCATTAAAACTATTAGAAAGGGCATTAAGTAAATATACTTGCATTGATTGAAATAGTCTTTAAGTCCTATGGATAAATTGGTATTTATCTCGATGTCATCTTTATTTGACTTTCCTAATCATGTGTGTATTAGGGTTGGATATGCCTTGGTCAATATAGGACTATTCCATTATATGTCTATTAAATCTCATAATTTGTCTCCTTCTAGAATCATGAGCTCGCCAACTTATGTTAGGTTACACAATTGCGCATCATGCAACATAATTAACAATTTAGAAAATACATTAGGTAAATAAGCCTAGAATTTAATTTGAAGGAAGGCTTTATATGTGGCTGTGATAATAGAAGCTAGTTATTAAAAAGTATGCCGGGTATCTATCTAATCATTTAGTGTACGAATAGCTAATGAACAGTTAAGCCTAAGAGAGCAAGAGAGCCAGCGACCACATCATCAACTTCACATACATAAGAAATTGGTACTTACATAGATGTCATCTCCATTTGACTTTCCTAATAATGCGGGTACATTGGTTGGATGTGCCTTAGTATATATGTGCCGCCCATTATATTTCTATTCCAACTCATACTTAGTGTGTTTATACAATCATGATAAGATCGACACATAATGTCATATTACTCTAATGGCACGCATAATGCATCATTAAAACAATTAGAAATGGCATTAAGTAAATAGTGAACGAAATATGACCTAGAGGCAATAATAAATTTGTTATTTTATATTTCCTTATATCATGATAAATGTTTATTATTCATGCTAGAATTGTATTAATCGGAAACTTGATACATGTGTGAATACATAGACAAAACAGAGTGTCCCTAGTATGCCTCTACTAGACTAGCTCGTTGATCAAAGATGGTTGTGTTTCCTAACCATATACATGTGTTGTCATTTGATCAATGGGATCACATCATTAGGAGAATGATGTGATGGCCAAGACTCATCCGTTAGCTTAGCAACTTGATCGTTTAGTTTTACTGCTATTGCTTTCTTCATGACTTATACATGTTCCTATGATTATAAGATTATGCAACTCCCGAATATCGTAGGAACACCTTGTGTGCTATCAAACGTCACAACGTAACTGAGTGATTATAAAGATGCTCTACAGGTGTCTTCGAAGGTGTTTGTGGTGTTGGCATAGATCAAGAATATGATTTGTCACCCCGAGTGTCGGAGAGGTATCCCTGGGCCCTCTCGGTAATACACATCATAATAAGCCTTGCAAGCAAATGACTAATGAGTTAGTCACGAGATGATGTATTATGGAATGAGTAAAGATACTTGCGGGTAACGAGATTGAACTGGGTATGATGATGCCGACGATCGAATCTCGGGAAAGTAACATACCGATGACAAAGGGAACAACATATGTCGTTATGCGGTTTGACCGATAAAGATCTTCGTAGAATATGTAGAAACCAATATGAGAATCCAGGTTCCGCTATTGGTTATTGACCGGAAATAAGTCTCGGTCATGTCTACATAGTTCTCGGACCCGTAGGGTCCGCACGCTTAACGTTCAATGACGATCGGTATTATGAGTTTATGTGTTTTGATGTACCGAAGCTAGTTTGGAGTCCCGGATGTGATCACGGACATGACGAGGAGTCTCAGAATGTCCGAGACATAAAGATTCATATATTGGAAGGTTATATTCGGACACCGGATGAGTTCCGGGGGTTATCAGAGAAATGCCGGAGTACCGGGAGCTTACCGGAACCTCCTGGTGGGTTATTGGGCCACATGGGCCCAAGTGGAGGAAGAGGAGGCATGGCCATCTAGGGGCGCGCGGCCTCCCTAGCCCTGACCTAATTGGACTAGGGGGACGGCCCCCCTTTCCTTCTTCTTCTCCTCCCTTTCCTCCCCCCTCTCCTACTAGGACTAGGAAAGGCGGGGATCCCACTTGGAGTAGGATTGCCCCCCTTGGGCGCGCCTCCTCCTCCCCTCCTATCAGGCCCAAGATGCGATTCTATCCCGATCACGTGACTCATACGTGATTGGGGCACAACCGCATCTCAGGCGCTTAGCAAGATGGATGTCATTGTGCTTTTCATGTTTGCATCCGTAGTCGGATGCCTCGTATTGACTCATACGTGATTGGGATAGAATCGCATCTTGGGTCTGACACCTCCCTCCTTTATATACGTGGGGAGGGGGCACCCCATAGACACACAAGTTGATTTTAGCCGTGTGCGGTACCCCTCCCCACAGTTACACACCTCGGTCATATCGTTGCAGTGTTTAGGTGAAGCCCTGCGTCGGTAGCTTCATCATCACCGTCACCACGCCGTCGTGCTGACGAAACTCTCCCGTGACGCTCAACTGGATCAAGAGCTCGTGGGACGTCATCGAGCTGAACGTGTGCTGAACGTGGAGGTGTCGTATGTTCGGTGCTTGGTTCGGTTGGATCGCGAAGATGTTTGACTACATCAACCGCGTCACTAGACGCTTCCGCTTTTGGTCTACGAGGGTACGTAGACAGACTCTCCCCACTCATTGCTATGCTTCTCCTATATAGATCTTGCATGATCGTAGGATTTTTTTTTGAAATTGTACGTTCCCCAACAGTGGTATCAGACCAGGTCTATGCGCAGATGATATGCACGAGTAGAACACAATGAGTTGTGGGCGATAATAGTCATACTGCTTACCAGCATGTCATACTTTGATTCGGCGGTATTGTGAGATGACGCGGCCCGTACCGACATTACGCGTACGCTTACGCGGGATTGGTTTCACCGTTACGAGCATTCGTTGCTTAAAGGTGACCCACCGGTGTCTGTCTCTCTCACTTCAGTTGAATCGAGTGTGGCTATGCCCGGTCCTTGTGAAGGTTAAAATAGCACACTTGACGAAAAATCGTTGTGGTTTTTGTATGCATAGGTAAGAACAGTTCTTGCTAAGCCCATAGCAGCCACGTAAAATTTGCAATAACAAAGTAGAGGACATCTAACTTGTTTTTGCATGGCATGTTGTGATGTGATATGGTCAAGACGTGATGAGTTATATGTTATTGTATGAGATGATCATGTTTTGTAAATTATCGACAACCGGCAGGAGCCTTATGGTTGTCTCTTTATTGTATGAATTTTGAAGGCCATGTAAAATCTTTACTTTATCACCATGAGTTAGAGATAGTAGTAGTAGCAATAGTTGGCGAGACGACCACGACGATGCGATGAGGATCATGGTGTCAAGCCGGTGATGATGGAGAGCATGATGGTGCTGTGGGGATGGAGATCAAAAGCACAATATGATGATGGCCATATCATGTCACATATTTTGTTTGCATGTGATGTTTATCTTTTTATGCTTCCTATTTCGCTTAGTACGGCGGTAGCATTATAAGATGATCCCTTACAAAAATTTCAAGGTACATGGTACGTCTCCAACGTATCTATAATTTTTGATTGTTCCATGCTATTATATTATCCTTCTTGGATGTTTTATGGGCTTTTATATACACTTTTATATGATTTTTGGGACTAACCTATTAACCTAGAGCCTAGTGCCAGTTTCTATTTTTTTCTTGTTTTTGAGTTTTACAGAAAAGGAATACCAAACGGAGTCCTATTGACGTGCCAATTTTTGATGATTTTTTATGGACCAAAAGAAGCCCCCGGAGTAAAAGAGTAGGGCCAATAGAGTCTCAGGCTGCCCACGAGGATGGGTGGCGCGTGTCAGGCCCAAGATGCGATTCTATCCCGATCACGTGACACTTACGTGATTGGGGCACAACCGCATTTCGGGCGCTTAGCAAGATGGATATCATTACATCGTACCATTACATACATACATGAGGGATACAAAAATACATACAAAGCACATGAATACAACAACATCAATACAAGGCATCCGACTACGGATGCAAAGATGAAAAGCACACGACATCCAACTGCTATCCCAGGCTGCCGACCGGGAACCTAACCCAAGACTGAAGAAGAAGAAGAAGAAGAAGAACTCCAACACAACGAACAACGCTCTCACGTCAAGTCATCGAAAACCTGCACCTGCAACTGTTGTTGTAGTATCTGTGAGCCACGAGGACTCAGCAATCCCATAACCATGGGTAACAAGACTATCAAAGCTTAATGGGTAGGAAGAGGTAAAGTGGTGAGGTTGCAGCAGTGGCTAAGCAATATGTGGTGGCTAACTTACGAGTACAAGAATAAGATGAGCATCTACGCAAACGGTCGCAACTAGTAGTGATCGCTAAAGATCCCGAACTACCTACTAGTCAAACATAACCCCATCGTGTTCTCTTCTCAAAGTGAAAAGAGACAGTCACGGTTACTCACACAGTTGTGTGTTTTACTTCGGATCCTTTGTCAAGTTTTCTACAACCGGACATTAACAAATTCCAATCTGCCACATAACCGCATGCACGGCTTTCGAAAGATCATAACCCTGCAGGGGTGTCCCAACTTAGCCCATCACAAGCTCTCACGATCAGCAGAAGTAATAATAATTATTACCCCTTATCTTAGGGAAATCCGATCAAGCTCGGTATCCCGGTGCACAAGACATTTCGACAATGGTAAAACAAGTCCAGCAAGACCTCCCTGCATGCCGACACCCTGATGGTAGCCACGCGCATCTCGTCTCAGGCCATGTCCGGATGAGCACTACGTACAGCAACCGAAGACCCCAGATAACTGGGTGGTACCGCAAGTGGCTCTAGTTTGGGACCAACACCATCAGCACTGGCCTCCCTGCTATGTAGAAAAGAATCTCGAGGGAGCGTCCCCCCTATGCAATTTTAATTAATTAATTAAGTTGTTATTATGAGGCAAATTAAAACCAATGTTGGGTCTTGCTGGAGGAGTTTTATTCAAAGACGAAGTGTCAAGGGGTCCCCATATACCCAACCGTGTAAGGAACGCAAAATCAAGGAACATAATGCCGGTTTATCGGTGCCTAAGGTGGCATGAGTGGAACAAAACATCGAGCAAAAGGCCAAGCCTTCCACCGATGCCCAGTATATAGGTGTGTTAATAATAATAATAGATATTGTGATATTCCAACAACAAGTTCCCACCTGGAACGATCTTCATCTTCAGCTGCAACTAACAACGCTATAAGAGGGGCTGAGCAAGCGGGTAACATAGCCAAACAATGGTTTTGCTGGGAAGGTGTCAAAGGTTAGACGTTTCATGGCAACAAGGAGAGGCTGACATAAATGATGGGTAGCGCGACATGTAACGATAGCATCGAGACAACTAAGCATGGCAATGATAGTAAAGGTATCCAAGGGTATGGTCATCTTGCCTGAGATCCCGCAAGGAAGAAGAACAGATCCATGAAGAAGACGAAGAAGAAGCCTTGAAGAAGAACCACGGGTAGACGAACGAATCCTCACGAACTCAACGGAACAAGCACTAACGAGAAGAAGCAAGCAACACGGTAAACACACCACACGAGACATGACAATATGCTCAACCAAGTATGATGCAAGACAGTTCTATATAGGATGCACTACAAGTCTATACAAGAAGCAAAACATGGCAAGGTAGGAAGCACAGTAAAACAACACAAGTCTATATATGATGCAATACATGGCAAGGTATGATGCAAGACAAGTCTATACAGGAAGCAATACATGGCAAGGTAGGAAGCACAGAAAAACAACACAAGTCTATATATGATGCAATACATGGCAAGGTATGATGCAAGACAAGTCTATAAAGGAAGCAATACATGGCAAGGTAGGAAGCACAGGAAAACAACACAAGAACATGACAATATGCTCAAGCAAGTATGATGCAAGACAAGTCTATATAGGAAGCAATACATGACAAGGTAGGAAGCATAGAAAAACAACACAAGCCAACAAGTTTAAATGAGGCCGGAAACTACATATACAAAAACCGGTAAGCCCTCATATGCATAATTTGAAATTAGTCCAGATCTGAACAAACCTTAAGTTAAAGTGGTTAAACAACATATTAACATGCACCATGATGATCTACACAAAATTCTAGTCAAGTTTCATATAAAGTTTGTTTAATTCGGAGCTACGGTCTAGAAGATATGAGCAAAACAAGACAAGCAAGGCAACAGTGCAAGATGCGCCCAAACATCAAGCAAACTCACTCCAAACATGAAAACAATATCACATTATGATTCTACATGCAAAATCACACAAGTTTCATATAAGACACGCTCAAAACGGAGCAACGGGCTAAAAGATACACATGAAACTAGATATAACAACAAGCTGAAGTTAACAGCCACATAGCAACTTTGGAGCATGGTAAATATAAGCTACAACACCCAAACATGACAACAAGAAGCATGGACATGAAGTAGACATATCCTACAGCAAACAACTCCATTGGAGCAACACCATAGGAGGCATGGATCAACAGCAACAAGCTAGAACATTTTGATCATGACGTTAAAAACCTGACAGTAATATTTTATAGCAACTTGGGAGCAAGAAACAAATAAGCTATAACAATCCATATGAGCAAGTGAGGACATGGATGGATAGACAACAACATTTACAACAAAGAATGATCAATGGCCACCCCAAAACTAACATTGATTTTCCTAGGGCATCAAGCAAACATAGCATCAGGATAAGACAGATTCCAGACTTAGTGAAATTTCACTAAGTGTTAAAACAATTAAGTTGGCATGGCATGTTTGCAAGCATGTTTAAGTCACCTCAAGGCATATAATGGAAAATGGTCTGCACCACAGCAAAGTCCACATTATGGAGATTCTAAAACATATAGACATGTGACATGGGGACAAACACATCAATAGCAACAAGCTCTTCAAATCAGCATCTCATAACAAGTTTCAACACCTAACCGCCAAATGCACTTTTGCAATAGAGATTAACATGGCAAGATGAACTCAAACAAGCATGCTACAGCAACCATCATGTAGTACACTTCACAAGGAACATTTTGACATATCATATGCCTTATTTGGATAAACATGCACCAAGTTATAACATCTCAAACATGGCAACAAAATAACAAGTAACAGCAGTTTATAACAAGTAGCACTCTTACAACAGATATTAGGGCATCTAGATGAACTCAAATGAGCATGCCACAATGGAACAAAGTGTAGAGCACATCACCACGATCATTTTGACTTATTGTTCACTCAATTTGGATCACCACACAAAAAGTTACACCACTCACAAGAATGCATCATGATGCTGAAATTTTTAACATGTCATTGATGCAAACTTACTCAAACAGCTAGTTAACACATATTTAACATGGGTGAAAGTTGATTATCGTGAAACTAGATAAAATTCTAAGCATTTTTCATGTACAAAGTTTTTACATATTATGCATACTTTTTGAGATATTAAAAGCATGAACATGAGGGGCTTATTTGCAAAACTGCTTTTCTGAGGAAAAAGAGAAAACGCCCAGAGGAAAAAAAACATCACGGGGCCGAATATGATGGGTGATGGATGCTTACCCTGGGCTTGGCCCATGCGGTGGAGAGGGAGGACGGACGGGGAGATGAGCCTTGGCCTAGGCGGCGGAGAGGCGCTGGCCCAGCAGGCGCTCGCGTCGTCCTCCTCGCACGCCTACACGAGGCAGGAGGCCGAGGCGCGGTCAACGGCGGCCGGCGGCAGGGGAAGGACTCCGGCGAGGCGGGCAGGTAGAGGCGGATTGGGAACGGGCGGATCCGGGCATGGGGCCTCCGGATCCGGCCACGACAGCAACCACGGCGAGCGGTGGCATGCTCCTGTCGAACCATGGCACACAGAGAGATGTGAGAGAGAGAAAACGAGGAAGAGGGAAGGGGAGACAGGGGCGGCGGCGCTGGCCTGGAGGGGCAGCGGAGGACCGGTCGCCGGCGACGAACGACAGCAAGGCGGCGGCTGCGGAGATGGAGGCGGAGGCCGACGATCCTGTGGCGGCGGAGGAGGGCGGCCAGGCGGCGGCACGCTGGCTGGATGCGTGCGGGCGAGGGAGGAGCAGGGAGCGGGCTCGCGCGGCCGCTTCGGGCCTAGATCCGGCCCGGGGCGGGCCGGTTGCGGGCTGGCGGCGGTGGAAGCGCCCACGGGGGCGCGGGCGACGTGGCTGATGCCACATGGCGCGCGGGGGTTGGCCAGGGCTGCCCAGGTGGCGGCGCTGGCCACTGGGAAGGCGACAAGTGGTAGATTGGAGGTGGCTGCGCACTGAAATTGATGAGGGGGCGGCGGCTGCGAGGTGGGAGGAGGTAGGGGCTAGGTTTAGGCTAGAAAATGCCTAAAATGGCATGGGGGACTGTTTAAATAGGGAGGGGGGGGGTCTGGGATTAGGGTTAGGGGTTGTTTTGGCTCCGTTTCGAGCCGTACAATCTCGATCGTGCGGCTCCGAGCGGAGGGGGAGTTAGGCAGGCCTAGTGGGCTGTGTTAGAGGGACTTTGGGCTGAGAGGAGAGAAGGGAAAAGAGGCCCGCGGGGTTTTCGAAGACCAAAAACGTCCGACGTTTTAACCGGCGATTAGTGCCGCTATATCTATCCGATGGGCTATCAAACGAGCTCTGAATGCGATGAAATTTGGCAGGCGGCCTATCTACACTATAATAAGACCACATGCCAAGTTTCACCCCATTCCGAGAACATTTTTCGGCCACTCATAAAATAAATATTCGGAGGCACCGCTGGCGCGTGCAAGTGTGTTTGGGCTCAGAACGGATAACGGAGAGGACGAGGGAACTCGGACGGATGCAAGTTTTGAAATCATGCTGATGCAACACACATGATGACATGGCAAGATGCAACACGCAAGCAAATGACATGGCAACGACGACGAATCACTGGCTGACACTTGGCGCACCGGTCTCGGGGTGTCACAGCGCGCCCACCCCTTGGGCGCACCCCCTATCTCGTGGACAGCCCGGAGACCCCCCTGACTTGTTCCGTACGCCAAAAATCATGTAAATACTGAAACCTCCGGAAAATAACCTAGATCGGGAGTTCCGCCGCCAAAATCCTCTGTTGTCACCGAAAACCAATCTAGACCCGTTCTGGCACCCTGCCGGAGGGGGGGGGGGGAATCCCTCTCCGATGGCCATCTTCATCATCCTGGCGCTCTCCATGACGAGGAGGGAGTAGTCCACCCTCGGGGCTGAGGGTATGTACCAGTAGCTATGTGTTTGATCTCTCTCTCGTGTTCTTGAGATGGCACGATCTTGATGTATCGTGAGCTTTGCTATTATAGTTGGATCTTATAATGCTTCTCCCCCTTTACTCTCTTGTAATGGATTGAGTTTTCCCTTTGAAGTTATCTTATCGGATTGAGTCTTTAAGGATTTGAGAACACTTGATGTATGTCTTTCATGTGCTTATCTGTGGTGACAATGGGATATCACGTGATCTATTTGATGTATGTTTTGGTGATCAACTTGCGGGTTCTGTGACCTTGGGAATCTATGCATAGGGGTTGGCACACGTTTTCGTCTTGGCTCTCCGATAGAAACTTTGGGGCACTCTTTGAAGTACTTTTTGTTGGTTGAATAGATGAATTTGAGATTGTGTGATGCATATCGTATAATCATGCCCACGGATACTTGAGGTGACAATGGAGTATCTAGGTGACATTAGGGTTTTGGTTGATTTGTATCTTAAGGTGTTATTCTAGTACGAACTCTATGGTAGATTGAATGGAAAGATTAGCTTCGTGTTATTTTACTACAGACTCTTGAATAGATCGATCAGAAAGGATAACTTTGAGGTGGTTTTGTACCCTACCATAATATCTTCGTTTGTTCTCCGCTATTAGTGACTTTGGAGTGACTCTTTGTTGCATGTTGAGGGATAGTTATATGATCCAATTATGTTATTATTGTTGAGAGAACTTGCACTAGTGAAAGTATGAACCCTAAGCCTTGTTTCCTAGCATTGCACTACCGTTTATGCTCATTTTTACCACTTGCTACCTTGCTTTTTTATATTGTCTTATTACAAAAACCTATATCTACCATCCATATTGTACTTGTATCACGATATCTTCGCCGAACTAGTGCACCTATACAATTTACCATTGTATTGGGTGTGTTGGGGACACAAGAGACTCTTTGTTATTTGGTTGCAGGGTTGTTTGAGAGAGACTATCTTCATTCTACGCCTCCCATGGATTGATAAACCTTAGGTCATCCACTTGAGGGAAATTTGCTACTGTCCTACAAACCTCTGCACTTGGAGGCCCAACAACGTCTACAAGAAGAAGGTTGCGTAGTAGACATCAAGCTCTTTTCTGGCGCCGTTGCCGGGGAGGCTAGGTAAGCGGCACTCACATCCCGTCAACGAAGCTCTTTTCTGGCGCCGTTGCCGGGGAGATGTGTGCTTGAAGGTATATCTTTAGATCTTGCAATCGAATCTTTTGTTTCTTGTTTTATCACTAGTTTAGTTTATAAAAGAAAACTACAAAAAATTGGAATTAAGGTTACCTCATATGCTTCATATTTTTAATACCTTTCGTGAAAATGATGGGAAGGAAAATTGTGCTCAAGTACTAGAAGAAGAATTACATAGAATGCTTGGCATAAAATATGTGCATGATGAGCATGATTGCAATGTTGTTAGTATGAATTCTTTGAATACCCATGATGCTAATGATATGCAAAGCTACAAGCTTGGGGATGCTATGTTTGATGAAGATGATATATTTAGTCCCCCAAGTTTTGATGAGCAAATTTATTATTATGAAAGCATTCCTCCTATTTATGATGATTATATTGATGAAAGTGGATTTGGAGAGGTCACTACTTTATTTAGTGATGAATCCACTATTCGGAAGAGGTTCCAATTAATTATGAGAACAAAGTTGCTATGTATGATGATTATTGTGATGACTTGTATGCTAGTAAGAATAATGATAACCATGAAACTTGTCATCATGATTTTAGTTTTCAATTGGATTATGCTTCACATGATAGTTATTTTGTTGAGTTTGCTCCCACTACTATGAATGAGAAGAATTTTGCTTATGTGGAGAGTAGTAAAATTTCTATGCAAGTAGATCATGAAAAGAATGCTTTATGTGCTGGTTATATTGTTGAATTAATTCATGATGATACTGAAAATTATTATGAGAGAGGATCATTGTCGGGGGAAACTGTCCACCACGAGCACCTATGGGACCGGAGCCCCTTGCTTGTGCGGTAAGAGGGCGGAGGAAGCACGAAGAGCAGATCGTAGTGAGCACGCGGGCAGTTTACCCAGGTTCGGACCGCGATGGACGCGTAAAACCCTACTCCTGCTTAGCTTGTATTGAGTTGGAGAGCTCGGGAGCTTGAAGAACTAGCTACACCAAGCGTATGAGCGATCTACATTCCGAACCCCCTTCTACGTTGTGCATGGGCCTCCTTTTATAGTGCAAGGGGTCACCGACAGGTGTCAACGTAGGAGAAGGGGTAAAAATGTAAAAGAGGTGGTAGTTGTAACAGTGCGGGAATAGTGGAGCTACAGTGCATGAACAGTGGTCGCTACCTACTTTGACAGTGGGGGACAAGAGCATTTAATGCCCGTCGCCGTCGACCCCAAAAGCGCCCGCCCTTGCGTCTCCGTTTGCCACGGCGATGGCTTCATCACCGTGGAGTGCCACCGTGTCCCCCAGGCTGCACAGCCATCCGCCACGCGTCTCTGGAATGGCCCCAGGGCGACGCGTGGTTCGATGAGCTGGAGCGCGGGCACACAGCACAACTCTCCCCGGCAAGCACCTTGCCGGGGTCTTGACCTTGCCGGGCCCGGGATCTTGCCGGGCTCTGAAGCTTGTCGCTCCCCGGGCCCTGCCGGGGCGCATATAGCGCCGAGGCATGTCTTCTGTAGTGGAGTCT
Source organism: Secale cereale (assembly GCA_902687465.1). Taxonomy (NCBI): domain Eukaryota; kingdom Viridiplantae; phylum Streptophyta; class Magnoliopsida; order Poales; family Poaceae; genus Secale; species Secale cereale. Next base: position 498,406,119 of record LR738713.1, read on the forward strand.
TCTAGTCTTCCTGGCAAGCTCCTCTTGCCAGGGCCTTGCGTGAGTGAGATGACCTTGAGCCTGGAACGGCCTTCCCGGCAAGCTCCACTTGCCGGGGTCTCGATCTTCTGTCTTGTATACTTTGTTTTTGAATGGTTTTATATGGAGCAGGAAGGTCTCCGGCGAGCACGTGGTCGACCCTGCCGCGGGAAGCTGCTACTGTCCGTGCACAAGTTGGGGTACTGAGGTACCCCTACCTTAGTACACCGACAGGAGCCCCCGGGCCTGGGCCACACGCGGTGCCGAGCGCTGTTGGGCCAGGCCCAAAACAGTGCACGGGCACGCGCGGCCCACGGTGCGCCGAATCCACTTCCGCATCCGCCGCGTCCCCCCGTAACGGCACGCGTCGATTGCGGCGTCGTGGGATGGGACGTGGCCACGTTCTATTAATGGAAAGAGCGAAACGCCCCCCACTTCCCCATAAAAGCAGAGGAAGCAGGAGCGGTTCCCCTCCTACGCTTTCATTGCATCTTCTTCCATCTCCAGAGATCCCCTCTTGCGCTCCGCCTCCACTCCTCCGCCGTCGCCTCCCGCATCCGCGGCGCCGCCGGGCTCTTCGCCCCCCTTCCCTCGCCGCCTCCGCCATGGCCGCAAAGACCGAGAAGGCGAAGGTGGAGAAGACCAATAAGGAGAAATCGGAGCAAGCGGCGAGGCTTACCTTGTTGCGGAAGCGGAACCTCGTCTTCTCGCGAGGCTCAGCGCGCGGGAGCTCTGGAACAAGTACTACTTGTTCTGGGCCAAGAAGACCAAGGCGCATCCCCGCACCCGAGCCTATCCGGCCACCGCCAAGGACAACTACCCCGGCGGGTACTATTTCTTCGCAGCCTTCTTCCACTGCGGCCTCTGTCCCCCTTTTTCCGAATTTTTCTGCGATATAATGAACACCTACGGCCTCCACCTTCTTGACTTCACCCCCAACGCCATCCTCACGATGGCGGTTTTCGCACATATGTGCGAAAACTATATCGGGATATACCCAAACGTAGCATTGTTTAGGCATTTCTTCACCCCTAGAGCAGAGGCCGGCGCCCCCCTCTCCAGAGGAATATCTTGGGTCTTTCATCTGAACAAGAAGGAGTCCTACTTGCCGGGGGAGCTCCGCGGCAAGTGGGAGGAGTGGCGTGCAGACTGGTGTTGGATTGTCGAGGACCAGCCGCAATCTTTCACCGCGCCGCGCACAACACCTATCGTGCGCGGCAGGGACTGGAGCGAGCTGGATTCGGACGACAGCAAGCTCGACGTCGCCCTCATCAGGATTCTTCGTCTCCGGGTAGCAAGATTGTCTGTCGGAGAAGTAGGCACAGATTTCCTCCGCCGCCGCATCGCCCCTCTCCAAGACAGGAAGAGGCCGGCCTGGGAGTACGGCAACTCGGCGGATATAATGAGGCTGCGCCCCGGGCTCAACTTCAACTTCACGTCGCTGGAGCTGAAGGGGATGGTCCGGGAACTGTTTATGCATGACCCGGCCCACCCAGAATGGTTCAGGGGTCCCCGGGGAGTGGTGCCTCTCTGCAACAGCACGGCCCGGGATTCCCTTCGCGCTATGATGCCCGCGTGTGACTCGCACGGCGTCGACCGCACGTGGATTCCGCCCAAGCCAGACGTCGTCTTGAACTTCTTCGACAACCTGGTGGAGGTGGCGAAGAACAAGAACGAGGTCCGGGAGCTGACACGGGACACCACCGACCAGGAGATAGCGTACATAGCTTCTCGGGTTGAAGAGGCCGCTGCAGCCGCAGCGGCAGGGGAATTCGGCTTCTCGCCCGAGGAGGCAGAGGCTGCGGAAGCGTCCTGCCAAGCAGAGGAGGCGGAGATCCGTAGGCTGCTGAAGCTTCCTCCCGACGAGCTCGCCGGGGTCCCTTCCCTGAGGCACTCCGTGATCCAGGGAATCTTGACCGAGGCCGTGGCGAGAGGCAACGCCGCCGGAGGAAACAAAGGCGCCGCAGGGAGCGGAGGCGCCGGAGGGAGCGGAGGCGCCGGGGGGAAAGAGGCCACAGTGCAGGGCGCTGGGCCCAGCAAGCCTGCCGGGGAGGAGGAGGAGGAGGAGGAAGACGCCCGGGCCGACGAAGACTCCGACGGATCCCTGGGGCTCTACGCCGACGACCTCTCCTCGTCGTCGGAGACCTCCCTGCCCCGGGCAAGCCCTAGGCGTTCTCCGCTGAAGCGTCTCCGCAAGACGGCGACGGGGGCGAGGGCGCAGGCGCCCCGGCAACAACCAACTCGTCGGGCAGCGCGAGCTTCCCGGGGGAGTCAAGCTGCGACGGGGGCGCCCGGCGCACCAGCCGCGGCGGAGGCGGCCCGCACGCAGACCACGGCAGAGGCACCCCGCAAGCAGGCCACAGCAGAGGCGCCCCGCAAGCAAGCCACAGCAGAGGCGCCCCGCAAGTCAGCGCCGAGCGGAAGGGAGTCTTCACAGAGCGGAGCGGCGGCTCCGCCCGCTCCCCGGGCCCCGGCTAACACAGGGGCTGGGTCTTCGCAGCCCCCAGCCCCAGGGACCGCCAAGCGCCCGAGGGAGTCTTCGCCTCCTGCTCCCCGCGCGGACGCGCCTCAGGTGGAGTTTGACTTCTCCGCCTTGAGCGACGACGACGACGAGGATGAACATGAGTAAGAACTCGAGATCTTGCATCTTCTTAAATTTCGTCTTGATTATTGTAGATTCTGATCTTGCTTCTTGTTTTGATCTTCAGGACCTTGGCGGAGCGAGTGGCGAAGAAGGCCAAGGTGCCCGTGGTCGAGGTCGCGGACGACTCGCCCGTCGCGGCAACGGGGGACGTGTCGGAGACGAGCCTGCCGGACCCGAGCGCTGCTCCGAGGAGCAGCCCCCAGCGCAGCCCCCAGCGTAAGTCTGGGTTCCATCCTTCCGCTCGTCGGGCGCGCTTGGAGATTTTGTCTTGTTCTAATATCTCGATGCTGTTGTCTTGACTTGTGCAGGGGTGGAGCCGCAAGCTCAGGAGCATCCGGAGGTCGCTCCCGAGGAGCCGCAGGCCCCGCCGTCCCCGCCAAGGCCGAACTCCCCGGCAAGGGAGAGCGCTCCGCCAAGGGCGGGTACTCCGCCAAGGGCGAGTACCCCGCCGAGGGCGAGCAGTCCGGCGAGGGCGGCCACCCCGCCAAGGCAGAGCTCCCCGGTGAGGGAGCCCGCCGCTGACGACGTCCGCCAAGGTAAGTTCCGTAACTTTGTCTTCTTGGATTCATCTCTTTTTGGATATTTGCTTGAACTTCTTTTGCTTTCTCTTCTTCCTCTAGATCCTCCTCCCCCCGAGCAGATGGAGACGGAGGTCATCGTCATCGAGGAGGAGGGCGCGCAGGGTGGCGGCGGCGGCGACGCCCCTGTCGCCGAGGACACGGCGGGAGTCGCCGAGCCAGCTGCGGAGGAGACCGCTCCGGCTGCGGACGCAGCGGCCGGGGAGGGGGACGGCGACCGCACTGCCGGCCCGGAGGCGGCAGGAGCATCAAGTGCTGGGCCGGCCGCCGACCCCTCCGCCGAAAAGGAGCAGGCCGGCTACTATCTTGAAGCTCCCAACGGCGTCTTCATCCAGGTGCCGTGGGGTTCTTCATCGCGAGCCCCCGCGGAGGGCGAGGCCTTTGACGGAGAGGTCCTCGCCTCCGCGGGTTTGAAGATCGTCGAGGCGCCTGGCGGAAGCGACGGGCCCGAAGAGGAGAAGCTGCTTCACCAGCTCCTGGCCCTTTACCGGGCCAGGCAGGCGAAGCTTGCTTTTCGGGAGGCCCTTGCCGCCAAGGCCGCCGTCGAGATGGAGAAACGCGCGGCGGAGCTCCGCGCCGCCAACCAGGCTGCCCTCCGCGAGGTGGCGGAGGAGCGCGAGAGGCTCGCCGGGGAGTACCAGGAATGGTTGCTGGAGAAGGCCGAGGCCGAAGAGCAGCAGCGGCTCGCCGGGGAGGAGCTGTCCCGGCGAGAAGGAGAGCTGACCCAGCGGAAGGTCAACCTCGACTCCCACGAGGAAGACCTTGCCGCTCGGGAACAGGCCCTTGGCGGAGAGCTGAAGGAGGCGAAAGCCGCCGCGGCTGCCGCGGAGACCGCCAAGGAGGAGCTTGCCGCCAAGGTCGCGCAACTGGAGGAGTCATTGAAGGCGAGCGTGGAGAGGGTCGCCGCGCTCAACACAGAGCGCGAGAAGGACGCCCACACCAACTCCGAACTCCAGGTGCGTCTCTCTGAGAAGGGCGACGAGCTGAAGGCCGCCAAGGACTCCATCGAGGATCTGGAGCTGAAGGTTTCCACGCTGAAGGACTCGCTCGATGCCGTCCGGGCCCGGGAAACCAAGCTGAAGGAAGAGCTCCGCAAGGAGCGAGGCTTGGTGGCGAGCGCCAACACTGCGGCCGAGAACTTCCGCCGGGCCGTCGAGGTGTGGACCGAGGACCTGGTGTCTTCTGCATCCAACATCGACCAGGAGCTGCTGGCGCTAAAGTTGGAGCACCTCATCTACTCTCCGGACCCAAACCTCCCTCACAGCGCCAAGCTCAGCCTCTTCTTCAGGGGGATCGCGCCAGCTCTTGCAGATCTTCGGAAGAAGATCCTCGCGCAACTGGCCGAGGAGTCGCGCCGGCTCTGCACGGGAACCTTGGAGCGCGTGCTGACGAAGATTGTATACCGCAATCCCGGCATAAACCTCACCAACGTTCTTCGCAGCTTGCCGGCCGACGCGAACATGGAGGCGCTGAAAGAGCAGGTCGCCCACATCATCGCCAAAGTGAACAAGATCTCCAGGATTGAGGGCGACCGCGTAGATTAGGCTTCCTTTATCTTTATCTCTTTTTGTTGCTGCATAGGGTGTTATGAACTCATTAATCATTGCGACAAGTTATCCTTTGTAAGATATTTATCTTATTTTGATCAATCAGTGCAATGTTATCTTCCTTGTCTTGGTCATCTAATTTGTATGTTTTTCACCCTACGCTCCCGGGGAGCTTGCCGGCAAGGGGCCTTTGCCGCGAGCGCTGAGTGCTGGACTCTGAGCAGCCTGCTGGCCAAGGTCTTACCGGCAAGCAACCTTGCCGCAGCTAGTCGCAACGCACTTAGCTTGCTGAGCGAACTCGAAAACGAAGTAAGGGCGCGACACTTGTCGCAGCTCACTTAAATCGTAGAGCGTACTCGGAAACAAGACAAGGGTGCGGCTAGCTACGGGTAGGTTCCTCCGCGCACAGGTTTTCCATACAAAGTGTGATTGTTCAAGGAAGACAACTTAAAATTAAAAATTTGAACTGATCAAATTCTAATAACTTAGCTTTCATATATCGCTTGCTTCTCGGTAAGGCTTCTCTTTCTTGAACAGCACTTGACTCCTCCTCCATCTCCTTCCCCCCGGCAAACTTGTGCGCGAGGAACATTCCATCTGCTTGAGAGGCAAGGAAAAAGAAGAGAGAAACAAGTATATGGCCTTTCGGCGTGCTAATGCTCACCGGGTGTGTATGTTGCACAAGATGCCAAACAACACATGCAAATAGCAAAGAAAAGCATGCAAAAGGCAAATAGCGCAAAACACGGAGAACTTTACTGATGCACGGGGTCTGCGCCCGGCTTGGTACAAAGGGTTACATGCAACAGCGGCAAAGCTTGTACAAAAGGTGGTTGCCGGAGCGGATCACGGCAACCGCGCCTTATGGGTGAAACTTGCGAAGATGCTCTATGTTCCAGGAGTTGCTCACCGGTAAGCCTTCTTCGGTCTCAAGGAGGACAGTGCCGGGCCTTGTGACTTGTCTCACCCGATAAGGGCCTTCCCACTTCGGCGTCAACTTGTTGGAATTCTTGGTGGACTGAACACGCCGAAGAACAAGGTCGCCTTCCTCGAGACTCCTGGCCTTGACCTTGCGGCTATGGTAGCGACGCAAGGCTTGCTGGTATCGAGCAGCTCGTACAGCAGCCTGGAGACGTTCCTCCTCGAGGAGCAATGCATCATCTTGTCGCAGTTGCTCTTGCTCGAGCTCATCATAAGCGAGCACTCGAGGAGATCCGTATACGAGTTCCGTGGGGAAAACTGCCTCCCCTCCATAGACTAGAGCAAAGGGTGTCTGTCCGGTGGCTCGACTTGGTGTCGTTCTGATTGACCAAAGAGCCGCCGGTAGCTCCTCTATCCAGTTTCTTCCGCACTTGCGCAGCCTGTCAAAGGTCCTCGTCTTGAGTCCGCGCAGCACTTCAACGTTGGCCCTCTTCGCTTGACCGTTGCTCCTTGGGTGAGCAACAGAAGCGAAACAGACCTTGGCGCCAAGGTCTTGGACGTACTGCATGAAGGTGCGACTAGTGAACTGCGTACCGTTGTCGGTGATGATCCTGTTAGGGATCCCGAAACGACAAACAATCGACCTGAAGAACCTGACCGCTGACTGTGCTGTCACCTTTCTCACCGGTTCCACTTCTGGCCACTTTGTGAACTTGTCGATTGCAACGTACAAGTACTCAAAGCCCCCGACAGCTCGGGGGAAAGGGCCGAGGATATCGAGCCCCCAGACCGAGAAGGGCCAGGACAAAGGAATTGTTTGGAGAGCTTGAGCTGGCTGATGAATCTGCTTTGCATGGAACTGGCACGCTTCACACTTGGTTACTAGCGCAGTTGCATCTTGGAGGGCTTCTTGCCAGAAGAACCCTTGCCGGAAAGCTTTCCCGGCAAGCGCCCTTGCGCCAATGTGGTGGCCACATATGCCTCCATGTATTTCTGCCAACAGCTTCTGCCCATCTTCCCTGGAGATGCACTTCAATCTGACACCATTGAGCCTCCTTCTGTACAGCTCGTTATCCACGAACTGGTACATACTTGACTGCCTGGTTATCTTCTCTATTTCTTCTGGGTCGTCGGGAAGTTCTCCAGTTTGCGGAAAACGGACGATCTGCTGCGCCCATGCCGGAGCCCGAGGCTCAACGGCAAGGACGAAAGGCATGAGGGCCGCTGCGGGGACCTCAGCTTCTGCGGCAAGAACCTCTTGTTCCGCCGGAGCTGAAGGTCCCCCGGCAAGCTCGCCGGGGCGAGGCTTGTCGGGAACACTTGCTTCAACTGCACAGATCCTCGGATCTGCAGGAGCAGACTGTTCCTCAGCGTTCTGGTCGTTGATCTTGGGGACCTTGGTGGCGGTTTCAGGAAGATCCGCCGGCAAGTAGTCGCCGGAGACCAACTTTCTCTTCTTGGACTGCCCAATTGATGGTGTAACGGATGGTTGAGTCAGCTTGAGCAAGAAGGTCCCTGGTTCCACAGGTAACTTCATCGAAGCACACTTTGAAAGGCCATCTGCTATTTCATTCTGAGCTCTCGGGACGTGCTCCATTTGCAGACCTTCAAAGTGCTCCTCAAGCTTCCTCACTTCATCTACATAAGCTTCCATCAAAGGGCTCTGATAATTCTTGTTGACTTGTCGGACCACCAACTGAGAATCTCCCCGCACAATCAGCTTCCTGATCCCAAGTTCGGCCGCAATCCTGAGGCCGGCAAGCAAGCCTTCATATTCAGTAGTGTTGTTCGTCGCTTGCTCCCTGGGAAAGTGCATCTGGATAACATACTTGAGGTGCTCTCCGGTGGGCGCGATGAGTACCACGCCGGCACCGGCGCCTTGCAGCGAGAAGGCACCATCAAAATACATTACCCATTCACTTGTCGCTTCTTGTACGGGTGCACTTGTTTCTTGGATTTCTTCATCGGGCGTTGGGGTCCACTCAGCTATGAATTCTGCCAAAGCTCGACTCTGTATGGTTGAGGTACTTTCAAACTTGAGTCCAAAGCTTGACAGCTCCAGTGCCCACTCAACAATCCTGCCTGTTGCTTCTGGATTGTGCAATATCCTCTTCAGCGGAAAGCGAGTGACCACTGTTATCTCATGTGCCTGGAAGTAATGGCGCAGCTTTCTCGAGGCCATGAGGAGGCCGAAAAGCAATTTTTGCACACCAGAGTATCTTGATCTAGCCCCCTGGAGAAGGGAACTTACAAAATACACTGGGTGCTGCAACATCTTCTTCCGCACTTCTTCCTGTTCCTGCGTAGAGTTGTCCTTGTCGGGGCCAGAGCTTGCCGGAGCAGCCCCCTGCTTGTCGCTGGATTCGCTTGCCGGTGGTGCAGCCTCCTCGTCGGCCTCCCTCTCCGCTACTAACGCAGCACTAACCACCTGGTTGGTTGCCGCTAGGTATAGCAACAACTTTTCCTGTGGTTTAGGTGCGACAAGTATCGGAGTGGAGGATAGGTACCGTTTCAAATCCTGCAGCGCTGCCTCCGCTTCCGGAGTCCACTTCATGGGACCTGCCTTCTTCAAGATTTTGAAGAAAGGTAGGGCGCGTTCCGCAGACTTCGAAATGAACCTACTGAGGGCAGCCACACAACCTGCAAGCCTTCTGACATCCTTGACGCGCTTCGGGGCTTCGATCTGCTCAATGGCTTTAATCTTGTCGGGGTTAGCTTCAATCCCCCTCTGTGACACAAAGAACCCGAGAAGCTTGCCGGAGGGGACTCCAAAGACGCACTTCTCGGGGTTCAACTTGAGCTGTATCCTGCGCAGGTTCTGAAATGTTTCTTCCAAATCTTGGACCAGGGTTTCCTTGCTCTTACTCTTCACCACGATGTCATCCATGTAAGCCTCTACATTTCTGTGGATCTGTGGCTCGAAAGCAGTGTGCACTACCCTTGCAAATGTTGATCCTGCATTCTTCAGTCCAAATGGCATGCGTATGAAGCAATAAGTGCCACATGGAGTGATAAATGCAGTCTTCTCTTCATCTTCTTTGGCCATGAAGATCTGGTGGTAGCCTGAATATGCATCAAGAAAATAGAGTAGCTCACATCCGGCAGTGGAGTCAACGATCTGGTCAATGCGCGGCAAAGGGAATGGATCCTTGGGACATGCTTTATTCACGTCGGTGAAGTCTATACACAGTCTCCACTTCCCGTTGGCCTTGCGCACGATGACTAGGTTTGCTAACCACGTCGGATGGATCACACCTCTAACTAGGCCTGCTGCCTCTAGCTTTTTGATCTCTTCGTTGATGAATTCTTGGCGCTCCACGGCTTGCTTCCTCACCTTCTGCTTGACGGGCCGCGCATGAGGACAAACAGCAAGCTTGTGCTCAGTTACCTTCCTGGGAACACCGGGGATGTCAGATGGTTGCCATGCGAACACATCGACATTCGCCCGCAGGAAGGCAACGAGCGCGCTTTCCTATTTGCTGTCAAGCGTGGCACTGATGGTGAAGGTACCACCAGTGCCGTCCTCCTTGGCGGACACCTTCTTGGTTGCCGGAGGAGCGGCCATCCCCTTCTTACACTTGCCGGTGGAGCTCGATGGAACGTCCTCGACGGCAGCGCAGCACTCCGAAGAGGTGCGGTTGCCGGAGTGGGCCCCAGAGCACTTGCCGGACTTGGTCTTCGTCTTCTTCCCCCCGAGAGCTTCAGCGGCAAGTGTGTCCTTTTCTGCTGCGGCTGCTGCATCCCGGTAGATCTTGTCGGCGCAGACAAGCGCATCTTTCTTGTCGCCATGGACAGTGATGACGCTTATCGGCCCCGGCATCTTGAGTACGTTGTAAGCATGGTGGGAAGCTGCCATGAACTTGGCGAGGGCGGGACGGCCGAGTATTCCATTATACGGTAATGGAATATCGGCGACGTCGAATGTGATGCGCTCAGTTCTGAAGTTGAGCTCCCCGCCAAAGGTCACCGGCAGTGTGATCTTCCCCTTGGGCTTGCTCCTTCCCGGGTTGATTCCTTGGAAAGAACCGGTCTCTTCGAGCTCGTCATCTGGGATTTGGAGTTTCTTGATCACAGCAGAGGAGATCAAGTTCAGCCCGGCCCCGCCGTCAACCAACATTTTGGTGACCTTGAGGTTGCGGATGGTGGGTGAGACCAGCATCGGCAAGCACCCGACCGCAGTGGTGCGGTCAGGGTGATCCTCAAGATCAAAAATGATGGGCGTGCTGGACCATTTGAGGAGCCTGCGCGACTCCACGGGCGGCTCTGCTGCATTCACCTCGCGCACCCACTGCTTGAGCTGGCGGTGGGAGGTGTGCAGAGAGGCGCCACCGTCGACGCACAGGACCTCCGTGGCCTTCTGGAACTCCTGCTCGCTGTTATCCTCATCCTCCATATCTTCGTCGTCGTCCTCTTCATCCTTGTCGCGGCCCCGGGGAGGTCGATCACCTTGCTGCTGCTTGGCCTTGCCGCGGCATCCTCCCCGGCCATTGAATGGCCGCTTCTTGCTTGGTTCTCCCCCGCCACCTTGGGCCTTCTCCTTGTCGCGCCTCTCGTACTCAGCTTTCTGCTGCTCGACGAGGTACTCGACGCGTTTGCAGTTGGAGAGGTCGTGGCCCTTGGTGCGGTGGATTTTGCAGTATTGCTTGTCGGAGCCGTCCTGCTTGTCGGCCGCCGCTACAGGGGCAGGCTCCTTGCCGGAGCCGCCAGCCTGTGTTTGCTTGGCGGGAGCCTCCTTGCCGGACTTCTCGACGGCAAGCACTTCCTTCTTGTTCTTCCTTCTGTTATTCTGCCGCCGGCTCTTCTTTGCCGGGGCGGCGTCGTCGCTGTCGCTTCCTCCTGCGCCAGCATCCTCCCCGGGGAGTCTCCTCCCCTCTTCTGCGCGCGCGCACTTATCAGCCAGAGCATAAAGCTCGCTGACATCCCGTATCTTGGTCATGGCCATTTCCTCACGCATGCGGCGGTTACGCACGTTCTGGTGGAACGCGCTGATAACCGCGGCAGGGTGGACGTCGGGGATGTTGTGCTGCACTCGACTGAAGCGTTGGATGTACTTGCGCAGGGATTCTCCTTCCTTCTGTGCCAGAATGTGGAGATCGCTCTCCTGGCCGTGGGGTTTGTGGCCGCCCGTGAAGGCGCCAACAAACTGGTGGCAAAGATCTGCCCAGAAAGAAATGAAGCCTTCCGGCAAGTGCATAAGCCACGAACGAACGTTCGGCTTGAGCACGAGCGGGAAGTAATTTGCCAAAATCTTCTCGTCGCGCCCCCCGGCAGCTTGCACCGCGATGGTGTAAATGCTGAGGAATTACGAGGGGTGCGTCTTGCCGTCGTACTTCTCCGGTACGTCGGGCTTGAAATTCTTCATGCTGGGCCACTGGACGCGCCGCAGCTCGCGGGTAAACGCAGGGCAACCTGCCACGTACGGCAAGTCGCCTGGTTCACCGGGCGCGCGCGCGTCAACAGCGTTCACAGCTCTCTGGTCTGATTGTCGCCGAGCTTCTCGGCGGCGCTCGATTGTTGTTCGAGCGTCTTCTTGTCGCCGGTCGTCAAGGACTTGGCGCTGGTCCCGACGAGCCCGCGGGTCCGACGACGCCGTAGAGCCGTCGTCGGCGTTGTTCCGGCGGGGCGGCGTCTTCTGCTTCTGCGGCGGGGAGTGCACGGTGGTTGCACCCCCGGCGGTCTTGTCGCCGTCGGCCTTCGTCTTCTCGGCTTGCCGCGGCCGCGAGGTTGCCAGCTGCTGTGGAGAGTCGTTGTTGGCGAAGGCGGTCAGGCTCTGGATGGTGGCCCTCCAGTCTTCGGCCTTGTCTGCCGCTGGAGGGAAGTCGAGGAGCAGTTGCGCCCTTGCGAGCACTTCTGCTGGAGTGGAGGGGAGCGGGGGTGAGCGGTGCGAGGAGCGGGATATGCTTGGACTCCTAACAACGTTAGAAGGAGCAGGGTCCTGCCCCGGCGACCGCGCCTTGCTTGTGCCTGGACGATGGCCCGGAGCGTCCCGCGAACCTCCTGTTTGCCCTTGGCCCAGCAAACGGATGCCACCTCCTGTGGCATGGCGCTGCTGGGTTGTTGTTTGCTGAGACGGACGCGGCGCGTCCACGGAGACCGAGGCTCGGTCGTCCGTCCTGTCCTTGGATTTGGTGGCGCCGCGCGTGTCCTCGCCGGCGACCACCCTTCCGACGGCGTCTCCCCCGCCCACCGTTGGCTCCGGCGGCGGCGGATGAGACGCAGACGGGCCTCCGACCTCCGAAGCCTTCTTCTTCGGGGCCATGGTGCTGTCGTTGATGAGGCTGACGAATTCGGAGAGGTTGATGAAGAATGCGCCCGCGTGAACGCCGGATCAGGTTCGCACAACCTCGACGCCCCCTACCCGGCGCGCCAAAGATGTCGGGGGAAACTGTCCACCACGAGCACCTATGGGACCGGAGCCCCTTGCTTGTGCGGTAAGAGGGCGGAGGAAGCACGAAGAGCAGATCGTAGTGAGCACGCGGGCAGTTTACCCAGGTTCGGGCCGCGATGGACGCGTAAAACCCTACTCCTGCTTAGCTTGTATTGAGTTGGAGAGCTCGGGAGCTTGAAGAACTAGCTACACCAAGCGTATGAGCGATCTAGGTTCCGAACCCCCTTCTACGTTGTGCATGGGCCTCCTTTTATAGTGCAAGGGGTCACCGACAGGTGTCAACGTAGGAGAAGGGGTAAAAATGTAAAAGAGGTGGTAGTTGTAACAGTGCGGGAATAGTGGAGCTACAGTGCATGAACAGTGGTCGCTACCTACTTTGACAGTGGGGGACAAGAGCATTTAATGCCCGTCGCCGTCGACCCCAAAAGCGCCCGCCCTTGCGTCTCCATTTGCCACGGCGATGGCTTCATCACCGTGGAGTGCCACCGTGTCCCCCAGGCTGCACAGCCATCCGCCACGCGTCTCTGGAATGGCCCCAGGGCGACGCGTGGTTCGATGAGCTGGAGCGCGGGCACACAACACAACTCTCCCCGGCAAGCACCTTGCCGGGGTCTTGACCTTGCCGGGCCCGGGATCTTGCCGGGCTCTGAAGCTTATCGCTCCCCGGGCCCTGCCGGGGCGCATATAGCGCCGAGGCATGTCTTCTGTAGTGGAGTCTTCTAGTCTTCCTGGCAAGCTCCTCTTGCCAGGGCCTTGCGTGAGTGAGATGACCTTGAGCTTGGAACGGCCTTCCCGGCAAGCTCCACTTGCCGGGGTCTCGATCTTCTGTCTTGTATACTTTGTTTTTGAATGGTTTTATATGGAGCAGGAAGGTCTCCGGCGAGCACGTGGTCGACCCTGCCGCGGGAAGCTGCTACTGTCCGTGCACAAGTTGGGGTACTGAGGTACCCCTACCTTAGTACACCGACAATCATATGCTTCTACATATTGCAATAATATTAAGTTCCCTCTCTATGTGCTTAAAATCTTGAAGTTATGCTCATTTTCCCTTCCTATGCTAGTTGATTATCGTCCCCGTAAGTTGTTTGCTCACAAAATCCCTATTCATAGGAAGTGGGTTAGCTTAAATGTGCTAGTTATATTCTTCATGATGCTCTCTTTATGTTTCAATGCTTATCTTTTATGCGAGCATCATTGAAACCATCATGCCTAGCTAAAAGGCATTAAAGAAAAGCGCTTGTTGGGAGACAACCCAATGGTATTTGCTTTTGCATCTATTTAGGAATAAATATTGCATCTAGCTTCTGTTTAGATGTAGTTTTGTGTTTTAATTAGTGTTTGTGCCAAGTAGAACCTTTGGGAAGACTTGTGTGAAGTTTATGTGATCATGCTGTAAAAAACAGAAACTGTAGCGCTCACGAGCTTGGCTGTATTTTTTTACTAGAGAGTGCTTTTAGGTTGATTCTTTTTGCAGATGATTAATAGACGAATTCCTTCCATCAACCAATTTATTCCAGATTTTTTAGAGTTACAGAAGTATTCGAAAGTTACAGATTGCTACAGACTGTTGTTTTTGACAGATTCTGTTTTCTATGTGTTGTTTGCTTGTTTTGATGAATCTATGAGTAGTATCGGAGGGTATGAACCATAGAGAAGTTGGAATACAGTATATATTATACCAATATGAATTTAGAATGAGTTCATAACATTACCTAAGTGGTGGTTTTATTTTCTTATACTAACGGAGCTTACGAGTTTTCTGTTAAGTTTTGTGTTGTGAAGTTTTCATGTTTTGGGTAAAGATTCGATGGACTATGGAATAAAGAGTGGCAAGAGCCTTTGGGGATGCCCAAGGCACCCCAAGGTAAAATTCAAGGACAACCAAAAGCCTAAGCTTGGGGATGCCCCGGGAAGGCATCCCCTCATTCGTCTTCATCTATCGGTAACTTTACATGAGACTATATTATTATTCACCACACGATATGTGTTTTGCTTGGAGCGTCAATTCATTTTACTTTGTTTTGCTTTCTGTTGAATAATATCCCAAGATCTGAAATTCTTTAATGTTAAAGAGTCTTCACATAGTTACATAATTATTCAACTACTCATCGATCTTCAGTTATATCTTTTGGAGTAGTTTGTTGGTTGCTCTAGTGCTTCACTTATATCTTTTTAGAGCACGACGGTGGTTTTATTTTAAAGAAATGGATGAACTCTCATGCTTCACTTATATTATTTTGAGAGTCCTTTAGAACAGCATGGTAATTGGCTTTGGTTATACAACTAGTCCTAATATGATAGGCATCCAAGTTGGGTATAGTAAAAACTTTCATAAAGTGCATTGAATATTATGAGAAGTTTGATACTTGATGATTGTTTTGAGATGTGAGTCTGATGATATTAGAGTTATGCTAGCAGGGTAATTATGAATTCAAGAAATACTTGTGTTAAAGTTTGTGATTCCCGTAACATGCACGTATGGTGAACCGCTATGTGACGAAGTTAGAGCATGAGGTATTTATTGATTGTCATCCTTTGTGTGGAGGTCGGGATCGCGCGATGGTTAACTCCTACCAATCCTTCCCTTAGGAGCATGCATTGAATACTTTGTTTTGATAACTCATAGATTTTTGCAATAAGTATATGAGTTCTTTATGACTAATGTTGGGTCCATGGATTATACGCACTCTCACCCTTCCACCTTTGCTAGCCTCTCTTGTACCGCACAACTTTCGCCGGTACCATACACCCACCATATACCTTCCTCAAAACAGCCACCATACCTACCTATCATGGCATTTCCATAGCCATTCCGAGATATATTGCCATGCAACTTTCCACCGTTCCGTTCGTATGACACGCTTCATCATTGTCATATTGCCATGCATGATCATGTAGTTGACATCATATTTGTGGCAAAGACACCATTCACAATTCATTCATACATGTCACTCTTGATTCATTGCACATCTCGGTACACCGTCGGAGGCATTCACATAGAGTCATATTTTGTTCTAGCTTCGAGTTGTAATCTTTGAGTTGTAAGGAAATAAAAGTGTGATGATATTCATTATTAGAGCATTGTCCCGTGTGAGGAAAGGCCAAAAAAAGAGATGGCCCAAAAAAATAGAGAGGGGCTAAAAAAAGACCCTCCAAAAAAAAGAGAGAGAAAAGAGAGAAGGGACAATGCTACTATCCTTTTCCACACTTGTGCTTCAAAGTAGCACCATGATCTTCATGATAGAGAGTCTCTTGTTTTGTCACTTTAATATACTAGTGGGAATTTTCATTATAGAACTTGGCTTGTATATTCCAACGACGGGCTTCCTCAAATGCCCTAGGTCTTCATGAGCAAGCAAGTTGGATGCACACCCACTTAATTTCTTTTGATGAGCTTTCATACACTTATAGCTCTAGTGCATCCGTTGCATGGCAATCCCTACTCACTCACGTTGATATCTATTGATGGGCATCTCCATAGCCCATTGATACGCCTAGTCGATGTGAGACTATATTCCTCCTTTTTGTCTTCTCCACAACCACCACTCCATTCCACCTATAGTGCTATATCCATGGCTCACGCTTGTGTATTGCATGAAAGTTGAAAGGTTTGAAAAAAGTTGAGTATGAAACATTTGCTTGGCTGAAGTCGGGGTTGTGCATGATTTAAATATTTTGTGTGATGAAGAGGGAGCATAGCCAGACTATATGATTTTGTAGGGATAACTTTCTTTGGCCATGTTATTTTGAGAAGACACGATTGCTTTGTTAAGTATGCTTGAGGTATTATTATTCTTATGTCAATATAAACTTTTGTCTTGAATCTTTCGGATCTGAACATTCATGCCACAATAAAAAGAATTACATTGAGAATTATGTTGGTTAGCATTCCACATCAAAAATTCTATTTTTATCATTTTCCTACTCGAGGACGAGCAGGAATTAAGCTTGGGGATGCTTGATACGTCTCCAATGTATCTATAATTTTTGATTGTTCCATGCTATTATATTATCCTTATAGGATGTTTTATGGGCTTTTATATACACTTTTATATGATTTTTGGGACTAACCTATTAACCTAGAGCCTAGTGCCAGTTTCTGTTTTTCCTTGTTTTTGAGTTTTACAAAAAAAGAATACCAAACGGAGTCCAATTGATGTGCCAATTTTTGATGATTTTTTATGGACCAAAAGAAGCCCCCGGAGTAAAAGAGTTGGGCCAGAAGAGTCTCGGGCTGCCCACGAGGATGGGGGGCGGGCGCGCCCCCTATCTCATGGACAGCCCGGAGACCTCCCCTGACTTGTGCCTTACGCCAAAAAATCCTATAAATACTGAAACCTCCGGAAAATAACCTAGATCGGGAGTTCCGCCGTCGAAAGCCTCTGTTGCCACCGAAAACCAATCCAGACCCGTTCCGGCACCCTGCCGAAGCGGGGGAATCCCTCTCCGGTGGCCATCCTCATCTTCCTGGCGCTCTCCATGACGAGGGGGGAGTAGTCCACCCTCGGGGCCGAGGGTATGTACCAGTAGCTATGTGTTTGATCTCTCTCTCTCTCTCTCTCTCTCTCTCTCTCTCTCTCTCTCGTGTTCTTGAGATGGCATGATCTTGATGTATCGCGAGCTTTGCTATTATAGTTGGATCTTGCTACCTCTTAGCTTGCGTTGTATTCCCTCGGAGAGGAAAGGGAGATGCAGCACAGTAGCGTAAATATTTCCCTCGGTTTTTGAGAACCAAGGTATCAATCCAGTAGGAGACCACGCGCGAGTCCCTCGCACCTGCACAAACAAATAAGAACTTCGCAGCCAACGCGATAAGGGGTTGTCAATCCCTTTACAGGCACTTACGAGAGTGAGATCTGATAGAGATGATAGTTTATATATTTGGTATTTTTAGTTTATAAGAACAACAAATAAAAGTGGTAAAACTAAAGTAGATGTAGATTGATATGTTGAGAATAGACCCGGGGGCCATAGTTTTCTCTAGTGGCTTCTCTCATGATAGCGATATTCTACGGCGTGTAAACAAATTACTGTCGAGCAATTGATAGAAAAGCGAATAATTATGAGACTATCTAGGCATGATCATTGTATATAGGCATCACGTCCGAGACAGGTAGACCGACTCCTGCGTGCATCTACTACTATTACTCCACACATCGACCGCTATCCAGCATGCATCTAGTGTATTGAGTTCATACGAACAGAGTAACGCCTTAAGCAAGATGACATGATGTAGAGGGATAAACTCAAGCAATATGATATAAACCCCATCTTTTTATCCTCGATGGCAACAATACAATACGTGCCTTGCTGCCCCTACTATCATTGGGAAAGGACACCGCAAGATTGAACCCAAAGCCAAGCACTTCACCCGTTGCAAGAACTATAGATCTAGTAGGCCAAACCAAACCAATAATTTGAAGAGACTTGCAAGGATATTATGAACACACATAAAAAGTTCAGAGAAGAACCAAATATCTTTCATAGATAACCTTGATCATAAACTCACAATTCATCGGATCTCGACAAACACACCGCAAAAAGAGATTACATCGAATAGATCTCCTCGAAGACCGAGGAGAACTTTGTATTGATATCCAGAGAGAGAGAAGAAACCATCTAGATACTAGCTATGGACACGAAGGTCTGAGGTAAACTACTCACAACTCATGGTGAGGGCGATGATGATGATGATGAAGGCCTCCGTGATGGATCCTCCTCCGGTGGAGCTCCGGAATAGGCTCCAAGATGGGATCTCCACGGGAACAGAAGGTACGGCGGTGGAATTAGATTTTTCTCTCTGTTCACGGAGTTTCTGGGGTACGTGGACTTATATAGGAAGAAGGAGGGCACCGGGGGCCACTTGAGGAGGCCTCGAGGCAGGGGGCGCGCCCTGGGAAGGGGGGCACGCCCCCACCCTCGAGGGCGGCTCCTCAATCCTCTGACATGGTTCTCAAGCTTCCTGTGCGTGATTTTCTCCAGAAATATCTCTCGCGAAGGTTTCATTCCGTTTGGACTCCATTTGATATTCTTTTTCTGCAAAACCCCGAAATAGGCAAAAAACAGCAATCTGGACTGGGCCTTTGGGTTAGTAGGTTAGTCCCAAAAATGATATAAAAGTGAATGATAAAGCCCATTAAACATCCAAGACTTCATAATAATAGCATGAAACAATCAAAAATTATAGATACGTTGGAGACATATCAGGTCTTATAATGCTTCTCCCCCTCTACTCTCTTGTAATGGATTGAGTTTTTCCTTTGAAGTTATCTTATCGGATTGAGTCTTTAAGGATTTGAGAACACTTGATGTATGTTTTGCATGTGCTTATCTCTGGTGACAATGGGATATCACGTGATCTACTTGATGTATGTTTTGGTGATCAACTTGCGGGTTCCATGACCTTGGGAATCTACGCATAGGGGTTGGCCCGCGTTTTCGTCTTGACTCTCCGATAGAAACTTTGGGTCACTCTTTGAAGTACTTTGTGTTGGTTGAATAGATGAATCTGAGATTGTGTGATGCATATCGTATAATCATGCCCACGGATACTTGAGGTGACAATGGAGTATTGATACGTCCAAAACGTATCTATAATTTCTGCTTGCTCCATGCCTCTTTTGGGTGATATTGCTATGATATTTATGCACTTCCATACACTTTTGATCATATTTGGACTAACCTATTAACTCAGTGCACCCCAGTGCCAGTTTCTGTTTTCGGCTGTTTTTGTATTTCAGGTTTTCACATTACGAGAACTGCCAGGAAAAATCCAGAAAAAATATATAAAAAATTAGCGTTCCAGGAGCTACCGTGCGGCCAAAGTACAGCCGGGGGGGACCCACAGGGGCTCCAGGCGGCCCACCTCTAGGCCGCGCCGGGGGGGGG
>LR738713.1:498425260-498521563 GCA_902687465.1 Secale cereale
TTGGATTGATGTACTCACTTGTCTTTATCTAGTATAATCCCCGAGACCAAGGTGACAGCGGTCTATTGGACATGGATTAGAAAAGTATTTTCATGAGTGATTTCCTCTCTTGTGTGTTGATTGAAGATTGAGAGTCTCTTCGTGCTTGTCTTTGACTATCCTTTAGATATGTTGTGGTGATTGTGGGACTCTCTTTGGATGGCCGCGGTGACATTGGGAAATCCTTAGATTGAGAACTACGAACTTTGAGGTGTGCTTTTGTAGCCCTACATAATTCTCGTCCTCTTTTGACCACGGAGGAATGACCTCCGAGTGTGTCCCCTTTGCATGTTTTATGGGAAATATCATGTGATTCGATAATGTTAATGTTGTTGGGAGTTGCCACTAGTGAAAGTATGAAGCCTAGGCCTTGTTTCCACCATTGCAATACCATTTGTGCTCACGTTTACCACTTGTTTGCTTGCTGCACTTTTTATTACAGATTTATATTACTTTGTTTTGCCATCCATATCACTTGCCATTTAACATCTCTTCGCCGAACTAGTGCACCTATACAACTCCTAGTTGTATTAGGTGTGTTGGGGACACAAGAGACTTCTTGTATCTTAGTTGCAGGGTTGCTTGAGAGAGACCATCTTCAACCTCTACTTCCCTGAGTTCGATAAACCTTAGGTCATCCACTTGAGGGAAATTGCTGCTGTCCTACAAACCTCTGCGCTTGGAGGCCCAACATAGTCTACAGGAGTAGAAGCGTGTGTAGACATCAAGCTATTTATGGCGCCGTTTCCGGGGAGGTGAGCGCTTGAAGGTATATCTTTAGATCTTGCAATTAAATCTTTTTGTTTCTTGTTTTTATTTCACTAGTTATGTTTATGGAAAACCTTGCTATTGGATCGTTGCTTGCGGGAGGACGCCCCACACCTGTGGTGGTTGGTCCTCCTCCTACTGAAATTGTGCCCTATAAAATACCGGCTGGTATTATCGATTATGTTTTGGCTAATCGTTATGCAGGAGACAGACATCCCGGTGAACACTTGCTATATCTGTCACAACTATGTTCATTATTTAAGCTTGCAGGTGTATCGAGGGAGTTTGTCATGAGGAAATTATTTGCCTTGTCACTGACATGAAAAGCATTGGAATGGTATAGGCTACTAAATGACTCTCACCTGCTGGAGTGGGAAGAGATCCAGTCTCTCTTTTACTCCAAGTTTTATCCTCTTCATGAAGTCCATGAGAATAGGAATTATGTTTATAATTTTTATCCTCATGACGGAGAGAGCATAGCTCAAGCTTGGGGGAGACTGAAAACGTTAATGCTAAAATGTCCTAACCATGGGCTCCCCAAAGATAAGATTATTACTAATTTCTATGCAAGGCTTTCTCGACAGGATAAAGATTTGCTCGACGCTTCCTCTATGGGTTCTTTCACAAACAAAAAGATTAATGCTAAATGGGAACTCCTTGAAAGAATTCAACGCAACACTGAAGATTGGGAGATCGACAAAGGTAAAGAGTCAGGTATAATTTATGAGTATGATTGCATTAAGTCCTTTGTTGAAACTACAAGTTTTAATAAGTTTAGTGCTAAGTTTGGACTTGATTCTCAACTCCTTGTTGATTTCCTCAAATCTTTTGCTTCACATCTTAATATGCCTAAGGAGGATTGGATCAAGTATCATAAACCTTTTAAAGAGACTTGCAAAGAAAATGAAAATGTTCATGATGATTGCAACATGCATGATCCAATTCCTAAAAATGAAGTTTTATATAAGCATGTTAATTTTTGTGGAGTGGATAGACCTTGTGAAAGTCCTATGATTGAAGAAGAGAAGTATTGTAAGCAACATAAGCATGAAAGAACAATCACTTGGGTCAGAGATTTAAATGAAATTGCTAGAGAATTGTGTGACCTTTATCCTTTTACTTGTGAACTTTGCCGTATAGAGGGTCACTTTAATTTTCAATGCATGAACTTTCAAAACATAACTGTTAACCGGTTGTGTGATAACATGATCACCTCTGATCTTTATGATGAGCTTATGTTATTTTTGATGTGTGAAGAGTTATCAGAAAAGACTTCTTGGCTGGATGATAATGCCATAGGAATAAAAAACACTTTGCAAAATTGCCATCTCTATTGTGTTGTTAATTGCCATGAAAATGATTACATAAGTAAGATTAGAAAGGAGGGAACTTTACCAAAGTATAAAAATGTCTCTTATATTTCTGCTAATAAAAAGGAGAGTTTCTCCCAAGTTTCCCCTATTGTTTCTAATGATAAACCAGGATATGTGGAGAAGCTTCATCTCCAACCACCCCCTCCTAAGGTGAAGAAGAAGAAAAAGAAGAGGAGGAGGAAGAGGAGCAAGAAGGAAGAAGAATGGGTATCAACCTGGCCTGAGCATATTCCTCCCATCAACTTTTATCCTAACGTTTGTAAGTTTAAAGAAGAAGGTGAAGTTTATTGCCTTAATTATCATCTTGATGATACGTCCGTAGGTACTATTGAAGATGATTTTGATTATGATATGCATGTTACTTATTGTGATTGGGAAAATGATGATAATGCTACTTAGGATCTTGAAAATCTTTTTGGTACCAACTCTGAAAGTGAAGATATGGGAAGCTCTAAGCTTGGGGATGATAGGATTGCAAATCCTTTACCCACTAGTGATGTGATAATTGATAATTCTCTTGCTAGTAAGAATAAAGACAACATGTTTACAAATATAGTTGCTAGCAATGATAATGCTCTTCTCTACCATGATGATGTTATAACTCCAATCTATAGTGATTATAAAAGTACCTATGACATAAGGAGAAATTATCCTTATGAAACTTGTCATAATCATGAAGGGAATTACTCCCTTGTTGAACACCACCCTCCTAATATACCACTAATCTATAGTGTTCAAGTTGTTTATGATAGTCCTACTCCCACTATTACCAATGAGAAAAATTATGCTTATGTGGGGAGTGAGAGTACATTTTTGCATGTGGATCATGGTAACAATGCTTTATGTGATGCTTATATTGTTGAGTTCATCCATGATGCCACTGAAATTTATAATGAGAGAGGGAGGCTTGGTTCTAAATATCTTAATAATAAGAAGTTTCCTCTCTTTATGGTGAATATTTTGAAGTTATGCTTGTTTTGCCTTCCTATGTTAGTTGCTTCGTGCTTCAATGAATTATTCTATTGCAATATTCCTATGCATAGGAAGCATGTTAGGCTTAAATGTATTTGGCATTTGCTTCTTGATGCCCTCTTTTGTTCTTCAGCTCTTATTCTTACGAGAGCATCATTAAAGTCCTATGCCTAGCTTAAAGGCATAAAAGAAAGCGCTTTTGGGAGGCAGCCCACAATGAATAAAATTTTATTTTGCTTTTTGTTGTGTCTTGATGTTGTTACTACAGTAGCATCATCATTGTATCTTTACTTTTCAACTTTGTGCCAAGTGTAGCCTCTGATTGCAAGAAAGTTCAAAAGTTGTGACGTGCTGTCCAGGAAACAGATTCTGTCCTTGGATAGAAAAACTCGTATAAAATCACCAGATCATCTTTTTGGTCTGAATTTTTTCGACAGCGTGCTCTATACAATTGTCTTTCATGCGTCTGTTCTGAGTTTTTTTATTAGAGTTGCAGAAGTGCCCCGAACAAATCATTTACTACCTGCTGTTCTGTTTTTCACAGATTCTGTCCTGTTTTGCCTTTCTTTCGTTTTGCAAACCTTGAGCTTGCTTTTTCTTTGCAAAAACCTTTTGGCAATCTTGAGAAACAGTTGAACTTGAAGAATATCTTTATTTCCAGCAAGGAACAATTATTTTATTATGGGTACTAACCTCGCTAATCAGATTATGATGAGTTATGTATGAAGGGAGTTTTCAAGTGTGCGAGGGAAGATGATAAAAAGATTCAGGAGTGTCAAGCGCTCAAGCTTGGGGATGCCCCCGTGCACCCCCAATAAATATTCAAGGAGACTCAAGCGTCTAAGCTTGGGGATGCCCCCGTGCATCCCCTTCTCCATCAACATTATCAGTTCGTCTTTCGTTCCACTATATTTTTATCACTTCATGTGTTATGTGCTATGCTTGGAGCGTCTTGCTTTTAGTTTCATTTTTAGTTTTCTTTAGCTTTGCTTGTTTTTCATAACGAGTTGGAACTCAGCTTTCTTTGTGTGGGAGAGAAACACGCTCCACTTCAACCTAGAACACAACCTAGAATTTTCATGTTTATCTTTGCTGTGTGTGTTCTTTGTCTTTTAATAGCTACTATCATGTTCAGCTCTTAGTATTCATGCTTATCTTTTCAAAGAGCTTTTGTTTAGTTGGTTGCTTGAACTCTCTTTAATTACCATGCTCACCTTATTAAGAGAGTTTGCTTCCGTTGCATTGGTTGATATGTCTATGATAAAGATGCTACGTGCATAATGGCGCTTAGTAGTTCATGTTTTCTTGTGGTTAGTCTCAAATAGCTGGGGGATTCCCAATGTGTTATTGGAGTACCAACTTGATTTGTTTTCCTATGATGTGGTATGGTTTAGTAATATCTTCCTTCAAGAATTTATTTTGATTGACTTGGCGTATGCTCACGCATATTTAAGACTGTAAAGAAAGTCTGTCAAGCCTTGATGATCTTTTGTTTCTGAGTAGCGATATAACTACCATGCCTGATTCAATGTTGCTTTGTCGCTCTGCATGATTATGACCGTCATTGCTCTTTTAGTTGGTCGCTCCCAGTCTTTTGCTAACCTCCACCTGTACTAAGCGGACTGACTGCTTGTGCATCCACATTCTTTTAATCCAGTTATGCCATATGAGTCCACCATACCTACCTATATGTGGAATTTCACCGCCACTCCAAGTAAATTTACATGTGCTACCTTTAAAACCTTCATTTTTGCAATACATAGCTCATGGGAAAGTAGCTTAAAAACTATTGTGGTAAAGAATATGTCGCTTATGTATCTTATTTCTTATAAGTTGCTTGCTGAGCGGTATCCATGTTTCTGGGGACGCCATCAACTGTTACACTTTTGTTGAATATCATGTGAGTTGCTATGCATGTTCGTCTTGTCCGAAGTAAGGGTGATTTGCCATGAGTTGAATGATTTGAGTATGCATATTGTTAGAGAAGAACATTGGGCCGCCAACCAAAGCCATGTATCATGGTGGAAGTTTTAGCTTGGACATTAATCCTCAACCTCTTATGAATGCTTAAGCATTAAAGAGGAGTCCATTATCTATTTTCTATGTTGTCCCGGTATGGATGTCCTCAAGTTGAGATCTATCAAAAACGAGAAATCAAATGCGATTTATCTCCTTGGACCTTTGTACAGGTGGCATAGAGGTACCCCTTTGTGACACTTGGTTGAAACATATGTAATGCAATGATAACCCATGGAAATCCGAGCTAATTAGGACAATGTGCGAGCACTATTGGTATTCGATGCATGAGGCTTGCAACTTATAGGATGTCTTATGCATAACACATATGAAGTATTACTACCGTTGACAAAATTGCTTCTATGTTTTCAAAATAAAAAACTCTAGCACATGAGTAATCCCTGCTTCCCTCTGCGAAGGGCCATTCTTTTACTTTGATGTTGAGTCTCCACCTTCTTTTAAAGCACCAACTACTAAGAGCATGATTGTCATTCTGAGTGTAATGTGCATTGTCCCAAAGTAGCATTGTCTTTTGCATGATTGTGATATCGTTTATTCTGAAATCATTGTATCTAGTCATCACTTAAACCTTGAAGGTGCCCCTGCATTTATGTTTTGCTTCACTAAAGGGGGCAAACTAGATATCACTTTATCATATTTGCATATCATGTTCATTGCAAATCTATTTGATGTTTCAGTATCATATTGTAAAACTTTCAGTTCTTTGTGATTTTCTCATGAGGCAACTTAATTACTACAGATTCATTGTCTCATTAAGCTTTTGTCATATGACTATGAATAAGTCCTATATGGTTAATAGCATGTCACCACAAAAATTATTCTTGTTATCATTTACCTACTTGAGGACGAGCAGGAATTAAGCTTGGGGATGTTGATACGTCCAAAACGTATCTATAATTTCTGCTTGCTCCATGCCTCTTTTGGGTGATATTGCTATGATATTTATACACTTCCATACACTTTTGATCATATTTGGACTAACCTATTAACTCAGTGCACCCCAGTGCCAGTTTCTGTTTTCGGCTGTTTTTGTATTTCAGGTTTTCACATTACGAGAACTGCCAGGAAAAATCCAGAAAAAATATATAAAAAATCAGCGTTCCAGGAGCTACCATGCGGCCAAAGTACAGCCGGGGGGGACCCACAGGGGCTCCAGGCGGCCTGCCCAGGCGGCCCACCCCTAGGCCGTGTCGGGGGGGCGCCTGGGCCCCCCAGGACTCCCCTGGTGACCCCTTTGGCATATATTTAAGGTCCGTCGAGAAAACCCTGATTCCGGACCCCTTTTTTCCAGACGCGATTCCGATCTCCGCCGCCATCGCCATCAAGCTTCAGGGGACCAGAATTCCAATGCCGGCACCCTGCCGGGACGGGGAAGTGCCCCCGGATTCATCTCCATCGACGTTGCTTCCTCCCTCCATGATGCGGGAGTAGTTCCTCCTCGGGGCCGAGGTTCTTACCAGTAGCTATGTGGTCAATTATCTCTCCCATGATGTGATCTTCGTTGTGATCATAGGCTATGTTAATCTAGGGTGATCCCATGATATTTCCCCTTCCTCTATGTCTTGGATTGATGTACTCACTTGTCTTTATCTAGTATAATCCCCGAGACCAAGGTGACAGCGGTCTATTGGACATGGATTAGAAAAGTATTTTCATGAGTGATTTCCTCTCTTGTGTGTTGATTGAAGATTGAGAGTCTCTTCGTGCTTGTCTTTGACTATCCTTTAGATATGTTGTGGTGATTGTGGGACTCTCTTTGGATGGCCGCGGTGACATTGGGAAATCCTTAGATTGAGAACTACGAACTTTGAGGTGTGCTTTTGTAGCCCTACATAATTCTCGTCCTCTTTTGACCACGGAGGAATGACCTCCGAGTGTGTCCCCTTTGCATGTTTTATGGGAAATATCATGTGATTCGATAATGTTAATGTTGTTGGGAGTTGCCACTAGTGAAAGTATGAAGCCTAGGCCTTGTTTCCACCATTGCAATACCATTTGTGCTCACGTTTACCACTTGTTTGCTTGCTGCACTTTTTATTACAGATTTATATTACTTTGTTTTGCCATCCATATCACTTGCCATTTAACATCTCTTCGCCGAACTAGTGCACCTATACAACTCCTAGTTGTAGTAGGTGTGTTGGGGACACAAGAGACTTCTTGTATCTTAGTTGCAGGGTTGCTTGAGAGAGACCATCTTCAACCTCTACTTCCCTGAGTTCGATAAACCTTAGGTCATCCACTTGAGGGAAATTGCTGCTGTCCTACAAACCTCTGCGCTTGGAGGCCCAACATAGTCTACAGGAGTAGAAGCGTGTGTAGACATCAAGTATCTAGGTGACATTAGGGTTTTGGTTGATTTGTATCTGAAGGTGTTATTCTAGTACGAACTTTATGATAGATTGAACGGAAAGAATAGCTTCGTGTTATTTTACTACGGACTCTTGAATAGATTGATCAGAAAGGATAATTTTGAGGTGGTTTCATACCCTACCGTAATCTCTTCGTTTGTTCTCCGCTATTAGTGACTTTGGAGTGACTCTTTGTTGCATGTTGAGGGATAGTTATATGATCCAGTTATGTTATTATTGTTGAGAGAACTTGCGCTAGTGAAAGTATGAACCCTAAGCCTTGTTTCCTAGCATTGCACTATCGTATATGCTCATTTTTACCACATGCTACCTTGCTTTTTTTATATTTTCTTATTACAAAAATCTATATCTACCATCCATATTGCACTTGTATCACCATCTCTTCGCCGAACTAGTGCACCTATACAATTTACCATTGTATTGGGTTTGTTGGGGACACAAGAGACTCTTTTTTATTTGGTTGCAGGGTTGTTTGAGAGAGACCACCTTCATCCTACGCCTCCCACGAATTGATAAACCTTAGGTCATCCACTTGAGGGAAATTTGCTACTGTCCTACAAACCCTTCACTTGGAGGCCCAACAACATCTACAAGAAGAAGGTTGCGTAGTAGACATCAGTACAAGTGTTCTCCCTAAGTATGCACCGTTGCGAAAGTTTGTC
This sequence comes from Secale cereale, assembly GCA_902687465.1. Taxonomy (NCBI): domain Eukaryota; kingdom Viridiplantae; phylum Streptophyta; class Magnoliopsida; order Poales; family Poaceae; genus Secale; species Secale cereale. The sequence goes on from LR738713.1 coordinate 498,433,484, forward strand.
GTGCCGAGACACCACGTGATGATCGGGTGTGATAAGCTCTACGTTCAAATACAACGGGTGTAAGATAGTTTTGCACATGCAGAATACTCGGGATAAACTTGACGAGCCTAGCATGTACATACATGGCCTCGGAAAACTGGAGACCGAAAGGTCGAGCGTGAATTATATAGTAGATATGATTAACATAAGATGTTCACCATTGAAAACTACTCCATCTCACGTGATGATCGGACATGGTTTAGTTGATTTGGATCACGTGATCATTTAGATGACTAGAGGGATGTCTATCTAAGTGGGAGTTCTTTAGTAATATGATTAATTGAACTTTAATTTATCATGAAATTAGTCCTGATAGTATTTGCAAATTATGTTGTAGATCAATAGCTCGCGTTATAGCTCCCCTATGTTTTTGATATGTTCCTAGAGAAAACTAAGTTGAAAGATGTTAGTAGCAATGATGCGGACTAGGTTAGTGATCTAAGGATTATTCTCATTGTTGCACAGAAGTATTATGTCCTTGATGCACCGCTAAGTGACAAACCTATTGCAGGAGCAGATGCAAAAGTTATGAACGTTTGACAAGCTCGGTATGATGACTACTTGATAGTTTAGTGCGCCATGCTTTATGGCTTATAACCGGGGACTTCAAAAACGTTTCGAACGCCACAGAGCATATGAGATGTTCCAAGAGCTGAAATTGGTATTTGAGACTCATGCCCATGTCGAGAGGTATGAGACCTCTGACAAATACTTTGCCTACAAGATGGAGGAGAATAGCTCAGCTAGTGAGCATGTGCTCAGAATGTCTGGGTACTCCAATCACTTGAATCAAGTGGGAGTTAATCTTCCAGATAAGATAGTGATTGACAGAGTTCTCTAGTCACCATCACCAAGCTACTAGAACTTCGTGATGAACTATAATATGCAAGGGATGATGAAAACGATTCCAAGCTCTTCGTGATGCCGAAATCAACGAAGGTAGTAATCAAGAAAGAGCATCAATTGTTGATGGTTAACAGGACCACTAGTTTCAAGAAAAGGGCAAGGGAAAAAAGGGAACTTCTAGAAGAATGGCAAGCAAGTTTTCACTCCCGTGAAGAAGCCCAAAGCTGGACCTAAGCCTGAAACTGAGTGCTTCTAACTTCAAAGGAAATGGTCACTAGAAGCGGAAGTTCCCCGGATATTTGGTCGATAAGAAGGATGGCGAAGTGAACAAAGGTATACTTGATATAAATATTGATAATGTGTACCTCACTAGTGTTCATAGTAGCCCCTGGGTATTTGATACTTGTTTGGTTGCTAAGATTAGTAACTCAAAACATGAGTTGTAGAATAAATGGAGACTAGCTGTGGGTGAGGTGATGATGTGTGTTGGAAGTACTTCGAATATTGATATGATCATCATCGCACACTCCCTGTACTTTCGGGATTAGTGTTAAATCTAAATAAATGTTATTCGGTGTTAGCGTTGAGCATGAACAATATTGGATCGTGTTTATTGCAATACGATTATTCATTTAAGTCAGAGAATAATTGTTATTCTGTTTACATGAATAAAACCTTCTATGGTCATACACCCAAGGTGAATGGTTTATTGAATCTCGATCGTAGTAATACACATATTCATAATATTGAAGCCAAAAGATGCAGAATTGATAATGATAGTGCAACATACTTGTGGCACACTGCCGTTTAGGTCATACTGGTGTAAAACGCATGAAGAAACTCCATGCTGATGGACTTTTGGAATCACTTGATTATGAATCACTTGGTACTTGCGAACCATGCCTCATGGGAAAGATGACTAAAACTCCGTTCTCCAGAACAATGGAGCGAGCATCTGACTTACTAGAAATCATACATACTGATGTATGCGATCCAATGAGTGTTGAGGCTCGCGGCGGGTATTGTTATTTTCTGACCTTCACAGATGATTTGAGAAGATATGGGTATATCTACTGAAGGACAAGTCTGAAACATATGAAAGGTTCAAAGAATTTCAGAGTGAAGTAAAGAATCATCGAAACAAGAAAATGAAGTTTCTACGATCTGATCGCGGAGGCAAATATTTGAGTTATGAGTTTGGTCTTCATTTGAAACAATGTGGAATAGTTTCACAACTCACGCCACCTGGAACACCACATCGTAATGGTGTGTCCGAACGATGTAACCGTACTTTATTAGATATGGTGCGATCTATGATGTCGCTTACCGATTTACCCCTATCATTTTGGGGTTATGCATTAGAGACAACTGCATTCATGTTAAATAGGGCACCATCTAAATCCGTTGAGATGACACCTTCTCCCGAGTGATCCTTATGTTTATGTGAAAAAGCTTCAAACTGATAAGCTCGAACCCAAGTCGGAGAAATGTGTCTTCATAGGATACCAAAAGGAAACTGTTGGGTACACCTTCTTTCACAGATCCAAAGGCAAGATATTTGTTGGCAAGAATGGATCATTTCTAGAGAAGGAGTTTCTCTCGAAAGAAGTGAGTGGGAGGAAAGTAGAACTTGATGTGGTAATTGTACCTTCTCCCGAATTGGAAAGTAGTTCATCACAAAAACTAGTTCCAGTGATTCCTACACCAATCAGTGAGGAAGCTAATGATGATGATCATGAAACTTCATATCAAGTTACTACTGAATCTCGTAGGTCGACTAGAGTACGTCCCGCACTAGAGTGGTACGATAACCTTGTTCTGGAAGTCATGTTACTACACCATGGTGAACCTACGAACTATGAGGAAGCGATCATGAGCCCAGATTCTGCAAAATTGCTTGAGGTCATGAAATCTGAGATGGGATCCATGTATGAGAACAAAGTGTGGACTTTGGTGGACTTGCCCGATGATCAGCAAGCCACTGAGAATAAATGGATCTTCAAGAGGAAGATGGACGGTGATTGTAGAGTTACTATCTAGAAATCTCGACTTGTCAAAACGTTTTTCGACAAGTTCAAGGTGTTGACTACGATGAGATTTTTTCACTCGTAGCGATGCTTAAAGTCTGTCCAAATCATGTTAGCAATTGCTGCATTTTATGATTATGAAATCTGGCAAATGGATGTGAAAATTGCATGCCTTAATGGATATCTCAAAGAAGAGTTGTATATGATGCAACCAGAAGGTATTTTCGATCCTAAAGGTGCTAACAAAGTGTGCAAACTGCAGCGATCCATCTATGGACTAGTGCAAGCATCTCGGAGTTGGAATATACACTTTGATGAGGTGATCAAAGCATATGGTTTTATACAGACTTATGGTGAAGCCTATATTTACAAGAAAGTGAGTGGGAGCACAACATTTTTGATAAGTATATGTGAATGACATATTGGTGATTAGAAATGATGTAGAATTTTCTGGAAAGCATAAATGATTATTTAAAAGGAGTTTTTCAATAAAAGACCTCGGTGAAGCTGCTTACATATTGGGCATCAAGATCTATAGAGATAGATCAAGACGCTTGATAATACTTTCGATGAGTACATACCTTGATAAGATTTTGAAGTAGTTTAAAATGGATCAGTCAACAAAGGAGTTCTTGCCTGATTTGTAAGGTGTGAAGTTGAGTAAGACTCAAAGCCCGACCACGACAGAAACATATAGAGAGAATGAAAGTCATTCCTTATGCCTCAGCCATAGGTTCTATAAAGTATGTCATGTTGTGTACCAAACCTGTTATATACCTTGCCATGAGTTTGGCAAGGAGGTACAATAGTGATCCAGGAGTAGATCACTGGATAGCGATCAAAATTATCCTCGGTAACTGGAGGACTAAAGATATGTTTCTCGATTATGGAGGTGATAAAGAGTTCGTCATAAAGACTTACGCCGATGCAAGCTTTGACACTAATCCAGATGACTCTAAGTATCAATCTGGATGCGTATTGAAAGTGGGATCAACTAGCTAGAGTAACTCCATGCAGAGCATTGTAGACATAGAAATTTGTGAAACACATACGGATCTGAATGTAACAGACCCGCTGACTAAACTTCTCTCACGAAGCAAAATATGATCACACCTTAGTACTCTTTGGGTGTTAATCACATGGTGATGTGAACTAGATTATTGACTCTAGTAAACCCTTTGGGTGTTGGTCACATGGCGATGTGAACTATGGGTGTTAAACACATAACAATGTGAACTATCGGTGTTGAATCACATGGCGATGTGAACTAGAGTATTGACTCTAGTGCAAGTGGGAGACTGAAGGAAATATGCCCTAGAGGCAATAATAAAGTTGTTATTTTATATTTACTTATATCATGATAAATGTTTATTATTCATGCTAGAATTGTATCAATCGAAAACTTGATACATGTGTGAATACATAGACAAAACAGAGTGTCCCTAGTATGCCTCTACTAGACTAGCTCGTTGATCAATGATGGTTGTGTTTCCTAACCATAGACATATGTTGTCATTTGATCAACATGATATGTGATGGACAAGACCCATCCGTTAGCTTAGCAACTTGAGCGTTTAGTTTTACTACTATTGCTTTCTTCATGACGTATACATGTTCCTATGACAATGAGATTATGCAACTCCCGAATACCGTAGGAACACCTTGTGTGCTATCAAACGTCACAACATAACTGGGTGATTATAAAGATGCTCTACAGGTGTCTCCGAAGGTGTTTGTGGTGTTGGCATAGATCTAGAATAGGATTTGTCACTCCGAGTGTCGGAGAAGTATCTCTGGGCCCTCTTGGTAATACACATCATAATAAGCCTTGCAAGCAATTGACTAATGAGTTAGTCACAAGATCATGTATTACGGAACGAGTAAAGAGACTTGCCGGTAACGAGATTGAACTAGGTATGAGACGCCGATGATCGAATCTCGGGCAAGTAACATACCAATGACAAAGAGAACAACATATGTTGTTATGCGGTTTGACCGATAAAGATCTTCGTAGAATATGTAGGAACCAATATGAGCATCCAGGTTCCGCTATTGGTTGTTGACCGGAGATGAGTCTCGGTCATGTCTACATAGTTCTCAAACCCGTAGGGTCTGCACGCTTAACGTTCGATGATGACTGGTATTATGAGTTTATGTGTTTTGATGTAATGAAGGTAGTTCGGAATCCCGGATGTGATCACGGACATGACGAGGAGCCTCAGAATGTCTGAGACATAAAGATTCATATACTGGAAGGTTATATTCGGACATCGGATGAGTTCCGGGGGTTATTGAATAAATACCGGAGTACCGGGAGGTTACCGGAACCTCCCGGGGGGTTATTGGGCCACATGGGCCCAAGTGGGGGAAGAGGAGGCGCAGCCAACTAGGGGCACGCGGGCCCTCTAGCCCAAACCGAATTGGACTAGGGGGTCGTCCCCCCTTTCCTTCTTCTTCTCCTCCCCTTCCTTCCCCCTCTCCTACTAGGACTAGGAAAGGGGGGAATCCTACTTGGAGTAGGATTCCAAGTAGGATTCCCCCTTAGGGCGCGTCCTCCTCCATGGCCGCCTCCTCCTCCCCTCCCTCCTTTATATATGTGGGGAGGGGGCACCCCATAGACACATAAGTTGATTGTAGCCGTGTGTGGTGCCCCTCCCCACAGTTACACACCTCGGTCATATCGTTGCAGTGCCTAGGCGAAGCCCTGCGCCGGTAGCTTCATCATCACCATCACCACGCCGTCGTGCTGACGAAACTCTCCCGTGATGCTCAACTGGATCAAGAGCTCGTGGGACATCATCGAGCTGAACGTGTGCTTGGATCGGTTGGATTGCGAAGATGTTCAACTACATCAACGTCACTAGACGCTTCCGCTTTCGGTCTACAGGGTACATAGACACACTCTCCCCACTCATTGCTATGCTTATCCTAGATAGATCTTGCGTGATCGTAGGATTTTTTTTGAAATACTATGTTCCCCAATAAATAGGCTGGCATTGATTGCACCCAGGGCCTTTGGCCTGCACACCGTCTTCCAGTTTACGAGGGAGTGGCCATTAGTCGCAGTTTTGAAATTGTGGCCGCACCAGATGAAGTTACGAGAAATCTTGCTAAGCATGTGATTTGTCCAAGCCGAAAGGGGAAGCGTAGTGAGATGGTGGGTGGCAATAGCGCACAAGATAAACTTTGCCAAGGAGACCCTTCCCGGCCGTGCAAGGTTCTTGCCCTTCCACCCTGGTAATCTGCCCATTGCCTTGTCGATGAGAGGTTGAAGGTCCACCCTTTCAAGGTGGGTGGCAATATGTCGGGTATCTATCTAATCATTTAGTTTACAAATAGCTAATGAGCAGTTAAGCATAAAAGAGGGAGAGAACTAGCTACCACATCGTCAATTTCACATACACAAGGCTAATAATGTGTGTACAGTTGTTGGATGTGCCTTAGTATATACGGGCTGCCCCATTATATTTCTATTACAACTCACAGTTACTGTCTTTCGAGAATCATGATAAGATCGCCACATTATGTCACATTACTCTATTGCCACGCATAATGCATCATTAAACTATTAAGAATGGCAATAAGTAAATAGACATGCATTGATTAAAATAGTCTTGAAGTCCTATGAATAAATTGGTACTTATTTCGATGTCATCTCTATTTAACTTTCCTAATCATGTGTGTATTAGGGTTGTATATGCCTTGGTCAATATAAGACTGTCCCATTATATCTCTATTAAAGCTCATAATTTGTTTCCTTCTAGAATCACGCAATTGCACATCATGCAACATCATTAACAATCTAGAAAATACATTAGATATTAATCCTTTAATTTTATTTGAATGAAGGTTTCTTGTGTGTGTGCGCGATAATAGAAGCTAGTTGTTAAAATAATATGTCTATCTATCTAATCATTTAGTTTAGAAATTGTTTGTAACATCACAATTTTCAATTTGGATGTTATCATAGATAATTCATATGCATCCAAAACTTTAAGCAACTCAAGGACCCCAAGTGAGAGAGTCAGATGTTTTCCGGAGAGAAGCCCACTATTTTAATTATTTCCAAGTGGGGTTGGATCAATAATATTTTTGCCAAATTTCAATTTTCCAATATTTAAAATAAATGAGAGAAGATAATATGACTTTTTCAAAAACATAATAAAAATACTGGAATTTGATTTTTGAGTAAAAATAATTTTTATTTGCAGTTTATTATTTAAAAATTTTCATTTAAAAAGTTATTTTATTTTTTAAGCATTTTTATATCAGAAAAATGTTCACCTTGTTCTAAATATTAGGTTTAGATTGTGAAAATTGTTTCTAGTATTTTTTATATTGTTTTGAATTCTTCCGTTCGGGCGAATTTATAAAAAAAACGTTTCGCCCGACTGGGCCGAAGGGCCAACCGAGCCGGCCTGCCCGTTACCGCCGCCGCCTCTGTCCCGTGTGGCAACCGGACTCGCCGGAGTCCGGCCAAGCCACGACCACCGCCGCCCCCTTGGCCAAGCAAGCCGAGGCCCCCGGCCCCTTTAAATACGGCCGCCGCACCCCCCTCTTCCCTTAGTAGCCGCCACCCGAGTCCCGCACCACCGCCACCAGCACCGCCGCCCACGCGAGTCGCCGTCGTCACCCGCCGCTCGCCGCCCGCCGCCGTCGCCGCAGCCGCCGTCGCCCCTCACTCGGACGCCACCGCCGGAGCCGCCAACAGCCGCCGCTCCCGATCCGAACGGCGAGGTAAAACCGCTGGTTTTCTCTGTTTTTTTCTTTTTTAAACCTAGATCGATTTTTCTTCAAAAATCTAGATCAGTTTTTTAGGGTTTCATTATATAGTGAACGCTCAATGTTTAGTCTCAGAAAACGAACATTCGCAATTTAGTTTTTTCTTTTTCTGTTATTTTCAGCCAAGGACCTGTCCGCAATTAAAAAAATACAGATCAGTCCCTGGTTTCAATCGTTCACTACATTTTACTCGTTAGTCGGATTTAGTTGAAACCAACGCCAATTTCTTGGTTTTGATTTCATCTTTCAAGTAGCGCAACTCAAATTGGATTTTTTTAAAGTTATAAAATTAGTTTTCAAACATATTTGAGTTCGAACTTCATTTGATCATAACTTGAGTTTCGTAACTCCGTTCTCATCGATTCTTTTTCTAAATCGGAGCTGTTGATCTAAACTTTCTGATAAGACCAAATTCATCAAAATTTGGCACTATTAGAAATTGTTTTCTGTTACAAGACCTATTTGCTTGTTTTCGAAGTCTTTCGAGTTTCGTTCTTCGATTTTATTACGTGATTGCTTATGTATGTTTGTTGGGGAACGTAGCAGAATTCAAAATTTTTCCTACACTTCACCAAGGTCAATCTAAGGAGTCATCTAGCAACGAGCATACTGGAGTGCATCTACATACCCTTTTGTAGATCGCGTGCGGAGCGTTCGAAGGAATGTGGATGAAGTAGTCGTACTCTTCGCGTTCCTCGTCACCGATGATCCCAGCGTCGAACGGAAGGCACCTCCGTGTTCAACACACGTACGGTACATAGATGTCTCCTCCTTCTTGATCTAGCAAGGGCGGAGGAGAGGTGGTCGGAGATCCAGCAGCACGACGGCGTGGCGGTGGATGCAACAAGAAATCCTGCAGGGCTTCGCCGGCGCCCTGCGTAAGGAGTAGGAAGTGTGATGGGAGGGGGAGAGGCGCCAGAGGCTTTGGAGTGCGGCTGCCCTCTCCCCCCCACTATATATAGGGGCCAGGGGGGCGCCGGCCCTAGGGAGATCAGATCTCCTAGGGGGCGGCGGCCAGAGGGGGGAAACTTGCCCCCCAAGGCATAGGGGCGCCCCCTTCCCCTAGGGTTTCAACCCTAGGCGCATGGAGGGGGGCCCATGTGGTGCGCCAGCCCACCAGGGGCTGGCCCCTTCCCCCTTGCGGTCTAGGGGACCCACCGGGATGGGTGGCCCCACCCGGTGGACCCTCGGGACCCCTCCGGTGGTCCCGGGACACTCCCGGTGACCCCCGGAGTTCACCCGATGGCCGAAACTAGACTTCCTATATATATATATATATCATTCTTTACCTCCGGACCATTACGGAACTCCTCGTGACGTCCGGGATCTCATCCGGGACTCCGAACAACATTCGGGTTTCCATGTGCATGTATCTCTACAACCCTAGCGTCACCGAACCTTAAGTGTGTAGACCCTACGGGTTCGGGAGACACGCAGACATGACCGAGACGACTCTCCGGTCAATAACCAACAGCGTGATCTATATACCCATGTTGGTTCCCACGTGTTCCTCGATGATCTCATCAGATGAACCACTGTGTCAAGGATTCACTCAATCCCGTATGTTATTCCCTTTGTCTATCGGTACGGTACTTGCCCGAGATTCGATCGTCGGTATACCCGATACCTTGTTAAATCTCGTCATGGCAAGTCTCTTTACTCGTTCCGTAATCCATCATCCCGTGACTAACTCCTTAGTCACCTTGAGCTCATTATGATGATGTCTTACCGAGTGGGCCCAGAGGTACCTCTCCGTCATACGGAGTGACAATATCCCAGTCTCGGTTCGTACCAACTCAACAGACACTTTCGGAGATACCCGTTGCGTACCTTTATAGCCACCCAGTTACGTTGTGACGTTTGGCACACCCAAAGTATTCCTACGGTATCCGGGAGTTGCACAACCTCATGGTCTAAGGAATAAATACTTGACACCGGAAAAGCATATGCATTACGAACTATACGATCTCGTGCTAGGCTCAGGATTGGGTCCTGTCCATCACATCATTCTCCTAATCATGTGATCCCGTTATCAATGACATCCAATGTCCATGGTCAGGAAACCGTGACCATCTGTTGATCAACGAGCTAGTAACTAGAGGCTTACCAGGAACACGTTGTGGTCTATGTATTCACACATGTATCGTTGTTTCCGTACAATACAATTCAAGCATGAATAACAGACAATTATCATGAACAATGAAATATAATAATAATACTTTTATTATTGCCTCTAGGGCATATTTCCAACAGTCTCCCGCTTGCACTAGAGTCAATAATCTAGTTACATTGTGATGAATCGAACACCCATAGAGTTCTGCTGTTGATCATGTTTTTCCCGTGGAAGAGGTTTAGTCAACGGGTCTGCAACATTCAGATCCGTATGCACTTTACAAATATCTATGTCTCCATCTTGAACATAATTCTGGATGGAGTTGAAACGACGCTTGATGTGCTTGGTCTTCTTGTGAAACCTGGGCTCCTTGGTAATGGCAATAGCTCCAGTGTTGTCACAGAAGAGAGTCATCGGGCTTGACGCGCTTGGAATGACTCCTAGGTCGGTGATGAACTCCTTCATCCAGACTCCTTCTTGTGCTGCTTCGCAAGCAGCTATGTACTCCGCTTCACATGTAGAATGCGCCACGACGCTCTGCTTGCAATTGCACCAGCTGACTGCTCCACCATTCAAAATATACACGTATCCGGTTTGTGACTTTGAGTCATCCAGATCTGTGTCGAAGCTAGCATCAACGTAACCTTTACGACGAGCTCTTCGTCACCTCCATAGACGAGAAACATATCCTTAGTCCTTTTCAGGTACTTCAGGATGTTCTTGACTGCTGTCCAGTGTTCCATACCGGGATCACTTTGGTACCTCCCTACCAAACTTATGGCAAGGTTCACATCAGGTCTGGTACACAGCATGGCATACATGATAGAACCTATGGCTGAGGCATAGGGAATGACACTCATCTTTTCTCTATCTTTTGCCGTGGTCGGGGACTGAGCCTTGCTCAATCTTATACCTTGCAAAACAGGCAAGAACCCCGTCTTGGATTGATCCATATTGAACTTCTTCAATATCTTGTCAAGGTATGTGCTTTGTGAAAGACCAATGAGGCGTCTTGATCTAACTCTATAGATTTTGATGCCTAATATGTAAGCAGCTTCTCCAAGGTCCTTCATTGAAAACCTCTTATTCAAGTAGGCCTTTATGCTCTCCAAAAATTCTATATCATTTCCCATCAGCAATATGTCATCCACATATAATATGAGAAATGCTACAGAGCTCCCACTCACTTTCTTGTATATACATGCTTCTCCCCAAGTATGTATAAAGCCAAACGCTTTGATCACATCATTAAAGCGAATATTCCAACTCCGAGATGCTTGCACCAGCCCGTAAATCGAGCGCTGGAGCTTGCATACCTTGTTAGCATTTTCTGGATCAACAAAACCTTCCGGCTGCATCATATACAACTCTTCCTTGAGGAAGCCATTAAGGAATGCCGTTTTGACATCCATTTGCCATATCTCATAATCATATAATGCGGCAACTGCTAACATGATTCTGACTGACTTCAGCATCGCTACGGAAGAGAAAGTCACGTCGTAGTCAATCCCTTGAACTTGTCGATAACCCTTAGCGACAAGCCGAGCCTTATAGATGGTCACATTACCATCCGCGTCTGTCTTCTTCTTAATTATCCATTTATTTTCTATGGCGTGCCTATCATCAGGCAAGTCCACCAAAGTCCATACTTTGTTTTCATACATGGATTCTATCTCGGATTTCATGGCTCCAAGCCATTTGTTGGAATCCGGGCCCGCCATCGCTTTTTCATAGTTCGAAGGTTCACCGTTGTCTAATGATGTCTACACACGCTTCTATTCTTGCAGACTATGTTGGGCCTCCAAGCGCAGAGGTTTGTAGGACAGCAGCAATTTCCCTCAAGTGGATGACCTAAGGTTTATCGAACTCAGGGAAGTAGAGGTTGAAGCTGGTCTCTCTCAAGCAACCCTGCAACTAAGATACAAGAAGTCTCTTGTGTCCCCAACACACCTAATACAACTAGGAGTTGTATAGGTGCACTAGTTCGGCGAAGAGGTGGTAAAATATGGATGATAGGAGTGGCAAAGCAAAGTAATATAAATCTGTAATAAAAAGTGCAGCAAGCAAACAAGTGGTAAACGTGAGCACAATTGGTATTGCAATGGTGGAAACAAGGCCTAGGCTTCATACTTTCACTAGTGGCAACTCCCAACAACATTAACATAGTCTAATCACATGATATTTCCCATAAAACATGCAATGGAGACGCACCCGGAGGTCATTCCTTTGTGGTCAAGAGAGGACGAGAATTATGTAGGGCTACAAAAGCACACCTCAAAGTTCGTAGTTCTCAATCTATGGATTTCCCAATGTCACCGCGGCCATCCAAAGAGAGTACCATAATCACCACAACATATCTCAAGGATAGTCAAAGACAAGCACCAAGAGACTCCCAATCATCAATAAACACACAAAAGAGGAAATCACCCATGAAAATATTCTTCTAATCCATGTCCAATAGACCACTATCACCTTGGTCTCGGGGATTATACTAGATAAAGACAAGTGAGTACATCAATCCAATACATAGAGGAAGGGGAAATATCATGGGATCACCCTAGATTAACATAGCCTATGATCACAACGAAGATCACATCATGGGAGAGATAATTGACCACATAGCTACTGGTAGAAACCTCAGCCCCGAGGAGCAACTACTCCCGCATCATGGAGGGAGGAAGCAACGTCGATGGAGATGAATCCGGGGGCACTTCCCCGTCCCGGCAGGATGCCGGCACAGGAATTCTGGTCCCCCGAAACTGGGTGGCGATGGCGGTGGAGATCGGAATTGCTTCTGCAGAAAAGGGTTCTGGAATCAGGGTTTTCGCGACGGGAGAATAAATAGGAGGCCAAGAGGGGCACCAGAGGAGGTGGGAGCCCCCCAGGCGGCCCCCCGGCGCGGCCAGGGGTGGGGCCGCGCCATCAGGGCGCCTGGGGCCCCTCTGGCCCCCCTCTGGCCCCACTTCTGGCGCATGGAAGCTTCTCGAGCGCTGATTTTTTTATATATTTTTCCCGGAATTTTTCTGGCAATTTAAGTAATGGGAAAACCTGAAATACAAAAACAGCAGAAAACAGAAACTGGCACTGGGGTGCACTGAGTTAATAGGTTAGTCCAAATATGATCAAAAGTGTATGAAAGTGTATCAAAGCATAGCAATATCACCCAAAACATGCATGGAGCAAGCATAAATTATAGATACGTTTGGGACGTATCAACATCCCCAAGCTTAATTCCTGCTCGTCCTCGAGTAGGTAAATGATAACAAGCATAATTTCTGTGGTGACATGCTATCAACCATATAAGAACTTTTTAAGCAAAGCAATCAAGGCATGTAATTCAATTCAAGTCATAACAAGCAAGAGTCTATATTAGCATTGTAACAAGCAACATAAGAACATAAAGGTGCAAGAGCTTTCGCTGTCCGTGACTCGAATGTCTCCAAATGTTGTTTGCGTGCAAGAAAGGGGATATGGATATACAAGAGAGTAAAACATAGTTTTTGTATTGTTGAGAACTTAATCTACTAAAGTTTCACACTTGGTCTTCTTTGGAATCTTATCTTGACTCATCCCCAGACCAACAGCCAGGTACAAGTCAAAATGATCCACTCCCTTTCGATATTTTGAGCACTCATGCAATGGATGAGCGTAAGCAAGAAAGTTGACACTTAGGATGGCAAAAAGAGAAAAATGATGGAGGGGGAAGACAAAAAAGGTGTGGAAGGCTCACATCAATGAGGACAATCATAGGCGAGAGAAAGCCAAATGATAGATATGAAGTGAGGAGTAGGGATTGCCATGCAACGGATGCACATATGAGCTAAGGTAAGCTCACCAATGGAACTAGTGGGGGTGCATCCAGCTTGCTTGCTCAAGAAGACCTAGAGCTCTTTTGAGGAGGCTCATCATTGGAATATACAAGCCAAGTTCTATAGTGTGAAGGTCCCCACATAGCTATATGCATGAATGATAATCTCTATGGAGTACAAGGTATAAGATGGAGTACAAGTGTGGATCTCTCAAAAGGAATAGTATTGTGCCCCCTTCTCTCTTTTTATTTCTTTTTCTCTTTTTTCTATTTTTATTTTTTATTTTTTGTGGCCTCAATGGCTCTTTCTATTTAACTCTCATTTGTCCTCTTTGTGATCTTTTGATTTTGTCCTCTTTGGGATCTTTTGATTTTGTCCTCTTTGGGATCTTTTCCTCACTTTAGGGGCAACACTCTATATATTACAAGAAGTATAGAAGATCTTTCACACTTTACAAAAGTACTCAACATAAAGAAAATGAAACTATCATGATGTATGCAAATGTATGCCTCTGCCGGTGTAGCAGGATATGCAATGATACTAGCGCGTCATGTAGCAATGATTAGGGCAAGGCCCAACTAGCATGCGGCTCATCGATCAAGCAAAAAGCATGTATGACATGAAGATCAAGTCATGAGAAGATGGATGTTGCATGGCAATGTATCTCGGAAAGGCTATGGAAATGCCTTGATAGGTAGGTGTGGTGGCTGTTTTGAGGAAGGATATAATGAGGCTTATGATGACAGAGCGTATCGTGCCAAGGATTTGGATGCACCGGCGAAGTATGCGCCAACTCTCGAGGTGAGAAAGGGCAATTCACAGTACCGAAGAGGCTAGAAAAATATGGCTAGGTGGAAGCGTCAACTTTCGAATACTCACATTAGTCCGAAGAACTCATGCACTTATTATCGGTAACTCTCAATCTAATTAGGAGGTTCACAAAGAGACAAGTACCCCGAGGAGGAGTGTATGGGGGTTTGGTTATCCTTGCGCATCCTCGGCTCATGGTACGTGAGTGTACTCTAATATTCGATCCCTCCAAAGATTAGTGATCCATCTAGTAGCTAAAGTTCTCAACTATTTTGTAGGTTTTCGAAAATAAACACGAATTGCCCAAAATACGACATCTATCACTAATAGGCTAAAGCTCTTGACACCAAAAGTTCAGACATTACTCATGGCAATACCTCAAAACTATTGCAAGTTACTACTGATATAAAATAGCAACCTCAATTACCTACTTTAAGTTAAGACACACAACTCGGTGCAACAGGCAAACTCTCTTAACAAGATAAACATGGAAACTCAAGAGAGTTCAGCAACCAACTAAACAAAAGCTCTTTAAAAAGAAAAGCATGAAAACTAAGAGCTAAACATGACAGTAGCTATGGAAAGACAAAGAACACACACAGCAAAGATAAGCATGAAAATCCTATGTTGTGTTCTAGGTTGAAGTGGAGCGTGTTTCTCTCCCACACAAAGAAAGCTGGGGTCTAACTTGTTATGAACAGCAAGCAAAGCTAAAGAAAACTAAAAAGGAAACTAAGAGCAAGACGCTCCAAGCATAGCACATAACGCATGAAGTGATTAAAATATAGTGGAACGAAAGACGAACTGATAATTGTTGATGGAGAAGGGGATGCATGGGGGCATCCCTAAGCTTAGCCGCTTGAGTCTTCTTGAATATTTCTTGGGGGTGCACGGGGGCATCCCCAAGCTTGAGCGTTTGACCCTCCTGAATCTTCTTTTATCATCTTCCCTCGCACACTTGAAAACTCCCTTCATACATAACTCATCATAATCTGATTAGAGAGGTTAGTACCCACAATAAAATAATTTTTCTCTACTGGAAACAAATATATTCTTGAAGGTCTACTATTTCTCAAGATCGCCAAAAAGTTTTTGCAAAGAAAAAGCAAGCTTAAGGTCTGCAAAACGAAGAAAAGGCAAAACAGGGCAGAATCTGTGAAAAACAGACCAGCAGGTAGTAAATAATTTTTTTGGGGTACTTCTGCAACTCAAATCAAAAAACTCAGAACGGACGCTCGAAAGCCAATTGTGTACAGCATGCTGTCAAAAAAATTCAGATCAAAAACATAATCTGGTGATTTTATTCGAATTTTTCTTTCCAAGGACAGAATCTGTTTTTTGGACAGCATGTCACAACTTTTGAACTTTCTTGCAATCAGAGGCTAAAATTGACACAAAGCTGAAAAATAAAGATACAATGATGTTGCTACAGTAGTAACAAACATTAAGACCACTAAAAACTGAAAGAACAAACTGAAAGCAAAGATAACAAGGGTTGTCTCCCTAGAGCTCTTTCTTTATAGCCATAAAGATAGGCTTAAGACTTTAATGATGCTCTCGTAGGAATAAGAGTTGAAGAACAAAAGAGAGCATCAAGAAGCAAATACCAAACACATTTAAGCCTAACATGCTTCCTATGCATAGGAATATTGCAATAGAATAATTCATTGAAGCACAAAGCAATAAGCATAGGAAGACAAAACAAGTGCAGCTTCAAAACCTTCAACATAAAGAGAGGGAACTTGATATTATTGAAATATCTATAAGCATATGTTCCCTTCTCATAATAATTTTCAGTGGGATCACGAATAAACTCAACAATATAAGCATCACATAAAGCATTGTTACCATGATCCACATGCAAAAAGGTACTCTTACTCTCCACATAAGCATAATCTTTCTCATTGGTAATAGTGGGAGTAGGACTATCATAAACAACTTGAACACTATAGATTAATTGTGTATTAGGAAGATGGTGTTCAACAAGGGAGTAATTCCCTCCATGATCATGACAAGTTTCATAAGGATAATTTCTCCTTATGTCATAGGTACCTTTATAATCACTATAGATTGGAGTTATAACATCATCATAGTAGAGAAGAGCATTATCATTGCTAGCAACTATATTTGTAAACATGTTGTCTTTATTCTTACTAGCAAAAGAATTATCAATTATCACATCACTAGTGGGTAAAGGATTTGCAATCCTATCATCCCCAAGCTTAGAGCTTTCCATATCATCACTTTCAGAGTTGGTACCAAAAAGATTTTCAAGATCATAAGTAGCATTATCATCATTTTCCCAATCACAATAAGTAACATGCATATCATAATCAAAATCATCTTCAATAGTACCTACGGACGTATCATCAAGATGATAATTAAGGTAATAAACTTCACCTTCTTCTTTAAACTTACAACCGTTAGGATAAAAGTTGATGGGAGGAATATGCTCAGGCCAGGTTGATACCCATTCTTCTTCCTTCTTGCTCCTCTTCCTCCTCCTCTTCTTTTTCTTCTTCTTCACCTTAGGAGGGAGTGGCTGGAGATGAAGCTTCTCCACATATCCTGGTTTATCATTAGAAACAATAGGGGAAACTTGGGAGAAACTCTCCTTTTTATTAGCAGAAATATAAGAGACATTTTTATACTTTGGTAAAGTTCCCTCCTTTCTAATCTTACTTATGTAATCATTTTTATGGCAATTAACAACACAATAGAGATGGCAATTTTGCAAAGTGTTTTTTATTCCTATGGCATTAACATCTAGCCAAGAAGTCTTTTTTGATAACTCTTCACACATCAAAAATAACATAAGCTCATCATAAAGATCAGGGGTGATCATGTTATCACACAACTGGTTAACAATTATGTTTTGAAAGTGCATGCATTGAAAATTAAAGTGACCCTCTATACAGCAAAGTTCACAAGTAAAAGGATAAAGGTCACACAATTCTCTAGCAATTTCATTTAAATCTTTGACCCAAGTGATTGTTCTTTCATGCTTATGTTGCTTGCAATACTTCTCTTCTTCAATCATAGGCCTTTCACAAGGTCTATCCACTCCACAAAAATTAACATGCTTATATAAAACTTCATTTTTAGGAATTGGATCATGCATGTTGCAATCATCATGAACGATTTCATTTTCTTTGCAAATCTCTTTAAAATGTTCATGATGCTTGATCCAATCCTCCTTAGGCATATTAAGATGTGAAGCAAAAGATTTGAGGAAATCAACAAGGAGTTGAGAATCAAGCCCAAACTTAGCACTAAACTTATTAAAACTTGTAGTTTCAACAAAGGACTTAATGCAATCATACTCATAAATTATACCTGGCTCTTTACCTTTGTCGATCTCCCAATCTTCAGTGTTGCGTTGAATTCTTTCAAGGAGTTCCCATTTAGCATCAATCTTTTCGTTTGTGAAAGAACCCATAGAGGAAGCATCGAGCAAATCTTTATCCTGTCGAGAGAGCCTCGCATAGAAATTAGTAATAATCATATCTTTGGGGAGCCCATGGTTAGGACATTTTTGCATTAACGTTTTCAGTCTCCCCCAAGCTTGAGCTATGCTCTCTCCGTCATGAGGATAGAAATTATAAACATAATTCCTATTCTCATGGGCTTCATGAAGAGGATAAAACTTGGAGTAAAAGAGAGACTGGATCTCTTCCCAATCCAGCAGGTGAGAGTCATCTAGTAGCCTATACCATTCCAATGCTTTTCCTTTCAGTGACAAGGCAAATAATTTCCTCATGACTCCATCTCTTGTCAAACCTGAAATCTTAAACAACTCACAAAGTTCTGTAAGTTTCAACAAATGAATACTAGGATTGATTGTCCCATCATAACAATCATTCCTAATTATTTCAATTATCCCAAGTGGTATTTGGAACGGGATACATTCAGTAGGTGGAGGAGACTTCTCTACCATGGGTGTGGTAAAGCGGCCTTCCCCAAGCAGCGAACTAAGAGTGCGGTTTTCCATAAACATAACTAGTGAAACTAAAAACAAGAGACGAAAATATTTAATTGCAAGATCTAAAGATATACCTTTAAACACTTACTTCCCCGGCAACGGCACCAGAAATAGCTTGATGTCTACACACGCTTCTAGTCTTGTAGACTATGTTGGGCCTCCAAGCGCAGAGGTTTGTAGGACAGCAGCAATTTCCCTCAAGTGGATGACCTAAGGTTTATCGAACTCAGGGAAGTAGAGGTTGAAGATGGTCTCTCTCAAGCAACCCTGCAACTAAGATACAAGAAGTCTCTTGTGTCCCCAACACACCTAATACAACTAGGAGTTGTATAGGTGCACTAGTTCGGCGAAGAGATGGTAAAATATGGATGATAGGAGTGGCAAAGCAAAGTAATATAAATCTGTAATAAAAAGTGCAGCAAGCAAACAAGTGGTAAACGTGAGCACAATTGGTGTTGCAATGGTGGAAACAAGGCCTAGGCTTCATACTTTCACTAGTGGCAACTCCCAACAACATTAACATAGTCTAATCACATGATATTTCCCATAAAACATGCAATGGAGATGCACCCGGAGGTCATTCCTTTGTGGTCAAGAGAGGACGAGAATTATGTAGGGCTACAAAAGCACACCTCAAAGTTCGTAGTTCTCAATCTATGGATTTCCCAATGTCACCGCGGCCATCCAAAGAGAGTACCACAATCACCACAACATATCTCAAGGATAGTCAAAGACAAGCACCAAGAGACTCTCAATCTTCAATCAACACACAAAAGTGGAAATCACCCATGAAAATATTCTTCTAATCCATGTCCAATAGACCGCTGTCACCTTGGTCTCGGGGATTATACTAGATAAAGACAAGTGAGTACATCAATCCAATACATAGAGGAAGGGGAAATATCATGGGATCACCCTAGATTAACATAGCCTATGATCACAACGAAGATCACATCATTGGAGAGAGAATTGACCACATAGCTACTGGTAGAAACCTCAGCCCCGAGGAGAAACTACTCCCGCATCATGGAGGGAGGAAGCAACGTCGATGGAGATGAATCTGGGGGCACTTCCCCGTCCCGGCAAGATGCCGGCACAGGAATTCTGGTCCCCCGAAACTTGGTGGCGATGGCGGCGGAGATCGGAATTGCTTCTGCAGAAAAGGGTTCTGGAATCAGGGTTTTCGCGACGGGAGAATAAATAGGAGGCCAAGTGGGGCACCAGAGGAGGTGGGAGCCCCCCAGGCGGCCCCCCGGCGTGGCCAGGGGTGGGGTCGCGCCATCAGGGCGCCTGGGGCCCCTCTGGCCCCCCTCTGGCCCCACTTCTGGCGCATGGAAGCTTCTGGAGCGTTGATTTTTTATATATTTTTCCCGGAATTTTTCTGGCAATTTAAGTAATGGGAAAACCTGAAATACAAAAACAGCAGAAAACAGAAACTGGCACTGCAGTGCACTGAGTTAATAGGTTAGTCCAAATATGATCAAAAGTGTATGAAAGTGTATCAAAAGCATAGCAATATCACCAAAAACATGCATGGAGCAAGCATAAATTATAGATACGTTTGGGACGTATCATCTAACAACATGATTTCCATGACAGGGTTGCCGTACCACTATGGTGCGGAACGTGTCCTTGTGGACCTTCGAAGTTCAGTAGTAACTTGATCTGTATCTTCATGATCATCATCATTAACTTCCTCCCTTGTCGGTGCAGGCACCTCAAGAACAGTTTCCTGCGCTGCGCTACTTTCCGGCTCAGGAGGGGTGACTGTCACCTCATCAAGTTCTACTTTCCTCCCACTCACTTCTTTCGAGAGAAACTCTTTCTCCAGAAAGGATCCATTCTTGGCAACAAAGACTTTGCCTTCAGATCTGTGGTAGAAGGTGTACCCAATCGTTTCCTTTGGGTATCCTATGAAAACACATTTTTCCGATTTGGGTTCGAGCTTTTCAGGTTGAAGTTTCTTGACATAAGCATCGCAACCCCAAACTTTTAGAAACGACAGCTTCGATTTCTTGCCAAACCAAAGTTCATACGGTGTCGTCTCAACGGATTTCGACAGAGCCCTATTTAAAGTGAATGCAGTAGTCTCTAAAGCATAACCCCAAAAAGATAGCGGTAAGTCGGTGAGAGACATTATAGATCGCACCATGTCCAACAGGGTACGATTTCGACGTTCGGACACACTGTTACGCTGAGGTGTTTCGGGCGGTGTCAATTGTGAAACAATTCCATAGTTCCTAAGGTGCGTGCCAAATTCATGACTTAAATATTCACCTCCACGATTCGATCGCAAGAATTTTATTTTTCTGTCACGTTGATTCTCAACCTCATTCTGAAATTCCTTGAACTTTTCGAAGGTCTCAGACTTGTGCTTCATCAAGTAGATATACCCATATCTACTCAAGTCATCTGTGAGGGTGAGAACATAACGATAGCCTCCGCGAGCCTCAACACTCATTGGACCGCACACATCGGTATGTATGATTTCCAATAAGTTGGTTGCTCGCTCCATTGTTCCGGAGAACGGAGTCTTGGTCATCTTGCCCAAGAGGCATGGTTCGCACGTGTCAAATGATTCATAATCAAGAGACTCCAGAAGTCCATCAGCATGAAGCTTCTTCATACGTTTGACACCAATATGACCAAGGCGGCAGTGCCACAAGTATGTGGGACTATCATTGTCAACTTTACATCTTTTGGCATTCACACTATGAATATGTGTATCATCACGATCGAGATTCATCAAAAATAAACCATTGACCAGCGGGGCATGACCATAAAACATATCTCTCAAATAAATAGAACAACCATTATTCTCGGATTTAAATGAGTAGCCATCTCGCATCAAACGAGATCCAGATACAATGTTCATGCTCAAAGCTGGTACTAAATAACAATTATTAAGGTTTAACACTAATCCCGAGGGTAGATGTAGAGGTAGCGTGCCGACGGCGATCACATCGACCTTGGAACCATTCCCGACGCGCATCCTCACCTCGTCCTTCGCCAGTCTTCGCTTATTCCACAACTCCTGCTTAGAGTTACAAATATGAGCAACTGCACCGGTATCAAATACACAGGAGCTACTACGAGCGCTGGTAAGGTACACATCAATAACATGTATATCACATATACCTTTGACGTTGCCGGCCTTCTTGTCCGCTAAGTATTTGGGGCAGTTCCGCTTCCAGTGACCCGTTCCCTTGCAATAAAAGCACCCAGTCTCAGGCTTGGGTCCATACTTTGGCTTCTTCCCGGCAACTAGCTTACCGGGCGCGGCAACTCCCTTGCCGTCCTTCTTGAAGTTCTTCTTACCCTTGCCCTTCTTGAACTTAGTGGTTTTATTGACCATCAACACTTGATGCTCTTTCTTGATCTCCACCTCCGCTGATTTCAGCATTGAATACACCTCGGGAATGGTCTTCTCCATCCCCTGCATATTGAAGTTCAACACGAAGCTCTTGTAGCTAGGTGGGAGCGACTGGAGGATTCTGTCAACGACCGCTTCGTCTGGGAGATTCATTCCCAGCTGAGACAAGCAGTTGTGTAACCCAGAAATCTTGAGTATGTGCTCACTGACAGAACTGTTTTCCTCCATCTTACAGCTGTAGAATGCGTTGGAGACATCATATCTCTCAACTCGGGCATGAGCCTCGAAAACCATTTTCAGCTCTTGGAACATCTCATATGCCCCGTGGTGCTCAAAACGCTTTTGGAGCCCCGATTCTAAGCTGTAGAGCATGCCGCACTGAACCAGGGAGTAATCATCACAACGTGACTGCCAATCGTTCATAACATCTTGGTTTGCCGGGGCGGGAGCGTCACCTAGCGGTGCTTCTAGGACATATATTTTCTTGGCAGCTATGAGGATGATCCTCAGGTTACGGACCCAGTCCGTATAGTTGCTACCATCGTCTTTCAGCTTGGATTTCTCTAGGAACGCGTTGAAGTTGAGGGTGACATGAGCGTGGGCCATTCGATCTACAAGACATATTGTAAAGAATTTAGACTAAGTTCATGATAATTAAGTTCATCTTAATCAAATTTTAATGAACTCCCACTCAGATTGACATCTCTCTAGTCATCTAAGTGATACATGATCCGAATCGACTAGCCCGTGTCCGATCATCACGTGAGACGGACTAGTCATCAACGGTGAACATCTTCATGTTGATCGTATCTTCTATACGACTCATGTTCGACATTTCGGTCTTCCGTGTTCTGAGGCCATGTCTGTACATGCTAGGCTCGTCAAGTAAACCCTAAGTGTATTGCGTGTGTAAATCTGGCTTACACCCGTTGTATGCGAACGTTAGAGCCTATCACACCCGATCATCACGTGGTGCTTCGGAACAACGATCCTTAGCAACGGTGCACAGTTAGGGGTAACACAATTCTTGAAATTTTAGTGAGAGATCATCTTATTTACTACCGTCGTTCTAAGTAAACAAGATGCATAAACATGATAAACATCACATGCAATCAAATAAAGTGACATGATATGGCCAATATCATCTTGCTCCTTCGATCTCCATCTTCGGGGCACCATGATCATCCTTGTCACCGGCTCGACACCATGATCTCCATCATCATGATCTCCATCATTGTGTCTTCATGAAGTCGTCACGCCAACTATTACTTCTATTACTATGGCTAACGTTTAGCAATAAAGTAAAGTAATTACATGGCGTTATTCAGTGACACGCAGGTCATACAATAATTAAGACAACTCCTATGGCTCCTGCCGGTTGTCATTATCATCGACATGCAAGTCGTGATTTCCTATTACAAGAACATGATCAATCTCATACATCACATATATCATTCATCACATCTTCTTGGCCATACCACATCACATAGCACATGCTGCAAGAACAAGTTAGACGACCTCTAATTGTTGTTGCAAGTTTTTACGTGGCTTCTATAGGTTTTCTAGCAAGAACGTTTCTTACCTACGCCGAAACCATAATGTGATTTGTCAATTTCTATTTACCCTTCATAAGGACCCTGTTCATCGAATCCGATCCGACTAAAGTGGGAGAGACAGACACCCGCCAGCCACCTTATGCATCTAGTGCATGTATGTCGGTGGAACCAGTCTCACGTAAGCGTACGCGTAAGGTCGGTCCGGGCCGCTTCATCCCACGATGCCGCCGAATCAAGATTGGACTAGTAATGGCAAGAAAATTGAGCAAACTCAACGCCCACAACTTGTTTGTGTTCTACTCGTGCAAGATGCTACGCAAAGACCTAGCTCAGATGCCACTTTTGGGGAACGTAGCAGAATTCAAAAAAATTCCTACGCTTCACCAAGATCAATCTAAGGAGTCATCTAGCAACGAGCATACTAGAGTGCATCTACATACCTTTTTGTAGATCGCGTGCGGTAGCGTTCGAAGGAACGTTGATACGTCCAAAATGCATCACTATTTTGTATCATAATTTATCCATATTCATTGATATATTTCACGTTATGATGATGTTCTTATGTTGTTTTGGTCTATTTTACACAGTTTGCAACTTTCCGATGCCGGAACAGCAGACGCGGGATTCAGCAGGAAAAAGTGGATGCTGAGTTGCTGAAGAAGAATACCTCCAAATTACCTGAAAATTGACGGGAGGTATTTTTCAGACGAATCACGAAGACACGCAAAAGGGGAGCCAGAGGGGGGCCACAGGGTGCCCAGGCGGCCTGGGGGCGCGCCCCCCTGGCCGCGCCGGGGGGGGGGGGCGCCTGGAGCCCCTGGCCCACCTCCGGATGCCCCCTTTTGCATATATGCTCTCCGTTATCCAAAAACCCTAGGGACGGGACTTTTTACGGAGTTCCGCCGCCGCTCCGAGGCGGAAACCTACAGAGAAGAAAAGGGCATCTCTGGCGGGCAGATTCCGCCGGGGAGATCACCTCCCGGAAGGGGAGATCGTCGCCATCGTCATCAACCATCGTCACGGGCATCATCGAGATCATCATCAACATCATCCCCAACACCAGCACCATCTCCATCTTCATCCAAATCTCATCTTACCATCGCAACTCGTGTTGTAACTCGTACTACCTATCCTCTCTACTCCATCGGTGTTGATTACTACTTTGTGGTGAATGCTATTGAGTTTTATTGGAGAAATATTATTATGTCCAGATTGTTTATCACATATTTATCCCCACTGATCATGATCTCTTTTATGTCTTGTGAGTAGTTACCTTAGTTCTTGAGGACATGGGGAAAGTCTTGTTGTTAGTAGTCATATGCTGTTGAAGTAATATGTGTTGTTTGATACTTAAGTTGTGTTGTCATTCTAGTAGTGGTGTTGTGTGAGTCGAACACCCAACACTTCGCCTTATTAAGGACCTAGGAGAATACATTGTGTATAAAGAATGCTTATGGTGGGTTGTCGGAGTGACAGAAACCTGAACCCCAGATCGCACGCTTTTGCATAAGGGAATAATGGATCCTCGATCGTATTGTTATGGTTAGGCTTTTGCCTTAAATTCTATCTTGTATTTGCGGATGCTTGCAAGGTGTTTAATCATAAGAGTGCATTCATCTTAGTCTAGAGAGTGCACTAGCATAGATCCACCCACTCAACACTTATCAACACATAACATAGTATCGATACGGAATATGGCGAAAGCACATGACTACCTCTCCCGTGTGTCCTCAGGAACGTTTTAGTCTTTATAAGTTCAGTTGCTAGGCCTCTCCTTTGCTAAGAAAGGATTGGGCCATTTGTTACTCTCAGTATCTTTTACATTACTCGTTTTTACTTTCTTCCTGCTTATACCAAGAAAACCCCTAAAAGTTATCTTTCAGTGCTTGCAGTAATTTCTTGCTCAGAATCGCTTATCAATACCTTCTGCTCCTCGTTGGGTTCGACACTCTTACTTATCGAAAACGCTGCAATAGATCCCTTACGGTTGTGGGTCATCAAGTACCGTTTTCTAGCGCCGTTGCCGGGGAGCGTAGCGCTCTTGGTAAAGTGAAACTGGTAAGAAAGTTTTTTATAATTCTGTCTTTATTTTTGCTATTTTTGCTCCTTGTCCTTATGGACAACCCTATTATTGGATCGTTGCTTGCGGGAAGACGCCCCACACCTGTGGTGGTTGATCCTCCCCCTACTGAAATTGTGCCTTATAAAATACCAGCTGGTATTATCGATTATGTTTTGGCTAATCGTTACGCAGGAGACAGACATCCCGGTGAACACTTGCTATATCTGTCACAACTATGTTCATTATTTAAGCTTGCAGGTGTATCGAGGGAGTTTGTCATGAGGAAATTGTTTGTCGTATCACTTATAGATAAAGCTTCAGATTGGTATGGGCTTCTCGATAACTCACACTTGCTGGACTGGCAGGAGCTTATGTCTCTCTTTTATACTAAGTTTTATCCTCTTCATGAAATTCATCGAGACAGGAATTATATCTATAACTTTAGGTCTCGTGACGGAGAAAGCATTGCTCAAGCTTGGGGGAGATTGAAGTCCCTAATGCTCAAATGCCCTATTCATAAGCTTCCCAAGGAAATTATACTTACAAATTTTTATGCCAGGCTTTCTCGTCAGGATAAGGAGATGCTGGATGCCTCCTCTAGTGGGGTGTTTCAGAAGAAGAGTGTTGAAGAAAGGTGGGATCTCCTTGAAAGAATCCAGAGGAACACCGAAGATTGGGAAATTGATAAAGGTATTGAACCCGCTATAAATTATGAACATGATTATATTGAGAGCTATGTGGAAACTGATTACTTCAATACTTTTTGCTCTAAGATTGGTCTTGATTCCCATCTAGTGATTGATTTGTGTAAGAATTTTGCCTCTCATGTTGATTCTTTTAAAAAGAAGAGAGACCAGCACCATGAACCTTTTAAAGAACCACCTATTGATATTTATGTTGCTGACCCTATTTTGCCTGCAGTTATATATGAAAAGCCTCCTTTTCCCACGAGGATAAAGGAGCACTCTCTTGTGACATGCATAATAAATAAAAGTGAGAGAAGAGTTGATGAGCCTGAGGACCAGATCAGAGTCGATCCTCAAGTTGCATTGATTAAAGACCTTGCTACTGATGATGTTTTAGATTCCAATATAAATTTTTGTGCTGTTTCCACTAACCTTGTCACAGCCAAGAATAAAGGCCCAATTTCAGGTACTCCAGTGGTATCTGTTAAAATAGGAGATCACAATTATTATGGGCTATGCGATTTGGGATCGAGTGCAAGTGCTATCCCCTATTCACTTTATGAAGAAATCATCGGTGAGATTTCCCCTTGTGAACTTGAAGAAGTTGATGTTACTATTCATCTTGCAAATAGAACAACTATCTCTCCTATCGGAATTGTGAGGGACGTTGAAGTCCTATGTGGAAAGGTAAAATACCCTACCGACTTTCTAGTACTTGGTTCAGAGAGGGACAATTTTTGTCCCATTATTTTTGGTAGACCTTTTCTTAGAACTTGTGGAGCTATAATAGATTGTAAGAAAGGTAAAGTTTCTGTTGAATTCGATGGTGAGCCATATGAATTTAATTTTTCTAAGTTCTCTAAGCAGCCTCGTGGTACTGATTTACCTAGTGATGATAAAATTATTGAAAGTATTGCCTCTATTGCTATTCCCCCTAATGATCCTTTGCAGCAATACATGGAGGACCACGAGAATGATTTGCATATGCAGGAAAGAACTGAACTAGATGAAATATTCTTGAGGCAGCCTGCTATCCTGAAGCACAACCTTCCGGTTGAACCTTTGGGAATTTTATCAAAACCGAAAGAAGACCCGGTGTTTGATCTTAAACCTCTTCCCGATACGCTCAAGTATGCTTATTTAGATGAAAAGAAAGTATATCCTGTTATTATCAATTCTAACCTTTCAGGATACGAAGAGGAGCGATTATTGGAAGTACTTCGTAAACACCGAGGCGCAATTGGCTACACCCTTGATGACCTTAAGGGGATTAGTCCATCTATCTGTCAACATACTATCAACCTTGAGCCTGATGCTAAACCAGTTGTTGATCATCAACGACGGTTGAACCCGAAGATGATGGATGTTGTGAGAACTGAGATTCTCAAACTTCTAGCCACAGGTATTATCTACCCTATAGCTGATAGTAAGTGGGTAAGTCCGGTACATTGTGTTCCTAAGAAAGGAGGTACAACTGTGGTTCCCGGTGATAAAAATGAATTAATACCTCAGAGAATTATTATTAGATATAGAATGTGTATTGATTACAGGAAGTTGAACAAGGCAACCAGGAAGGATCACTATCCGTTGCCGTTCATCGACCAAATGCTTGAAAGGTTATCCAAAAATACCCACTTTTGTTATCTCGATGGTTATTCTGGCTTCTCTCAAATTCATGTTAACACTGCTGATCAAGAGAAGACCACTTTTACTTGTCCCTTTGGTACTTATGCTTACAGGCGTATGCCTTTTGGTTTATGTAATGCCCCTGCTACTTTTCAAAGGTGTATGTCTTCTATCTTTCATGGTTTCTGCGGGGATATTATGGAAGTCTTCATGGACGATTTCTCCGTCTATGGAACTTCTTTTGACCATTGTCTTCACAACCTTAATAAAGTTTTGCAGAGATGCGAGGAGACAAATTTGGTACTCAATTGGGAAAAGTGCCACTTTATGGTTAATGAAGGAAGTGTTCTTGGTCACAAGATTTCTGAAAGGGGAATTGAAGTGGACAAGGCTAAGATCGAAGCTATTGAGAGGATGCCCTATACAAGGGACATCAAAGGTATTCGCAGTTTTCTCGGTCATGCAGGTTTTTATAGAAGATTTATTAAAGACTTTTCTAAAACCTCGAGACCCCTCACTAATCTTCTCCAGAAGGATGTTCCTTTTGTATTTGATGAAAATTGTAAGGAAGCTTTTGAAGTCCTTAAGAAAGCTTTAATAACTGCTCCTATAGTACAACCACCTGACTGGAATTTACCTTTTGAGATTATGTGTGATGCAAGTGATTTTGTTGTTGGAGCTGTTTTAGGACAAAGAGTTGATAAGAAATTGAATGTTATACATTATGCTAGTAAAACCCTTGATAGTGCTCAAAGAAATTATGCTACTACTGAGAAGGAATTCTTAGCTATAGTTTTTGCTTGTGATAAGTTTAGGCAGTATATTGTTGATTCCAAAGTTATTATTCATACTGATCATGCTGCCATTAAGTATCTTATGACAAAGAAGGATGCCAAGCCAAGGCTTATCAGATGGGTACTCCTTCTTCAAGAATTTGATTTGCAGATTGTTGATAGGAAAGGGGAAGACAATCCGGTGGCGGACAATCTTTCAAGGATGGAAGATATACCGCACGACCCCATCCTAGTTAACGATAGTTTTCCAGACGAGCAACTTGCCATTGTAAATGTACAATCTCTTTCCGATCCTTGGTATGCAGATTATGCTAATTTTATTGTTGCAAAGTATTTGCCTCCAGGTCTAACATTTCAGCAAAGGAAGAAGTTCTTTCATGATTTGAGGCACTACTTTTGGGATGACCCACATCTTTTCAAAGAAAGTCCCGACAGGATCGTGAGAAGATGCATTCCTGAACATGAGCAAAAGGACATTCTCAGACGGTGTCATGATAGTCCCTATGGAGGACATCATGCCGGTGAGAGGACTGCACATAAGGTTCTTCAATCAGGTTTTTATTCGCCTACTCTCTTTAAAGATGCTAGAAATTATGTTTTAGCCTGTGATAAATGTCGGAGAGTTGGTAACATTAGTAGAAGGAATGAGATGCCTATGAATTACTCACTAGTGATTGAACCTTCCAATTGTTGGGGTTTTGATTTTATGGGTCCTTTTCCTTCTTCACACAAGTACACTCACATTTTAATAGCTGTTGATTATGTGACCAAGTGGGTTGAAGCAATCCCCACTGAAAGTGCTGATCACAAAACATCTTTGAAAATGCTTAAAGATGTAATTTTTCCTAGGTTTGGTGTACCAAGGTATCTCATGACTGATGGGGGATCACATTTCACGCACGAAGCTTTTAGAAAAGCTTTGGCTAAATACGATGTTAATCATAGAATTGCTTCACCATATCATCCTCAAACTAGTGGGCAAGTGAGCTCACCAATAGAGAGATTAAGTTGATCTTGCAGAAAACAGTAAACAGAAATAGGAAGGATTGGTCAAACAAGTTAGGAGATGCTTTGTGGGCATATAGAACTGCTTACAAAAACCCCATGGGCATGTCTCCCTATAAGATGGCGTATGGCAAGGCTTGCCATTTGCCATTAGAGTTAGAGCACAAAGCTTTCTGGGCTGTTAGAGAGCTTAACGCTGACCCAAAACTAGCTGGTGAGAAGCGTCTTATGAACTTGACTTCTCTAGATGAATGGAGAAGTGAAGCTTACGAGAGCGCTAAAATGTTCAAGGTAAAGGTAAAAAAGTGGCATGATAGGAAGATTCTGAAACGTGAATTTAATGTTGGTGATAAAGTTTTGCTGTTTAGATCCCATTTCAGAGTTTCTCCAGGTAAACTACTTTCCAGGTGGGAAGGACCATTTCATATTGAGGAAGTTTATCGGTCTGGTGCAATTAAGATTAATAATTTTGAAGGCACCAAACCTCAAGTTGTGAATGGGCAAAGACTTAAACATTACATAGCAGGAGACCCTGTCGATGTTGATGTGAATATAATATACACAACAACCCATGAAGAACATGTTGCAGCCCTGTTTCAGACGCCAGCAGAAGCAGAATAAAGAAAAGGTATGTAGTACGGTAAGGAAACATCGCGAACCGCCATAAAAGTTCCGTATTACGAGTTTTTGCAAAATTAGAAAAATTCCGAACCTAAGTGGAGCCGGAGACGACCTCCAGGGAGTCCAGGCGCCCCCTGGCGCGCCCCCCCTGGGCCGCGCCGGGAGGCCGCCTGGACACCCGGGAGTCCGCCTCCGACCCCGCTTTGGTCCGTTACCTTCCTTTCTGTGCATAAATTTTTCCTATATATTTGCCCGGATTGTTCCGGCAACGTATCTTGCGATTTCGCGTGTTTTCTCTTCGGTCTGTTTCTGCCAGGAAATCTTTCAGCTAAATTTAGGTGCCATGGCTTCTCCAAGTTCCCCCAAAGACAAGTTCGTCGTCAACGTCATCAACCCTTACCTCGCTGAGGTGAAGAAGCACCCTCAGGTTGTTCAGATGAAGGACGGCATCCTTCATCAAGAAGATCTGAAGGGACCTATCAAGGAGGGGAGCATCCAGGCCAGGCTGGAAGAAGTGGAGCAAGAAGTCTTCGAATATAAGAAGATGATTGAGCGTGGTGTTGAAGCCAACTTTGACATCACCAACGAGCTGAAGAACTACTTCCTGAAGGAGATGAAGGAGATGTGGGAAAGAATCACCACGTCTGAAGAAAGAATTATAGAGCTCCGAGGGCAAATTAATGATCTACATAACCAGAACTGTGAGTATGAACTAAGGTTTATGCGCATGAGTTTGGGTGCTGAATGCAGGATTCAGGAGACGAGCTTGTCATATGAGACTTTAGCAAGATATCCATGGAAGCGTTTCGCCAAGGATTACGTGATCAACGCCAACAAGAATGATGAGTGAAATCTCCTGGGGTAATGGCATTCCCTTGGCTTGTTCCAAGCTTGGGGGAGTGCCCGGTATCTTTATCTTTACCTTTTGTCTTTTAGAGTCAAGTAGAGTCGTATCATGTCTAGGGAGGTTGTTATATGAGATAGGTGTGTGCATTGAGGTCTATCGCTCCTTCGGTGAAGAATTGTATCCGTGAGTGTGGAGTCGTCCATGATGGAATATTAATGAGAAGTTTATTGGTTCCTTTTGCTGCACTCGGTATTCTCTTCACGCAATCGACCTTATATGATGATTCTTATGGGGAGTATTGACCTTATGTCAGGTATGGCTGTGAAAACTTTATTTAATCTTGGCAAACATAGCTTTGGTCATAACAACACCCATGATTTTCTTAAAGTATCAACATAGCCAAAACATTTATGTTATTATGCTTGAAGTGTTATGTTGACAAGGAAGACAACTTGATGTGTTATGCTTATTTCAATGTTCATGCTTTATATTGCTTTGCATCTTAGTCATCATCAGTTGTCTGCTCTCTCAAAACCTTTGCTAGCCTAACTCTGTGCTAAGCGGTATTCTGCTTGTGCATCCATACCCTTAAAACCAATACCTTCCGTATGAGTCCACCATACCTACCTACTCGTGGTATTCCAATACCACTTCCTAAAGTATATAATTTATGTGTTATCCTTAAATGTTCAAAATCTTTTATTTTGTGCCTCTGTTTTAGCTCATGAGGAAGTAATAGCTAATTCATAGTCTTCTTGAGTTGGACAAGCTTCACCCCGGGATTGCATGTCTAATGTGCAAACCCATAATACGAGAAGGAACTGGCAAAGAGTGCACCCGGCTTAAAAATAATATAACAAACAAACCCTCCTTCACGCTTTGTTCATGAGAAATCAGAAAACTTTGGCAGTGATAAACAAAGGAGAATAAGAGGATGTTATCGTCCTCGTGCGGGAGCCGTTCCTCGAAACTTGTCCAGCTCAAAAAGCAATTGAGTTATCTATTAGCATTCGTTGACAAATCATGCACCCCTAAAAACTTGTTTTCATTCTGTTTGATTTGAGGATAGCACATGAGTTTTCCCTACTACCCTAGAGCAGGGCCTATCTTTTAATTTTAAGTTGAGTCAGTTATTTCTACTTCCTTCTATTTCTCAGAGAGAGCAGACGTTTGATGTTGATAAGGATTCATTCATATAGAGCCTGCATTAAGATTTGTCATATCATATCCTTGTTGACATTATCATTCGATAAGTAAGTTGTTTGTCATGCCCAGCTAAGGCAAATATCTTCCTTTGTGCTAACACTTTCACTTCTTGCCTATTAACATGTTATTTCAAAAAGCTTCAATTAATCCCATTAAAATATAAGAGCAAAAGTTAAAACTATTTGTTGTTCTTTGACCAAAGGACATGTTTGCCATGATATAATGAGTTTCCGTAGCCCTACTTTCGAATATAAGTGTTATCACTCTTTTATAAAGGCCTTATGAGTTGAAGATTGCTATTGATGATATTTGAGTTGGTAAAGAAACTATGATGCTTCTTGTCCGTATTCTATTCATCGACACTTCACTCTCTAAACTTGTGGACAGGTTTACCGAGTTCATATTCGCTTGGGGACAAGCGAGGTCTAAGCTTGGGGGTGTTGATACGTCCAAAATGCATCACTATTTTGTATCATAATTTATCCCTATTCATTGATATATTTCACGTTATGATGATGTTCTTATGTTGTTTTGGTCTATTTTACACAGTTTGCAACTTTCCGATGCCGGAACAGCAGACGCAGGATTCAGCAAGAAAAAGTGGATGCTGAGTTGCTATAGAAGAATACCTCCAAATTACCTGAAAATTGACGGGAGGTATTTTTCAGACGAATCACGAAGACACGCAAAAGGGGAGCCAGAGGGGGGCCACAGGGTGCCCAGGCGGCCTGGGGGCGCGCCCCCTGGCCGCGCCGGGGGGGCGCCTGGAGCCCCTGGCCCACCTCCGGATGCCCCCTTTTGCATATATGCTCTCCGTTATCCAAAAACCCTAGGGACGGGACTTTTTACGGAGTTCCGCCGCCGCTCCGAGGCGGAAACCTACAGAGAAGAAAAGGGCATCTCCGGCGGGCAGATTCCGTCGGGGAGATCACCTCCCGGAAGGGGAGATCGTCGCCATCGTCATCACCATCGTCACGGGCATCATCGAGATCATCATCAACATCATCCCCAACACTAGCACCATCTCCATCTTCATCCAAATCTCATCTTACCATCGCAACTCGTGTTGTAACTCGTACTACCTATCCTCTCTACTCCATCGGTGTTGATTACTACTTTGTGGTGAATGCTATTGAGTTTTATTGGAGAAATATTATTATGTCCAGATTGTTTATCACATATTTATCCCCACTGATCATGATCTCTTTTATGTCTTGTGAGTAGTTACCTTAGTTCTTGAGGACATGGGGAAAGTCTTGTTGTTAGTAGTCATATGCTGTTGAAGTAATATGTGTTGTTTGATACTTAAGTTGTGTTGTCATTCTACTAGTGGTGTTGTGTGAGTCGAACACCCAACACTTCGCCTTATTAAGGACCTAGGAGAATACATTGTGTATAAAGAATGCTTATGGTGGGTTGCCGGAGTGACAGAAACCTGAACCCCAGTTCGCACGCTTTTGCATAAGGGAATAATGGATCCTCGATCGTATTGCTATGGTTAGGCTTTTGCCTTAAATTCTATCTTGTATTTGCGGATGCTTGCAAGGTGTTTAATCATAAGAGTGCAATCATCTTAGTCTAGAGAGTGCACTAGCATAGATCCACCCACTCAACACTTATCAACACATAACATAGTATCGATACGGAATATGGCGAAAGCACATGACTACCTCTCCCGTGTGTCCTCAGGAACGCTTTAGTCTTTATAAGTTCAGTTGCTAGGCCTCTCCTTTGCTAAGAAAGGATTGGGCCATTTGTTACTCTCAGTATCTTTTACATTACTCGCTTTTACTTTCTTCCTGCTTATACCAAGAAAACCCCTAAAAGTTATCTTTCAATGCTTGCAGTAATTTCTTGCTCAGAATCGCTTTTCAATACCTTCTGCTCCTCGTTGGGTTCGACACTCTTACTTATCGAAAACGCTGCAATAGATCCCTTACGGTTGTGGGTCATCAAACGTGGATGAAGTAGTCGTACTCTTCGCGTTCCTCGTCACCGATGATCCCAGCGCCGAACGGATGGCACCTCCGTGTTCAACACACGTACGGTACAGCGACGTATCCTCCTTCTTGATCCAGCAAGGGCGGAGGAGAGGTTGTCGGAGATCCAGCAGCACGACGGCGTGGTGGTGGATGCAACAGGAAATCCTGCAGGGCTTCGCCGGCGCCCTGCGTAAGGAGTAGGAAGTGTGACGGGAGGGGGAGAGGCGCCAGAGGCTTTGGGGTGCGGCTACCCTCTCCCCCCAACTATATATAGGGGCCAGGAGGGCGCCGGCCCTAGGGAGATCAGATCTCGCGACGGCCAGAGGGGAGAAACTTGCCCCCCAAGGCATAGGGGGCGCCCCCTCCCCCTAGGGTTTCAACCCTAGGCGCATGGAGGGGGGCCCATGTGGTGCGCCAGCCCACCAGGGGCTGGCCCCTTCCCCCTTGCGGCCTAGGGGACCCACCGGGATGGGTGGCCCCACCCGGTGGACCCCGGGACCCCTCCGGTGGTCCCGGGACACTCCCGGTGACCCCCGGAGTTCACCCGATGGCCGAAACTGGACTTCCTATATAACATTCTTTACCTCCGGACCATTCCGGAAGTCCTCGTGACGTCTGAGATCTTATCCGGGACTCCGAACAACATTCGGGTTTCCATGTGCATGTATCTCTACAACCCTAGCGTCACCGAACCTTAAGTGTGTAGACCCTACGGGTTTGGGAGACACGCAGACATGACCGAGACGACTCTCCGGTCAATAACCAACAGCGGGATCTGTATACCCATGTTGGTTCCCACGTGTTCCTCGATGATCTCATAGGATGAACAACTGTGTCAAGGATTCACTCAATCCCGTATGTTATTCCCTTTGTCTATCGGTACGGTACTTGCCCGAGCTTCGATCGTCGGTATACCCGATACCTTGTTCAATCTCGTCATGGCAAGTCTCTTTACTCATTCCATAATCCATCATCCCGTGACTAACTCCTTAGTCACCTTGAGCTCAATATGATGATGTCTTACCGAGTGGGCCCAGAGGTACCTCTCCGTCATACGGGGTGACAATATCCCAGTCTCGGTTCGTACCAACTCAACAGACACTTTCGGAGATACCCGTTGCGTACCTTTATAGCCACCCAGTTACGTTGTGACATTTGGCACACCCAAAGTATTCCTATGGTATCCGGGAGTTGCACAACCTCATGGTCTAAGGAATAAATACTTGACACCGGAAAAGCTTATGCATTACGAACTATAAGATCTCGTGCTAGGCTGAGGATTGGGTCTTGTCCATCACATCATTCACCTAATGATGTGATCCCGTTATCAATGACATCCAATGTCCATGGTTAGGAAACCGTGACCATGTGTTGATCAACGAGCTAGTAACTAGAGGCTTACCAGGGACACGTTGTGGTCTATGTATTCACACATGTATCGCTGTTTCTGTACAGTACAATTCAAGCATGAATAACAGACAATTATCATGAACAAGGAAATATAATAATAATACTTTTATTATTGCCTCTAGGGCATATTTCCAACAATGTTATTGTTTGATTGCATTAGAATAACCGGAGTGCAAACCGTGCTACTGCTACCTCTTGAGCTTGCGTTGTTTTTCCCTTGAAGAGGAAAGGGTGATGCAGCACAGTAGCGTAAGTATTTCCCTCCGTTTTTGAGAACCAAGTTATCAATCCAGTAGGAGACTACGTGCGAGTCCCTTGTACCTACACAAACAAATAAGAACCTTGCAACCAACGTGATAAAGGGGTTGTCAATCCCTTCTCGGCCACTTGCAAAAGTGAGATCTGATAGAGATAATAAGATCAATATTTTTGGTATTTTGTTTTATAGATTGAAAGTAAAGATTGTAAAATAAAATTAAAGTAAATATCAATAGCTGATAGAAGATTGATATGATAAAAGATAGACCCGGGGGGCATAGGTTTCACTAGTGGCTTCTCTCAAGATAGCAGATTTCTACGGTGGGTGAACAAATTACTGTTGAGCAATTGATAGAAAAGCGCTTAGTTATGAGAATATCTAGGCATGATCATTGTATATAGGCATCATGTCCGTGACAAGTAGACCGAAACGATTCTGCATCTACTATTATTACTCCACACATCGACCGCTATCCAGCATGCATCTAGAGTATTAAGTTCATAAGAACAGAGTAACGCTTTAAGCAAGATGACATGATGTAGAGGGATAAACTGATGCAATATGATATAAACTCCATATTTTTATCCTCGATGGCAACAATGCAATACGTGCCTTGCTGCCCCTGCTTTCACTGGGAAAGGACACCACAAGATTGAACCCAAAGCTAAGCACTTCTCCCATTACAAGAAAGATCAATCTAGTAGGCTAAACCAAACTAATAATTCGAAGAGACTTGCAAAGATATTTAAATCATGCATAAAATATTTTAGAAAAGAATCAAATATTGTTCATAGATTGTAACGTAATGATGCTACAGTAACCCTTGGGGTTAAGTTCATAATTTTGCTAAACAAGCTTCTGATCATTATTGTCTCATGTTTCTTTCAATTTTCCCTTTGAATGCAAATTCAAATGCTAAGTGAAATTCTAAAATTGCTTAAACATGAAAACAAAATGTTCATTATGTGCCAAATAATCCTTTGTTAATATTGGTGGTGAAACAAATTTTTTTTGCAAAAGTCTTAAGTGTCCTAAACTAATTGGGACAGAAAGGATTAAAAGAAATTGCAGAAAGAAAAAGAAGAAGAAGGAAAGAGGATGTAAGAGAAAAGGGAGAGTGGGCCTCTGGCCCAGCTAGCCGCCCCAGACCGGCCCATCCCGACTCCCCCTCTCATCTTCTTTCTCTGTTCACAGGGACGCCGTGGCAAGCATCCGGCGGCGCCATGGCCGCGCCTGGCCACGTGTCGACCATCCGCCTACCCCCGGACCCCTACAAGACGCCGGCGTCCCTTCCCTCAAACCCTAAGCTCGTTTCCCTTATCCTCCCCTCCCTAACTCTCGGTTTCGGCGGCGCCCGAAGACTCCGTCGCCAGGGCCACGCTCAATCCCGCGCCAACCGAGCTCCCTACCGCCGGCGACCTCACCCAGTAGAACCACCGGCGTCCACTGCTTCGCCTACACCGAAGACCTCAAGCCCATCTCCTTTCCATCGCCGGAACGTCGCCTTCTTCTTCCTCCGGACGTCGAGCTCCACCGCGTCGATCCGCGTCACCTCGGGTTCCTCTGGCGCCCCCGGGCCTTCTCGTCAACGCTGGTGAGCTCCCCGTCGAAACCCCTCTGCCTCTCCTTTTCCTTTTTGCCGTGTCTAGCACCGTCGTCGTGATTGGCCGAGCCAAACTCCGTCGTGCTACCCGTCATCGTTGTCTTGGCCGTCCGAGTACGCCGATGTGCTCAGGGCATTACAGTGGTGCGGCATCACCTTTCAAACTGCCCGGGCGCGCGCTAGAACGACGGCCTCACCTTTCAAACTGCCCGGGCGCGCGCTAGACTTGCAAAGATTTTTTGAATTAAAATATTTCAGAATATTAATAAAACTTTGAAAAATCATATAAAATAATCTGTAACTCGGATGAAAATGTTTTATATATGAAAATCGCTCAGAACGACGAGACGAATCCGAATATGCAGTCCGTTCATCCGCCACACGTCCCTAGCATAGTGAACCTGCAACTTTCCCCCTCCGATTCATCTAACCGAAAACACGAAACGCCGGGGATACTTTCCCGAGTGTTATCCCCCTTCGCCGGCACCGTGTACCACCGCGTTAGAGCACCCTAGCACTGTGTGCTGACGTGTCGTGCTTCTCTGTTGCAACTGTTTGCTTTATATTTACTGTTTCTTCCCCCTCTTCTCTCTGGTAGACCCGAGGACCGAAGATGCCCCGGTGATCGACTACGGTGTCGACGCCCCCTCCTTCTTGCCAGAGCAACCAGGCAAGCCAACCCCCTTTGAGCATTCCGATATCGCCCATTCTTTCTCTCTTATGCTTGCATTAGAACTGCTACTACTTTTTGTATGATCCTATTCTGATGCATAGCCTGTTGTTGATACTGCTTTCGTACCTTACATGTTTATACTAAACTGCTTAGTATAGGCTGGTTAGAGATCCACCAGTGACCCCCCTACCTTGTCCCGACTGCCCCGCTGGATTATCAGAAGACCCGATCAACGGGATCAAAGACCAGGACCCGGCACCGCACATCACTTTCCCCTTAGTTGCTCGACACTACTGGGTTACTATCGAGTGCCGAGGGTGAGACCTCATCAGCACTTCTGATGTTAACCTTGTAGGTTAGTTCATCGGTAGTGGTCATCGAGGGTGATTCCTCTTTCTCCACTCCCGATAACGACACTGTCATGCAACTCCTCAAGAGTGGACCTCGAGGGTGACTCCTCTTTCGTTCACCTTGACGATAAACATCAGGTGGAATTCTATCGAGGGTGATTTCCTCAGGTTTTCCGTTGGTGTCAGACACACAGTTACTTTGGTTACTATGACTTTACACTGAACCTGGTTACTAAAGACGGGTCGACCCTGAGGGGTACCCGCGCGAGGTTAATTGCGAGTGATGTGTATTCGGGTTGACCTGGAAGGTGCCCGCGAGTTAAATACAAGGCGTGGCCGGGCACTCTCCCTTGCCACAAGTTCTCGAGACGGGGCGATGGGGTCACATATTCGTGAGTCTCTGCTCGTTACCGCGCGTTCCCAAGACACTAAACGGTTTGGATATTTGATCCAAGGGGCTTCTGGCCTGATAGCGCTAACCATCACGTGGGCATAGTATGGGCGTTCTGCGTCGTATGCATCAGCCGAAGCTTAACTGACGTCATTGTGACTGAGCGACGCGCGCCGGGTTGGACTGGTTAGGCTCCTACCTTTTTAAAGGAGGTTGCTAGGTCTGCTCACCGGCCGCCCACGCAACGTGCAGGAGTTCCCGGGGCGATTGGCCCATGACCCCTGGGGGCATAGGGTTTAGTCCGGCGTGCATGACCTCTCTATTAAGTCTAGGTCGGGTTGCGGCGTATTGTTTGGCCGAGGGTGGGCATGACCTGATGGTGTGTCCGGCCGGAGTTAAGCAATCGTGTTGGGTAAGTTGGTGCACCCCTGCAGGGAAGAAAACATCTATCGATAGCCTGTCCTACGGTAACGGACACTTGGAGTTGTATCCCGATCGCTACAACTAGAACTGGATGCTGAGGCATTGTTTGGATATGTTGCTTCGGGAGTCGAGAAAGGATCCCATAGCATTGGAACAACAACATAAATATGACTTATGTTATACTACTCTATTCCCCCCTTTTGCTACAAGACGGTGGTTTCCAGAAGATGCTAGTCTTCGATATGACTAGCTTTTCCCCCTCTTATTCTGGCATTCTGCAGCTTAGTCCACAGATACTACCCTTTTCATTGATACCGATGCATATGTAGTGTAGATCCTTGCTTGCGCGTACTTTGGATGAGTACTCACGGTTGCTTTGCTCCCCCTTTTTCCCCTTCTTTCTTCTTGTTGGTTGATGCAACCGGATGGTGGAGTCCAGGAGCCAGACGCCACACTTGACGACTGCTACTACCCCGACGGAGCCTACTACTACGTGGAGACAGCTGACGACCAGGAGTCGTTAGGAGGTCCCACGCAGGAGGCCTTGCCTTTTCGATCATTGATGCTTTTGTGCTAGCCTTCTTAAGGCAAACTTGTTTAACTTATGTCTGTACTCAGATATTGTTGCTTCCACTGACTCTTGTGTTTTCGAGCTTATGTATTCGAGCCCTCGAGGCCCCTGGCTTGTAATATAAAGCTTGTATTATTTTAATTTGTGTCTAGAGTTGTGTTGTGATATCTTCCAGTGAGTCCCTGATCTTGGTCGTACACATTTGCGTGCATGTTTAGTGTACGGTCAAATCGGGGGCGTCACAAGTTGGTATCAGAGTCGACTGCCTGTAGGAACCCCCCTTTTCAACTTCTTGGCCGAAGTTGAGTCTAGTCTTTGAAAAACCGTTTTACTAACTTGGCTGTGTGGCTTACGGGCCCACGTCGCCATTGGGTGGTATTAGGATCTTTTACTCCTCGTCTATACTCTGGGACTCTGAACTCTCTTCTATTCGGGTTTAACGAATTTACTAACTCTAACATTAGGATCCCGTGACCACATTCACCCCAAAGTTGGATAAGCCATAGTTTTCCTTAGGTTACTATTTTGAATGAGTACCCCTCTCTGTCTTGCCGACTACTATGTGGTACCCGTGGAACCTCGTTCATTCTACATGTTAGATAATGAATAATTCGTTGTCTTTGCAAATGCTCAATGCTGAACTACCCCTGTTACATGTTAGCAGGATGGTTAGACCAGGTGGTCGTGGCCGTGGTGGCAACGCTCCACCACCGCCCGAATTCGTGGCAGGAATGATGCAACAGTTTGAGCTGAATTGCCAGTTCATGGAAGGAGTGATGGCTCAGTTTCCTCGCCCAAATATGAATCAGCAGCCAGCCCTAGTAACTCTGCAAGACTTTGCGCAACTCAACCCTATCATCTACCGCATCTCAACTCAGCCACTGGATGCTGATGACTAGCTTCGTGACATCGATTTCGAGCTAGAGTCTGCTGATGTAGCCCCTGCCAACTATGTCACCTTCGCGGCATACTATCTGAAGGGCCCCGCTGCTCAATGGTGGGACATCCACAGGCGTACCCTACCTGCTAGAACGGTCACCACTTGGCCGGATTTCCAAGCCGCCTTCCGTGCCCGCTTCATTCCTCAGGGAATCATGGATAGGAAGAAGCGAGAGTTTCGCAACCTCATCCAAGGCAGCAAGTCTGTAGATGCTTATCAGCGAGAATTCTTGGACTTGTCCTGCTACGCTGAAGAAGACATTGCTACTGATGCTCGCAGGCAAGAAAAGTTTCGTGATGGACTTCACCCTAATATCAAGCTAGCACTTCTCGCTCATGACTTTGCCGACTTCGCCACCTTGGTGAACAAGGCTATTCAGGTTGAGACTGGTCTTCAGGAACACCAGGGATCCCTCAGGCACAACTGTGACGCTAGCTCATCTTCGGGCCCGTCCGCACAGAAGCGTCGGATTTGGATCCCCCACAACATGTATCGTCCAACTGCTCCTGCTCCAAGACCATCCTATGTTGCTCCGCGTCTGCCCCCTCCACCATCAAGGCAGCCTCTCCGGACTGCACCACCCCGAGCTCCTGCTCCCAATCCCAATGGTGATTTGTGCTTCAGATGTGGCCATCCAGGTCACCGTGCTAGGGATTGCAGTCAGAGCAAGAACCAGCTGGCCCTCCCTACAGCTGGCCGTTACAATCAGCCCCGCAATAAAAATGCCAGACCTTATGGTCGTGGTCAGGCTAACCACGTCGAGCTGAATGAAGCTCAAGACCAGCTTGCGACTGTGATGGGTACTCTTCTCGTGAACTCAGTACCGGCTTCTGTGTTATTCGATTCAGGAGCATCACATTCATTCATGTCAGAAAAGTTTGCTTACGCACACGACATTCGATGCGAGCCCATGAACACTCCGATAGTGGTACGCACCCCTGCGGGTCAGTGTCGAACCACCATGATTGGTCGCGACGTCCCCGTTGAAATTGAAGGGTTGGAATTCCATGTTTCTCCCATTATATTGGAGTCTTCTAATATTGATCTTATTCTGGGAATGGAATGGTTGAAAGCACATACTGCCTCTATCGTTTGCGCCACCAAAGTCGTTCATCTCCTACATCCATCGAATGAGATAGTAAGCTACCATGCTCAAGTTGTTCAAAATGCCGAGGCGCGACTTTATGCCTTGAATGCGCTGAACGCAGCACCTCTGGAGGGCATTGAGAAGATTCCAGTCATTCGCGATTTCCAAGATGTCTTCCCAGAAGAACTCCCAGGCATACCTCCTACGCGGGCTGTTGAATTTGTCATCGACTTGAAACCAGGCACCATTCCTATCGCCAAACGACCTTACAAGATGCCACCTCATGAGCTCCTTGAACTTAAGGAGGAAATCGACAAGTCTCTTCGCAGTGGATTCATTCATCCAAGTTCCTCTGCTTGGGGAGCACCTTCTCTCTTTGTGAAGAAGAAGGATGGCACAAACTGTTTGGTCCAAGTCTACCGTCCTATCAACCAAGCTAGAATTCAGAACAAATATCCACTTCCTCGGATCAACGATCTGTATGATCAACTGGCTGGTTCATCAGTTTTCTCTAAACTTGACGTGAGGTTGGGTTACCACCAGATCAGTGTTCGTGAAGAGGATATTCCAAAGACCGCATTCATCACTCGTTATGGTTCTTACGAGTACACTGTCATGTCCTTCGGTTTGACCAATGCTCCAGCGACATTCTCTCGTCTGATGAACTATATATATTCATGGATTACCTCGACAAATTCGTCGTGGTATATCTGGATGATATCCTGGTATATTCGAAGAATAAAGAAGAACATGCTGAACATCTTCGTCTTATTCTGGAAAAGCTACGAGAGCATCAGCTATATGCCAAGTATTCTAAGTGTGAATTCTGGCTACCCGAAGTAACCTACCTTGGTCATGTGATCTCCAAGGATGGTATTGCCGTCAACCCAGAGCGAGTTTAGGCTATTCTTGACTGGACCCCTCCCAAGAATGTCAAGCAAGTCAGGAGCTTTCTCGGACTCGCCAGCTACTGCCGTCGTTTTGTTGAGAACTTCTCCAAGATCGCCAAGCCACTGACCAATTTGCTACACAAAGGCGTTAAGTTTGAATGGACAGACAAATGTCAGGAAAGTTTCCAGGCTCTCAAGGACAAGCTGACTTCTGCCCCAGTGCTTGCTCCTCCGGATTCTCAGAAGGATTTCGTCATATATTGCGATGCTTCACGTCAAGGATTAGGCTGTGTCCTAATGCAAGAGCGCAGGGTGATTGCTTATGCCTCTCGTCAAGTGCGTTCTCACGAAGAAAACTACCCAGTTCATGACCTCGAGCTTGCAGCGGTTATTTATTCCTTGAAGCTATGGCGACATTACCTTCTCGGTAATCGTTGCGAGATCTTCACCGATCATCAGAGTTTGAAGTATCTGTTTACTCAGCCAGACCTGAACCTCCGTCAGCAAAGATGGATGGAGACTATAGCAGATTATAACGTGGGTATTTCCTATACCCCAGGCAAGGCTAATGTCATGGCCGATGCCCTGACCCGCAAGTCTTATTGCAATAACCACATGGTTCATAAAGCTCAACCCCGCCTGTATGAAGAGCTTTGCAAGCTGAACCTTCAACTAGTTCCACAGGGTTCTCTGAATAACCTTGTCCTGGAACCAACTCTTTTGAAAGCAATTAAGTCTGCTCAAGCCAAAGATGCTCACGTTGATATAATGAAAAAGGATCTTGCCTTAGAGAAATCCAGAGATTTCTCACTTGCTGAAGATGGGACCTTGTACTTCAAAGATCGCATAGTGGTACCCCGCTTCGAGCTTATGACTGAGAAGGTGATGAAAGAAGCACATGACACCCCTCTCTCTATTCATCCGGGAAGTACTAAGATGTATCTAGACATCCGTCAG
Organism: Secale cereale; assembly: GCA_902687465.1. Lineage (NCBI taxonomy): Eukaryota > Viridiplantae > Streptophyta > Magnoliopsida > Poales > Poaceae > Secale > Secale cereale. The sequence continues at coordinate 498,477,204 of LR738713.1, forward strand.
AAGTACTGGTGGTCTAACATGAAGCAAGACATTGCTCGGTATATCGAAGAATGTGACGTTTGTCGTCGCGTCAAAGCTGAACATCAGAAACCAGCTGGACTTCTGCAACCACTTCCGATTCCTGAATGGAAGTGGGATAAGATTCAGATGGACTTTGTCACTGGCCTTCCTAAGTCTCAGAAAGGTAATGATGCCATCTTTGTCGTCATCAACCAATTCTCGAAGGTTGCTCACTTTCTGCAAGTCAAGGAGACAATCACTGCTAGTCAATTAGCAAACTTGTATATCTCCAGAATTGTGTCACTCCACGGCATTCCGAAAGAGATCAGTTCAGATCGTGGTAGCATTTTCACTTCGAAATTTTGGGATAGTTTCCAAGAGGCAATGGGAACTCATATAACCTGGAGCACTGCTTATAATCCCCAATCCCAAGGCCAAGTCGAGCGAGTCAATCAAATTCTTGAAGACATGCTTCGGGCTTGTGTTATTTCTTTCGGTAAGAAGTGGGAAGTATTTCTCCCTTATGCGGAGTTCTCTTATAACAATAGCTATCAAGCTAGCTTGAAGATGGCACCCTTTGAAGTGCTTTATGGATGTAAGTGCCGAACCCCTCTGAATTGGTCAGAAACTGGGGAACGAGCACTCATTGGTCCGGACATTATTCAACAAGCTGAAGAGCAGGTTCGCATTGTCCGGGATAATCTCAAGGCGGCCCAGTCCCGCCAGAAGAGCAACTATGACCGGAAACACTGGGGTTCAACTTATCAACCCGGTGAATAAGCTTATCTGCGTGTCACTCCTTTGAGAGGCACCCATCGATTCGGTGTCAAGGGCAAGCTAGCTCCGCGCTACATAGGTCCCTTCCTCATTCTCGCCCGTCGCGGACTAGTGGCTTATCAACTAGAGTTGCCACCTCAGTTCTCTCACGTCCATGACATCTTCCACGTGTCGCAACTTCATCGTTGCTTCAAGGATCCGAAACGTGAAGTGGATCCGGAACTGATTGAAGTGCAAGATGATCTCACTTATAGAGAGCATCCGATCCGCATTCTTGAAGAAGCTGAACGTCGAACCCGTCGGAAGGTTACCAAGTTCCTCAAGGTACAGTGGTCAAATCATTCTGAAGATGAAGCCACTTGGGAAGTCGAGGATAATCTTCGGACAGAGTATCCCGACCTTTTCCCTTCTACCTCTTAATTCTCGGAACGAGAATTTATTTTAGAGGAGGAGAGTTGTAACACCCCGGTGTACTGATGCTACAGTAACCCTTGGGGTTAAGTTCATAATTTTGCTAAACAAGCTTCTGATCATTATTGTCTCATGTTTCTTTCAATTTTCCCTTTGAATGCAAATTCAAATGATAAGTGAAATTCTAAAATTGCTTAAACATGAAAACAAAATGTTCATCATGTGCCAAATAATCCTTTGTTAATATTGGTGGTGAAACAACATTTTTTTGCAAAAGTCTTAAGTGTCCTAAACTAATTGGGATAGAAAGGATTAAAAGAAATTGCAAAAAGAAAAAGAAGAAGAAGGAATGAGGCTCTAAGGGAAAAGGGAGAGTGGGCCTCTGGCCCAGCTAGCCGCCCCAGGCTGGCCCATCCCGATTCCCCCTCTCATCTTCTTTCTCTGTTCACAGGGACGCCGTGGCAGGCATCCGGCGGCGCCATTGCCGCGCCTGGCCACGTGCCGACCATCCGGCTACCCCCGGACCCCTACAAGACGCCGGCGTCCCTTCCCTCAAACCCTAAGCTCGTTTCCCTTATCCTCCCCTCCCTAACTCTTGGTTTCGGCGGCGCCCGAAGACTCCGTCGCCATGGCCACGCTCAATCCCGCGTCAACCAAGCTCCCTACCGCCGGCGACCTCACCCAGTAGAACCACCGACGTCCACTGCTTCGCCTACACCGAAGACCTCAAGCCCATCTCCTCTCCATCGCCGGAACGTCGCCTTCTTCTTCCTCCGGACGTCGAGCTCCACTGCGTCGATCCGCGTCACCTCGGGTTCCTCTGGCGCCCCCGGGCCATCTCGTCAACGCCGGTGAGCTCCCCGTCGAAACCCCTCTGCCTCTCCTTTCCTTTTTGCCGTGTCTAGCACCGTCGTCGTGATTGGCCGAGCCAAACTCCGTCGTGCTACCCGTCATCGTTGTCTTGGCCGTCCGAGCACGCCGATGTGCTCGGGGCATTACAGTGGTGTAGCCTCACCTTTCAAACGGCCCGGGCGCGTGCTAGAACGACGGCCCCGCTCAGACCCGCAACCGCTCGCCACTCGCCTCGCTCGCCCGATGCTTTTCCCCGCCGGAGCCCGACCTCCCCGCGCTGTGGCCACGACCTCGGGCATCGCTTGCCTACGCTGCGCCTGCGGCGCCCCGCCTCTCGCGCGCCTCGCCCCCCCACGCTGTAGCTGCTGCTGCATCGCTGCGCGCCGCGCCTAGCTCCGCTCCGGCCGAGCCCAGCGCCCAGCCGCGCCGCCCCATCCTGCTCCTCCCTGCCCCGTGCTGCTCCCCGCCGCGGCCTCCCGCAACTACCGGCCGCCTCCCAAGGTCACGCCGCCACTGCCGTAGCCTCCGCCGGCGCCGCCCGGCAGCGGTGCCTGCCCTGCGCCGCCCAGCACCCCCTTCCCCACGTCGCTCGCCGGCAGCTTCGCCGTTGTCGCGGCTCCTGCTCGCTCGCGGGCTGCATCGGGCGCACAGCGCCCAGAGATCGTGTGCCCGAACCCCGCCTGGCCGCTACACCCGCCCCGCTATGGCCCTCCTAGGCCTATGACGGATGGGCCTAACTCCCAAAAATAAATAAATAAAAGGGTTAAAAAAATGTGTTAAAATAGATTAATTAGTAATCAATCAATTAATTAATGAGTTAATTAAGGTAATTGATCCTGTTTAGCTAATCTAATTAAAGCGAATTAACCTAATCAATTAGTTAGTCTAACTAGCCTATTTCAGTTAGTCTGAGGCAATGACGTGCGGGCCCTGTTGGTCAGTTTGACTGGTCAACGTTCAAGTTGACCGCTGATGTCATCCTGACGTCATACTGCTGTAATAAAGATTTTTTGAATTAAAATATTTCAGAATATTAATAAAACTTTGAAAAATCATATAAAATAATCTGTAACTCGGATGAAAATGTTTTATATATGAAAATCGCTCAAAACGACGAGACGAATCCAAATACGCGGTCCGTTCATCCGCCACACGTCCCTAGCATAGTGAACCTGCAACTTTCCCCTTCCGATTCATCTAACCGAAAACACGAAACGCCGGGGATACTTTCCCGGGTGTTATCCCCCTTCGCCGGCACCGTGTACCACCGCGTTAGAGCACCCTAGCACAGTGTGCTGACATGTCGTGCTTCTCTGTTGCAACTGTTTGCTTTATATTTACTCTTTCTTCCCCCTCTTCTCTCCGGTAGACCGGAGGACCGAAGATGCCCCGGTGATCGACTACGGTGTCGACGCCCCCTCCTTCTTGCCAGAGCAACCAGGCAAGCCAACCCCCTTTGAGCATTCTGATATCGCCCATTCTCTTCTCTCTTATGCTTGCATTAGAACTGCTACTGCTTTTTGTACGATCCTATTCTGATGCATAGCCTGTTGTTGATACTGCTTTCATACCTTACATGTTTATACTAAACTGCTTAGTATAGGCTGGTTAGAGATCCACCAGTAACCCCCCTACCTTGTCCCGACTGCCCCGCTGGATTATCAGAAGACCCGATCAACGGGATCGAAGACCAGGACCCGGCACCGCACATCACTTTCCCCTTAGTTGCTCGACACTACTGGGTTACTATCGAGTGCTGAGGGTGAGACCTCATCGGCACTTCTGATGTTAACCTTGTAGGTTAGTTCATCGGTAGTGGTCATCGAGGGTGATTCCTCTTTCTCCACTCCCGATAACGACACTGTCATGCAACTCCTCAAGAGTGGACCTCGAGGGTGACTCCTCTTTCGTTCACCTTGACGATAAACATCAGGTGGAATTCCATCGAGGGTGATTTCCTCAGGTTTCCCTTTGCTGTCAGACACACAGTTACTTTGGTTACTATGAATTTACACTGAACCTGGTTACTAAAGATGGGTCGACCCTGAGGGGTACCCGCGCGAGCTTAATTGCGAGTGATGTGTATTCGGGTTGACCTGGGAGGTGCCCGCGAGTTAAATACGAGGCGTGGCCGGGCACTCGCCCTTGCCACAAGTTCTCGAGACGGGGCGATGGGGTCACATATTCGTGAGTCTCTGCTCGTTACCGCGCGTTCCCAAGACACTAAACGGTTTGGATATTTGATCCAAGGGGCTTCTGGCCTGATAGCGCTAACCATCACGTGGGCATAGTATGGGCGTTCTGCGTCGTATGCATCAACCGAAGCTTAACTGACGTCATTGCGACTGAGCGGCGCGCGTCGGGTTGGACTGGTTAGGCTCCTACCTATTTAAAGGAGGTTGCTAGGTCTGCTCACCGGCCGCCCACGCAACGTGCAGGAGTTCCCGGGGCGATTGGCCCATGACCCCTGGGGGCATAGGGTTTAGTCCGGCGTGCATGACCTCTCTATTAAGTCTAGGTCGGGTTGCGGCGTATTGTTTGGCCGAGGGCGGGCATGACCTGATGGCGTGTCCGGCCGGAGTTAAGAAAGCGTGTTGGGTAAGTTGGTGCACCCCTGCAGGGAAGAAAACATCTATCGATGGCCTGTCCTACGGTAACGGACACTTGGAGTTGTATCCCGATCGCTACAACTAGAACTGGATGCTGAGGCATTGTTTGGATATGTTGCTTCGGGAGTCGAGAAAGGATCCCGGAGCGTTGGAACAACAACATAAATATGACTTATGTTATACTACTCTATTCCCCCCTCTTGCTGCAAGACGATGGTTTCCAGAAGATGCTAGTCTTCGATATGACTAGCTTTTCCCCCTCTTATTCTGGCATTCTGCAGCTTAGTCCACAGATACTACCCTTTTCATTGATACCGATGCATATGTAGTGTAGATCCTTGCTTGCGAGTACTTTGGATGAGTACTCACGGTTGCTTTGCTCCCCCTTTTTCCCCTTCTTTCTTCTTGCTGGTTGATGCAACCAGATGGTGGAGTCCAGGAGCCAGACGCCACACTTGACGACTGCTACTACCCCGACGGAGCCTACTACTACGTGGAGACAGCTGACAACCAGGAGTAGTTAGGAGGTCCCAGGCAGGAGGCCTTGCCTTTTCGATCATTGATGCTTTTGTGCTAGCCTTCTTAAGGCAAACTTGTTTAACTTATGTCTGTACTCAGATATTGTTGCTTCCGCTGACTCTTGTGTTTTCGAGCTTATGTATTCGAGCCCTCGAGGCCCCTGGCTTGTAATATAAAGCTTGTATTATTTTAATTTGTGTCTAGAGTTGTATTGTGATATCTTCCAGTGAGTCCCTGATCTTAGTCGTACACATTTGCGTGCATGATTAGTGTACGGTCAAATCGGGGGCGTCACATAGATAATCTTGATCATAAACCCACAATTCATTGGATCTCGACAAACACACCGCAAAAGAATTACATCGGATAGATCTCCAAGAAGGTCGAGGAGAACTTTGTATTGAGATCAAAAGAGAGAGAATAAGACATCTAGCTAATAACTATGGACCCGAAGGTTTGTGGTAAACTACTCACAACTCATAGGAGAGGCTATGGTGTTGTTGTAGAAGCCCTCCGTTATCGATTTCCCCTCCGATGGAGCTCTGGAATAGGCCCCAAGATGGGATCTCACGGGTACAGAAGGTTGCGGCGGTGGAATTACAGTTTTGTGGTGCTCTCGGATGTTTTCAGGGTATATGAGTATATATAGGAGGAAGAGGCACATCGGTGGAGCAACGGGGGCCCACGGGGGTGGGGGCGCGCCTACCCCCCTGGGCGCGCCCTCCTGCCTCGTGGCCACCTCGTGGCTTCCCTGGCGTGTACTCCAAGTCTTCTATGTTGCGTTTGTTCCAAAAACAATCCTCCTAAACGTTTCATTCCATTTGGACTCTGTTCGATATTCCTTTTCTGTGAAACACTAAAATAGGCAAAAAAACAACAATTTGCACTGGGCCCTGGGTTAGTAGGTTAGTCCCAAAAATAATATAAAAGTGTATAATAAAGCCCAGTAAACATCCAAAACAGACCATATAATAGCATGGAATAATCAAAATTTATAGATACATTCGAAACATATCAAGCATCCCCAAGCTTAATTCATGCTCGTCCTCGAGTAGGTAAATGATGAAAATAGAATTTTTGATGTGGAATGCTACCCAACATAATTCTTAATATTTTTTTATTGTGTCATGAATGTTCAGATCTGAAAGATTCAAGACAAAAGTTTAATATCGACAGAAGAATAATAATAGTTCAAGCATACTAACAAGGTAATTATATCTTCTCAAAATAACATGGCCAAAGAAAGTTATCCCTACAAAATCATATAGTCTAGCTATGCTCTATCTTCATCACACAAAATATTTAAATCATGCACAACCCCAGTTTCAGCCAAGCAATTGTTTCACACTTCAATTTTTTTTCAAACTTTTCAACTTCCACGCAATACATGAGCATGAGCCATGGATATAACACTATATGTGGAATAGAGTGGTGGTTGTGGAGAAGACAAAAGGAGGAAGATAGTCTCACATCAACTAGGCATATCAATAGATATCAATGTGAGTGAGTAGGGATTGCCATGCAACGGATGCACTAGAGCTATAAGTGTATGAAAGTCAAAAAAAGAAAGTAAGTAGGTGTGCATCCAACTTGCTTGCTCACGAAGACCTAGGGCATTTCGAGGAGGCCCATCATTGGAATATACAAGCCAAGTTCTATAATGAAAATTCCCACTAGTATATGAAAGTGATAAAACAAGAGACTCTCTATCATGAAGATCATGATGCTACTTTGAAGCACAAGTGTGGAAAAAGGATAGTAGCATTGCCCCTTCTCTCTTTTTCTCTCATTTTTTTCTCTTTTCTCTTTTTTATTTGGGCCTTTTCTCCTTTCTTTTATGGCCTCTTTTTTTCTTTTCTCTTTTTTTATTTCTCCGGAGTCTCATTCCGACTTGTGGGGGAATCATTGTCTCCATCATCCTTTGCTCACTGGGACAATGCTCTAGTAATGAAGATCATCACACTTTTATTTACTTACAACTCAAAGATTACAACTCCAAGCTAGAACAAAATATGACTCTATGTGAATGCCTCCGGTGGTTACCGGGATGTGCAATGAATCAAGAGTGACATGTATGAAAAATTATGCATGGTGGCCTTGCCACAAATACAATGTCAACTACATGATCATGCATGGCAATATGATGATGATGAAGCGTGTCATAATAAACGGAACGCTGGAAAGTTGCATGTCAATATATCTCGGAATGGCTATGGAAATGCCATGATAGGTAGGTAGGGTGGCTATTTTGAGGAAGTTATATGGTGGGTGTATGGTACCGGCGAAAGTTGCGTGGTACAAGAGAGGCTAGAAATAGTGGATGGGTGAGAGTGCGTATAATCCATGGACTCAACATTAGTCATAAAGAACTCATATACTTATTGCAAAAATCTACAAGTCATCAAAACAAAGTATTCAACGCATGCTCCTAGGGGAAGGGTTGGTAGGAGTTAACCATCGCGTGATCCCGACCTCCACACAAAGGACGACAATAAATAAATAAATCATGCTCCAACTTCCACTACTAGAAATCCACGTTTTACCTAGGGCCATATACCCTAGGTGAAATGCAAATAACCATAGGGAAAGACTTTACCTAGAGCTTGCCCTAGGTAAAGAACCCTAGGTGTAGTATAGTCGGGAAAGAGCTCTTTCCCTAGAGTGCATGAGTCAAGCTCTAGGGAAACCATCTTTACCTAGGGGCACAAACCCTAGGGAAAGATTGTGGGGTCCATCTAAATTATGCCACCCCACAACTTTCCCTAGAGCTCTTTCCCTACCAGATGTTTGAACAATACCCTAGGGATACATCATATTCATACCTTTCATGTACAAATATGCAATTTGAATATAAATTCAAATTCATATCTACCATAATTCAAATAATTAAATTCAAAGCAATATTTCAAATTTATAAATCACATCCAAAATTCATCATACACATCAAATTCATAATGAGTGAACACATACATCAGATACATGGTCAACTTATAGCTGAAGTTAATTATTGAAAGTAGAACACCTTGACCAATATGTACAAGCAACATTGGTCACGCTGAGTATCAAAAAACTTGTTACAACATGCTATCTATACATGCACCCAAAATTATTAACTATCAAGAGGTTGCCTTCCCAGGAGAGACAAAGTTGAGTTAGTTCTAGATGCATTATCAATAAAAATCCAACCATCACTACGACACCTGCGTCAGGCTCCAGATTCAAATGTTGGGGAGAAGCATCCAAAGTGACATTATGGTCCTGAAATTATGTTGACAAGCAGTTTAGCACATAGTTATAAGGCTTGAATATTCAGGTAGAATTTTGGTAGCAGAATCATAATTTGCACAATATGGACAGGAGAATGGAATCCCTCCCCATAGCCCACATACCCCTGGCAATGAAAATATATGATCATGCTTCGCACGGAAGCAGCAGAACCATACATATCACCACACCTAGCGCTTTGCACATCGCAGAAGCATGCATTTGAACATCAAAATTGCAGGAACATACAAAGTTTGTATAATCCAAAGTTAATTTCAGAAAACTTACATGATCTGCATGTTCCTGAGCACACAAATTTAGTGGTTCTTGGCTCGTTTCAAGGATCTGCAAGATAAGGGCCCAGTTGTGAAAACATGCATGGGCATGCTCATGTAAATCAACTTGTACATTAGCCATGTCTCAAATAGATTAAAATACATACATGGCCAGTTAAGCGATGTCTTCTGTATACACTACTCGGATCATGCTTACTCAGTTCTACAGGAAAAACAAAGCAAAGGAAAGGATAGCTCTATGGATTAGTGTTCCCCTAGTTCTGTGAAGTTTCAGCTGAATTTGAGCTGCAGAAAATAGCAGAAAAGAAACTATGCAATCAAAATATACTAAATCTATTGATATGGTATTTATAGCTCCCAATTACAATAACAAAGGTAAAATAATTTGCTGATACTCCATTAGATGTTTATTTTATGCATGGAAACGAATTTAAGCAAATCATCGCTCTAAAATCTATAACTGACAGAAGCAAAATGGTCTTACAACCGTGCAAGAGCTCCCCCCCCCTTTGAGATGCATGTACATATACCGGTGAATCTGCATCCCAAGTTGATGTCTGCAAGCTAGAAAACAACAATGTAGTCTCTAAACAATCCTTGGTACCTGTAAATCATGAAAACATTCAGTCAGGAAATATGTTTTAAGTTAACAAAAAGGTAGTGCAGGAGAGACGACTACCAAGGATATCATTCCAAGTCATAGCAACAAAGAACATAAACCTGAAATGGGATCATTAGAAGGAAGATTGTTCCAGCAACCATCACAATTTCCCTAAAAAGAGAGGATAAAAGAGTACTACCTATCAACAACTTTGGTTGCTTTGCCCACAAAAACAATCAACAATCTAGTTGTCATAGTATCCAGGGCACTAGCATGCAATGGCAGAGCGTCATGGGGGCAAACCTGGGCGGTCACCCCCAGCGAAAAGGAATTTTTGTAGTACCAGGTAGTAGTACTGCACACTACAACCAATAAGGCGCAGTTATCACATCCTTCTCACGCTCTGCATCGGAGACAAACAAGTAGCAACCCAATACTGTAGCGCGTCTTCTGCTCTATTGTCTAGCACAGACTTTGCGATCGGCGACGCGTGAGTGTGGGATCAGGGAATCGGGACACATGCCACTAGAGCCTGCCGGCGTTGGGGCCAGATGCCAGAGGCTGGTGCTTAGAGCTCCTGGGCTCCTCTAGTCACAATCGTGCTTAGGCATCAAGCCACTGCCAGCGGTGTGTAAAAGTGAGGTTGTGAGCAGCAAGAGCAGTCTAGCCTCCCTCTCCCAACTGAGAATTTAATTAGTACTCCCTCCGTAAACTAATCTAAGAGTGTTTGGATCACTATTTTAGTGATCTAAACGCTCTTATATTAGTTTACAGAGGGGGTATTTTGGTTCAGTTTCATTTGTTACAAAGTAGCTTATATATAATTAATGTTAGAAATATATTTTGTAATCTAATGTGGATTCGATCAATGTAATTATCTATGTTCTCAATATTCTGCAAATTCTAATTTGTTTAACTGGATGGCATTCGTGAGCGTCTGCGAACAGAAAAAATTAACTAGCATGGTTGTTAAAGTAACAAAGATAGTGCAATTTTTGCTTCGCGGATATGCAGACGCTGTCCGCTTGGATCCCTTCAGTCGTATGATTTTGTATTTGATTTTTTGATTTATCTTTGCCCCCTAGATTTCTTTCAAGCTCTGCCACCTCTAGCATGGCCAACCTGCATCATAGATACCATATGTCTTTAAATCTGAACTTGAACTAAAAAGATTTACCTACTAGATCTTCTATGTGAAAGTGCTACTTTTAAGTCCTGGATCTGGGCAAAACGTGCAAGCTGAAACACCTAAATTGATGGACATGTGCTACTAAACCTGCAGAAGCGGACGTGCAAAGGGAAAATTGATATTCTGCCACAACGGCAAGCTAGCCGAAAGCAACAGTCGGGTAATCTATGCATAATTTATTAACAAGCAAATCACAGAGACGAGCATCTCTTGCGAGATCTGCACACCGAACACATCAGAACATATACATCTACCTAAACTAGAGAGGAAGAGACAGGGAGAGAACCTTTGGAGAGAAGTCGAGGTGGTGGATGCGATCTTGTTCTAGCAGCGAGGTGGATGCCGTTGTCCTCGCCGTAGTGCTTGAGGTGCAGGAGGGGAGGGGGCCGTCGGGTAGGAGCTCGTCGGGGTGGTGCTCATCGGGAACAACCGCGTAAAGGAGGAGCTCGAGGTCGAGGAGGCGTTGAGGAGGCGACGGTGGTGGCGGCAGTCAGATCCGCGTGAGGACATCGTGCCCACCGCCAGATGGTTCGCCTTGGTCACCGATGTGGTAAAGAAGGGAAAGAAGAGGCGACGCGGCAGAGTAGGGCTGGTAGGGGCGCGGCGGGGTGGTGGCGTGCGGCGGGCCATGGCGATGTGGGAGAGGAAGATTGCAGAGAGAAGGGAGAGGGGGATTTTCTCCGGCGGCGGCGAACGCTTTGAGGCACGGGTGAATGAGACCTAATTTAGTCGAAATTTTTGGCACTGCGCGCCCTTTCTCACTTCGCTATCTGACTACAGAGTGGGCCCTGGGGGATAAAAGGCGCGCGTGTCGACGCGGGATGCCATCTCTTCGTGTTTTTCGGGATGGATGGTATGCACGTGGCACCATGACTTGGGAAATTTTATTTTCCAGTTTTTTTTCAGCAGAAATGTCTTTCCCTAGAGGGGTACTATTCATTACTTTTCTTTCCCTTGAGGAGATTAATAAGCTCTAGGTGAAGGCCTTGGCCCTAGGTAAATCATGGATTTCTAGTAGTGTTCATCACATAACGGTTCACCATACGTGCATGCTACGGGAATCACAAACTTTAACACAAGTGTTTCTTGAATTCACAATTACTCCACTAGCATGACTCTAATATCATCATCCTCATATCTCAAAACAATCATCAAGTATCAAACTTCTCAAAATATTCAATGCACTTTATATGAAGGTTTTTATTATACCTATCTTGGATGCCTATCATATTAGGACTAATTTTATAACCAAAGCAAATTACCATGCTGTTCCAAAGGACTCTCAAAATAATATAAGTGAAGCATGAGAGATCATTAATTTCTATACAATAAAACCACCACCATGCTCTAAAAATATATAAGTGAAGCACTAGAGCAAAACTATCTAGCTCAAAAGATATAAGTGAAGCACATAAAGTATTCTAATAAATTCCGATTCATGTGTATCTATCTCAAAACGTGTGTACAGCAAGGATGATTGTGGTAAACTAAAAAGTAAAGACTCAAATCATACATGATGCTCCAAGCAAAACACATATCATGTGGTGAATAAAAATATAGTCTCAACTAAAGTTACCGATAGACAAAGACGAAAGAGGGGATGTCTTCCCAGGGCATCCCCAAGCTTAGGCTTTTGGTTGTCCTTGAATTTTAACTTGGGGTGCCTTGGGCATCCCCAAGCTTAGAGCATCTCCAGCCACGCCCCCAACATGCCCTCCCCAGGCGATTCTTTCGCGCGGGCGCTCAAAAATCGGCCCAGCCGCGCCCCCAGAAGCCCAATTTTCGCCGGCTCGGGCCGAATTTGGCGCCAGCGGACCCAAGCCGAACCCGGCGCGCTCGGGGGCGCCGGGCGAAACAGTTTTGGCGCGAAAGAGCCGCTGGCCCGCTGAGTCAGCGACACTCGCCTCGTTGATCTCAAAACTCCTCGGTTTCCCGTGGGGAATCAATGCCAAGGCTACCGCCGGTCAGCCTTCCATTGATTCCTCACCACGGGGCGGCTCTTCACACGCAGCACGACGATGCCTCACTCCCCAGCACACGTACACACGTCCCCGTGGCGGCTATAAAAATGGCGCCCCACCCCCGCCGCTGGCCACACACACCGTGCTCTCTCCATCTCTCTCTCTCTCTCTCTCTCCGCCGACGCACCTCCCCTCTCCTCCATCCAGCCACGGCGACGATGTGCGAGTGTTTCCCCAGCGACGGAGCGGCGGCCAACGGCTTCGGCCGCCGCTCACTGCATGCATGGGAGGCGCACCTACTTTCCGAAGCGAACATCCCGGCGCTACGGATGGAGGCTCAGCGCCGACGGTGTCCCCGTCCCCCCACTACGGACGATGCGCGCGTCCCGACTACTTCGCCGGCGAGGTCGACCGCGTCCGGTCGACGCTGACCGAGGAGCAGCGCGCCTCCCCGCACTACGCTGTCGACAACCACGGGGCGTGGGCGGCGTACTTCCAGCGCCGGTAGGAGCAGCGCCTCACCTCCACCAACTGGGCACCGGTGGTGGGGGGCCGGTGGAACAGCGGTGGGCGACGCCTCTGGTGGTCTGCCCCTGGTCGGACGCTCCACAAGGTGCTCACGTACCTCGAGGGCGGCAACGACCCGCTGCTTAGTTACCCGGCCGCCACCACGGCCCCCCACCATGGCGCTGGGCAATGGATGCCCCGGAGGTTCATCTCCGGCTCGTCCTCCTCGTCCTGATCCTCCATGCACTCCTCTGGCTCAGCAGCGGTGTTCAGCGTCAGGCCGAGCCGGCGGCAGAGACCCCGCTCGGCCGGCATCATCATCAACTAAGGCGGGCGCGCTTCCTCCTCGGCTCCTCTCCACTTCGTCAAGCCGAAGAAGGAGACGGGACTCGCCGCCGTGAAGAAGGAACCTGAGCTCGCTCCCGTGAAGACGGAGCCCGGGCTCGCCGGCGGCGACCAGGAGACGATCGACGACGCGGCGGCGTTGAAGTGAGCGCAGGACGACTGGGCGCGGATGGAGATGGAGCGCCAGGGTCGCGCCTATGAAGAGCTCGCCGCACGGCACCGGAACCGGCGAGGCCGCGACGAGGGAGGCGTCGTCGTCCTCGACGACGACAGTGACGACGGCGCACCACCGGCACCGGTCCGTCAGGGCGACGCTGGCCAGGGATCCAGCAGGGGTGGCATCCGCGTCAAGGAGGAGAAGGCCGCCGCCGACGGCGACTTCGCCGCGCTCAGCGCGTTCTTCGCGCCATAGAACGGCGTTAATAAAATGTTTATGTAATAAAACTATGCTATAAAATGTTTTTTTCGCCGTACTTTAGATGCATTTCTATTTTGTATTAAAAAATATTGCACCTCCTGGGGGCGACCCTGGGGCCGGCGGCTAGGGGCCCGAAAGCCCCCACACCGATTTTAGCGCCGGTACACCCCCAGGCGGCGATTTTAATCGCCTCCTGGGGGGGCCAACGGCTGGAGATGCTCTTAGGAACTTGCCACTCTTTGTTCCATAATCCATCAAATCCTTACCCAAATACTTGAAAACTTCACAGCATAAAACTTAGCAAAAATCTCGTGAGCTCCGTTAGTATAAGACAACAAACCACCACTTTAAGGTACTGTAATGAACTCATTCTTTATTTATATTGGTGTTAAACCTAATATATTCCAACTTCTCTATGATTCATACCCCCCGATACTACTCATAGATTCATCAAAATAAGCAAACAACACACGAAAAACAGAATCTGTCAAAAACAGAACAGCCTGTAGCAATCTGTAACTTTCGAATACTTCTGTAACTCTATTTTTTTGAAATAAATTGGTGGACTTGAGGAATTTGTCTATTAATCATATGCAAATAGAATCAACTTAACATCACTCTCCAGTAAAATATGGCAGCAAAACTCGTGAGTGCAAAAGTTTCTGTTTTTTACAGCAAGATCGCAAAAACTTCACCCAAATCTTCCCAAAGGTTCCTTGGCACAAACAAACGATTGTATTCAGCCGGATGAAAACAGCGAATGCAAGCCGCGTGCGTTCCTCGACACGTGTCCCCTAGCCCATCCACCGCTTCCCCCTCGAGAGTCTGCCTTATCTCTTCGCACGGGCTCTCCACCGCACGTCCTCCTCACACAATTTTTCCCCTTTTTCTCCTCTCGGGCTCCCATGGCGACGCAGTCCAGCCACCTACACTTCTGCAATTCGAAGAGGAGCGACGCGCGGCGAGTCCTCTGGCGCAATACGAAGGGGACGTGCGGCCGTTGCCGGCGATGTGATGCCTTGGTCGTCGGCTCCCGTCGGTGCTGCGTAACTCAACCATGGCCATGGGTGCTGCAATGCAGCAAGTCGACCACGGCCACGGGAGCTGCGACGCAGCATCTCGTCCACGGTCGCCATATTGTGATGCAACCTCGCCGGCGCGCTGGCCTTGAGATGCAGCCTCGTTGGTGCTACTGGTGCTGCAGTCACCGGCGGTATAGCTACAATGGAGCGCTCGTCGGCATAAACTCGTGCTCTGATTCAGCCCTCGCGAGGGCGGCTCCTGATGCTGATGCAGTCCAGCCTTCACCTGCGGAGCTCGGTGCTGCAATGGAGCTTCACATGGCAGCTCCCTGTACTCCGGTATAGCGCTCGCCGCTGGTGCTACAACGCGGCTTGAAGGAGGAGGGCGGACGCCGCGGCACTCGTTGTTCTGTTGCAACGCAGCACATAAGGGGGTAGCTGGGAGAAGGCGGCAGTCGCTGCCGGTGCTGCAACTCATACTTGTCGGCGGCTCCCTGTGATCCAATAGCAGCACTCACCGGCGGCTTCCGGTAATGCATCGTAGCACTCGCGGGGCGACTCCCGGTGCTGCGAGATCGAAGCAGAGAGGACTGGTTGTGCAATGTGAGGGGAGTTGTGCTTGTGTTGACTATTCCACGGGCTCAGAAAAAGGATCGGACGGTGCTGTCAGGTTGATCAAACGGTCTGCGAGGCGGCTTAAAATATCCCAGCATCAGCCGAATGATTTGTAACAGCAACACAAAACCACATCTAACCAGAAGCTAGATGAATTATTTATTACTAAACAGAAGCAAAAGAAAAGAAAAATAAAATTGGGTTGCCTCCCAACAAGCGCTATCGTTTAATGACCCTAGCTAGGCATGATACAAGAATAGATCTAGATATTGCCATCTTTGGTAGGCAATCCATAAGTGGCTCTCATAATAGACTCATAAGGTAATTTGATTTTCTTTCTAGGAAATTGTTCCATGCCTTTCTTTAACGGAGATTGGAATCTAGTATTTCCTTCCTTCATATCAACAATTGCACCAATCGTTCTAAGGAAAGGTCTACCAAGAATAAGAGGGCATGTCGGATTGCAATCTATATCAAGAACGATGAAATCTATGGGCACATAATTCCTATTTGCAACAATAAGAACACAATTAATCCTTCCCATAGGTTTTTTAATGGTAGAATCCGCAAGATGCAAATTTAAAGAACAATCATCAAGTTCATGGAAACCTAACATATCACACAAAGTTTTTGGAATTGTGGAAACACTAGCACCCAAATCACACAAAGCATAGCATTCATGATCTTTAATCTTAATTTTAATAGTATGCTCCCACTCATCATAAAGTTTTCTAGGGATAGAAACTTCTAATTCAAGTTTTTCTTCATAAGATTGCATTAAAGCATCAACTATGTGTTTGGTAAAGACTTTATTTTGACTATAAGCATGAGGGGAATTTAGCACGGATTGCAACAAGGAAATACAATCTATCAAAGAGCAATTATCATAATTAAATCCCTTGAAATCCAAAATAGTGGGTTCATTGCTATGTAAAGTTTTGACCTCTTCAATCCCACTTTCAACAATTTTAGCATCAAAAACTAAAAACTCTGAATCATTGGGACACCTTTTAAGTAAAGTTGACTCATCTCCAGTCCCATCTTTATCAAGATTCATATTAGAAAACAAGGATTTAATAGGAGACACATCAATCACTTTTAGATCTTCATCTTTATTATCGTGAAAACTAGAAGAAAACGCTTTCACAAAGCAATCTCTTTTAGCACGCATCCTAGCGGTTCTTTCTTTGCACTCATCAATGGAAATTCTCATGGCTTTGAGAGACTCATTGATATCATGCTTAGGTGGAATAGATCTAAGTTTCAAAGAATCATCATCAAGAGAAATTATATCCACGTTCCTAGCCAACTCATCAATCTTAAGCAATTTTTCTTCAAGCAAAGCATTGAAATTCTTTTGCGAATTCATAAATTCTTTGACACTAGTCTCAAAATCAGAGGGAATATTATTAAAATTTCCATAAGAGTTGTTGTAGGAATTACCATAATTATTAGAGGAATTGCTACGGAAAGGCCTAGAATTAAAGTTTCCTCTATATGCGTTGTTACCAAAATTATTCCTACCAACAAAATTCACATCCAAGGAGTCATTATTATTCTCAATCAAAGTGGACAAAGGCATATCATTAGGATCCGAAGAAACACTCGTATTAGCAAATACTTTCATAAGTTCATCCATCTTTTCACTCAAAACACTAATCTCTCAATAGCATATACTTTTTTACTAGTAGATCTTTCGGTGTGCCATTGAGAGTAATTAACCATAATATTATCTAGGAATTTAGTAGCTTCCCCTAAAGTGATTTATATAAAAGTGCCTCCCGCGGCCGAATCTAAACGATTTCGAGAAGAAAAATTCAATCCAGCATAAAAGTTTTGTATAATCACCCATAAGTTCAAACCATGTGTAGAGCAATTACGTATCATTAATTTCATCCTCTCCCAAGCTTGTGCAACATGGTCATGATCAAGTTGCTTAAAATTCATAATATTGTTTCTAAGAGAAATAATCTTAGCAGGAGGAAAATACTTAGAGATAAAGGTATCTTTGCACTTATACCATGAATCAATACTGTTGCTAGGCGAAGAACAGAACCAAGTTTTAGCACGATCTCTAAGCGAAAATGGAAATAGCTTTAATTTAACAATATCATTAGTATCTCTCTTCTTTTGCAAATCGCACAAATCAACAAAGTTGTTTAGATGGGTAGCGGCATCTTCACTAGGAAGGCCAGAAAATTGATCTTTCATAACAAGGTTTGACAGAGCAACATTGATTTCACAAGATTCAGCATCGGTAATAGGAGCAATCGGAGTGCTAATAAAATCATTATTGTTGGTATTGGAAAAAATCACATAATATGGTATTGTCTTGAGCCATAGTGATGAACAAGCAATCCAACACACAAGCAAACAAGAAGCAAGCGAAAAGAGGCGAACGGAAAAAGGGCAAATAAAACTGCAAAGGTGAAGTGGGGTAGAGGAAAACGAGAGGCAAATGGCAAATAATGTAATGCGAGGGATAAGAGTTTGTGATGGATACTTGGTATATGACTTTTCGTAGATCTCCCCGGCAACGGCGCCAGAAATTCTTCTTGCTACCTCTTGAGCTTGCGTTGTTTTTTCCTTGAAGAGGAAAGGGTGATGCACCACAGTAGCGTAAGTATTTCCCTCAGTTTTTGAGAATCAAGGTATCAATCCAGTAGGAGACTACGCGCGAGTCCCTCGTACCTACACAAACAAATAAGAACCTTGCAACCAACATGATAAAGGGGTTGTCAATCCCTTCTCGGCCACTTGCAAAAGTGAGATCTGCTAGAGATAATAAGATAAATATTTTTGGTATTTTGTTTTATAGATTGAAAGTAAAGATTGCAAAATAAAAGTAAAGTAAAGATAAATAGTTGATGGAAGATTGATATGATAAAAGATAGACCCGGGGGCCATAGGTTTCACTAGTGGCTTCTCTCAAGATAGCAGATTTCTACGGTGGGTGAACAAATTACTTTCGAGCAATTGGTAGAAAAGCGCATATTTTTGAGAATATCTAGGCATGATCATTGTATATAGGCATCACGTCCGTGACAAGTAGACCAAAACAATTCTGCATCTACTACTATTACTCCACACAAAGACCGCTATCCAGCATGCATCTAGAGTATTAAGTTCATAAGAACAGAGTAACGCTTTAAGCAAGATGACATGATGTAGAGGGATAAACTCATGCAATATGATATAAACCCCATATTTTTATCCTCGATGGCAACAATACAATACGTGCCTTGCTGCCCCTGCGGTCACTGGGAAAGGACACCGCAAGATTGAACCCAAAGCTAAGCACTTCTCCCATTGCAAGAAAGATCAATCTAGTAGGACAAACCAAACTGATAATTCGAAGAGATTTGCAAAGATATTTAAATCATGCATAAAATATTTTAGAAAAGAATAAAATATTATTCATAGATAATCTTGATCATAAACCCACAATTCATGAGATCTCGACAAACATACCGCAAAAGAATTACATCGTATAGATCTCCAAGAAGATCGAGGGGAACTTTGTATTGAGATCCAAAGAGAGAGAAGAAGCCATCTAGCTAATAACTGTGGACCCGAAGGTCTGTGGTAAACTACTCACAACTCATCGGAGAGGCTATGGTGTTGATGTAGAAGCCCTCCGTGATCGATTACCCCTTCGGTGGAGCTCTGGAACAGGCCCCAAGATGGGATCTCACGGGTACAGAAGGCTGCGGCGATGGAATTAGTGTTTCGTGGTGCTCTCGGATGTTTTTAGGGTTTATGAGTATATATATAGGAGGAAGAGGCACGTCGGTAGAGCAACGGGGGGCCCACGAGGGTGGGGGGCGCCTACCCCCTAGGCGCGCCCCCTGCCTGGTGGCAACCCCGTGGCTTCCCTGGCGTGTACTCTAAGTCTTCTGTGTTGCGTTTGTTCCAAAAACGATCCTCCCAAAGGTTTCATTCCATTTGGACTCCGTTTGATATTCCTTTTCTGTCAAACACTGAAATAGGCAAAAAAACAGCAATTTGCACTGGGCCTTGGGTTAGTAGGTTAGTCCCAAAAATAATATAAAAGTGTATAATAAAGCCCATTAAACATCCAAAACAGATAATATAATCGCATGGAACAATCAAAAATTATAGATACGTTGGAGACGTATCAGCTACAACGAGTCTCTAGGTTTCAACGATCGTCAGCAAGGCAAGTTCATACTTTGATCATACTTTTTGATACCCAGTTTTTATTGCATTAGTTATGTCCTGAAACACGTGCATGAGTAGGACTGGTTACATTGATGATTCCTTGTAGTTCATGAGGTAGGAACCGAATGACTTGAGGTCAATCTCGGGAATATACGCTTTGTTACTAATTTCTTAGCCATGCTTGTAGACGTGGATTGTTATGAGAATTTCATGGAAGCTGTGAGTGTAATAACAACTAAGGGTTTCTTTAAGGTGGAAATTTAATACACATCTGGGTGGATTGGTTGTGGCACCCTGGGGATGGACCAGTGGTTGTCAGGGCGCCTGGGGATATACCAGCGCTGTCCGAGGAATGCCACCCAGGCTCAAAGGGAACATATATCATTCATGCCTAGAAACTTTCGTGTGCATCCACAAGCCATTATGGGCTCTAGCATAGTTGAGTATGTTGTGTGACCTCTTTCAGTGGTAGACTAGCAGATGTAGCGTATATAGGTGTAACGGTCTACCCGGGGGAAAAGAGTTAATGATTTTGAAAGATTGTGTCTCAGTCATCCGTTTATCAAACACCATGCAGTGTGAGAAATTAAACGGAGGCGATCGAGTCTTGTGGGGAAAAATGCACAAAGCTCTCCAGAGTGTAAAAACTATTCATGAGTAGCCGTGTCCCCGGTTATGGACATCGTGAGTATCCTGGTATTTGAATTATGGATTGATCTCAACACTTTATTTAACTTGATGGGTTAATAATGACTTTGTGGTTTTGGGATTGAGATGGGGGTAACATTCTCAATGTTCACGTTTAATTTAAAATAAGTAGTTAATAAAATACATTCCTTTGTTGTTGGGAAAAACTAGCTTTATGCAAAAAATTAACCTTAACATCCACTACCAGCCAAAAATGCATATAGATGTAGACATTGCTCATTACTCTTGCTACAGTGTGTTCTTGCCAGCATATTCAATGTGCTGACCTACATGGCTGCAACGTATCCTATTGCAGAGTTTTCAGACGAAGATTAAGGGGCGATAGGTCATTGTCATGCACTCAATGTTTGCAGTTGGATGGACTCAACTACTCTTCATAGCTTCCGCAATTTGTTATTTTAGATGGCCTTCAGCCATATTCGTGTATTAGATACTGCCTCTTCGAGGGCTTTTGATGTAATGAAGTGTGATTGAATCTCTGTTATAAAGCCTCGAGTATTGTGTGCGTCAGCATATCGATCCAAGGATGACACTGAGCACAGAGACTTCGATTCATTGGGATCGTGGTCGCTACAAGATGCTATCAGATCACAAGTTGACTGTAGGATGCGACCACTAGGATAAGCCATAGGATGTTCTCCTCTACTCATTCTACTTCTTCTCCACTCATTCTAATTCTTCTCTATTTCTTTTCTATAGATGTCAGACCCAGGGAGCAAGTTCACTCAACCAGACGATGACACACCTTTCAGAAGGCACTTGAAGGAGGTCACTAGGTACTTGCACATTGGAATACCAAGTATCACTGGAGATCTCTACGCAACATCGTCGAAAGAAGAGTGCTGGAAGATCAAAGTTAGTGTACCTAGGAGGACTATTGCACCATTCACGGAGCCACTTGAGCTAGCCTTCGACGCACCGATGTGGAGCTTAGGAAAGAGTATCGCAGCTCATATCACGTTTGGACGCATATGTGAAGTTTACACCAAGGATCTTGAAGACACCATCTACCAGATTTGTGGACGTCGAGACGAGCAATGGGAGATGCTTCGCACCAGGAAGGATGGATCCATTGCAGCATACATCCAGGAGATGGACCAACACATTCGACGCTACGAGAACCAGATGTGCGTACTTATGCAGAAAACCAACATGGTTATAACCCGGAATGTGGAGCTAGAAGAAGAACTCAAGACAGTACGAGATGGTTATGAAGAGGACATCGTCGTATTATTGGAGCAGAATGAAGCACTGAAGAAGAAGGCTGGATCTGGCATGGTGAAGCCAAAACCAGAGATGGGTATTACTATGGAGAACTACATTCTGATAGACGACACCGACAGTGATGAAAGTGACTATGAAGACGAAGCTGGAGCAGATATCATGGAGTCCTCAGATGATAGTTATCAGATGACCACCCTGTAATCATTAGTATTAATCCGAGTAGTTAGAAACGTTCGCTAGCTTTGTAATAGGATCTTTTGTGTGATGTTGATTGAAATTGAGTGATATGATATGAAATTGTTTGTCTCATGAGCATATGGGTAGTCAATTTCCCTATACCTCATTCTATTATAATCTCTCCCCTCTAAACCCCTCGGATGCTTCCGAGATGTGAGCCCGGATTTGAGTTTCCCCCTGAGCTCACCTAGTTGATCCAGCAGCAGAACACTTTGACAGGCCGACAGGGATTTCTCCCGATCCACAACCACCACCACCACTCCAGACACTTCGAAGTGCACCGACCACGCAGCCGCCCATCAGCATGTGCCCACCATGGTTACCGGACCACCCTCGTCGTCTCTCTGGAGCCGTCAGCACGAGGCCTGGAGAGGGAAAGGATCTCGACATGTTACCTGTTTCAAGTGTGGGAAGACTGGACATTACGCTAATGAGTGTTCCGAGCCAAAGAATGGGAATGGTAATGGAAGCTCGGGGAAGAAGCCCAACCCATTCACCAGAGGACAAGTGAATCACGTCAATGTGGAGGAGATTGACGATCATCCCAACGCAGTTGTCGGTAAGTTTCTGATTAATGCATTTACTGCCCTTGTTCTTTTTGACACTGGTGCATCACATTCATACATATCAAGGGGTTTTGTGGAAAAGTATAAATTGCCAACTGTATCCCTTAGGACGCCTATGTTAGTGAGTTCCCCTGGAGCAGAGTACATGGCCAGCCAAGGATTCTATCAAGTGCCATTGACCATCGGAAGACATGTATTTCTCACGGACCTTATTCTTTTGGAATCCCAGGGTTTGGATGTAATAATAGGAATGGATTGGCTATCCAAGTTTGGAGGAAACATTGATTGCGCCAGTAGATCAATTATTCTCACCACCCTGGAAGGAAAGAGGATCAAGTATGTGTCAAGGCACACACCCAGGAGAGCACACGTGAATGCACTCTCGGGAGTTGTTCAGAAAGAAGTGCAAGTTGTGAAGGATTACCCCGATGTGTTCCCAGAGGAGTTGCCCGGCATGCCACCGGACGGGGACATCAAATTCATGATTGAGCTATTACCTGACACCGGAACAATATCTAAGAGACCATACCGGATGCCCGCTAATGATCTGGAGGAGATCAAGAAGCAAATCAAGGAGCTAATGGATAAGGGTTATATACGACCAAGTTCATCACCGTGGGGAGCCCCAGTGCTCTTAGTTGAAAAGAAGGATGGTTCCCTAAGAATGGTTGTAGATTATCATGCACTGAACGAGGTGACAATCAAGAATAAGTACCCACTGCCGATGATCAATGATCTGTTTGACCAGCTGCAAGGAGCCAAGGTATTCTCTAAGATCGATTTGCGATCAGGATATCATCAGCTGAAGTTCCAAGAACAAGATATACCTAAGACAACTTTTACCACGAGGTACGGGCTTTATCAGTATACAACTATGTCATTTGGTTTGACTAATGCTCCTGCCTATTTTATGAGTATGATGAACAAGGTATTCATGGAGTTCTTGGATAAGTTTGTGGTAGTATTCATTGATGACATATTGATATACTCCAAGAATGAAGAGGATCACAAGGAACATTTGCGGTTAGTTCTCGAGAAGCTCCGAGAGCATCAGTTATATGCTAAGTTCAGCAAATGTGAGTTTTGGTTGAAGGAAGCTGGATTCCTTGGACATATTACATCAGGAGACGGTATAGCCGTAGACCCCGCCAAGGTTGAGGCAATCACATAATGGAAGGCACCCACCTCAGTTGGCGAGATTCACAGTTTTCTTGGACTCGCATGATATTATCAGAGGTTTATTGAGAATTTCTCAAAGATTGCGAAGCCCATGACAGAGTTGTTGAAGAAGGAGACTAAGTATAAGTGGACCGAAGAGTGTGAGGCCTATTTTCAGGAGTTGAAGAAACGTTTGGTTACAGCCCTAGTGCCGATTCTTTCGGATATACGCAAGGATTTTCAAGTGTATTGTGGCGCTTCTCGTCAAGGACTTGGAGGCGTTCTCATGCAAGACGGAAGAGTTGTGTCATACGCTTCACGACAGCTTCGACCGCATGAGTTGAACAATGCCACGCATGATTTGGAGTTAGCAGCCGTGGTGCACACACTCAAATCCTGGAGACATATTCTTTTTGGAAACCGTTGTGATGTATACACGGATCATAAGATTTTGAAGTACAACTTCACGCAAAAGGAATTAAACCTCAGGCAAAGGAGATGGTTGGAGCTTATAAAGGATTACGACATGATGTTGCATTATCATCCAGGAAAAGCTAATGTCATGACAGATGCTTTAAGTCGCAAGTGTTATGTTAATACTATCGTAACCGGAGGTTTACCCTAGAATTTAGCCGGGGATCTTAGGGATTTGCAGTTGGAGATAGTCCTTAGAGGATATGTTGCCACATTGGAAATTCGGTCCACCTTGTTGGGAAAGATTCGAGAAGCCCAGAAGATGGACAAAGAAATTGCAGAAATAAAGGAAGGAATGGCCAAAGGAAAGGCATAAGGATTTCGTGAGGATGAATACGAAACACTTTGGTTTGAAAAGTGTATCTATGTGCCCAATGACCCCGAGATTAGGAAGTTGATTCTCTAGGAGGCTCATGATTCGCCGTATTCGATTCACCCAGGCAACACCAAGATGTACTTGGATTTGAAGCAGAATTTCTAGTGAACTGGAATGAAGAAGGACATTGCAGAGTATGTAGTAGTGTGTGATGTTTGTCAGAGAGTCAAGGAGGAACATCAGAAACCAGCAGGGTTATTGCATCACAGGACTACCCAGGACACGTTCAGGGTACGATTCCATTTGGGTGATAAATGATCATTTGACTAACGTAGCCCACTTTATTCCCGTGAAGACCACTTACACGAGTGCTAAGTTGGCCAAGATATACATGACCAGGGTTGTATGTCTGCATGGAGTTCCGAGGACCATTGTATCAGATAGAGGAACACACTTTACTTTAAAGTTTTGGAAGCAGTTGCATGAGACTTTGCGTACGAGGCTTGAGTTCAGTACAGCCTTTCATCCACAGACCGATGGACAGATCGAGAGAGTCAATCAGATCCTGGAGGACATGTTGAGAGCTTGTGCGCTCGATTATGGATCTAGTTGGGATGATAACTTGTCGTACGCAGAGTTTTCTTACCACAGTAGTTATCAAACCAGCTTGCAAATGGCCCCTTTCGAAGCCTTGTATGGAAGGAGGTGCAGAACATCATTGATGTGGGATGAAGTCGGAGACCGTCAGTTATTTGGAACTGACTTAATCAGAGAGTCAGAAGAGAAGGTCCAGTTGATCTGTGACAGACTGAAGATAGCACAGTCCAGGCAGAAGAGTTATGCAGATACGAAACGTAAGGAGGTGACCTACGAAGTTGGAGATAGAGCGTACCTTTGTGTGTCCCCGCTTCGAGGAGTTAAGCATTTTGGAGTCAAGGGTAAACTGGCACCAAGGTTTGTGGGACCATACAAAGTTTTGGAGAGCAGAGGAGAAGTAGCTTATCAGCTAGAGTTGCCCGAAACCTTGTCCGAAGTTCATGACGTGTTTCATGTCTCTCAGTTGAAGAAGTGTCATGCAGAGATGGCTGATATTCCATTACGAGATACAATGCCACTCGAAGCAATTCAGTTAGAGAGCGATCTGACTTATGAGGAGAAGCCCGTTAAGATTCTTGAGTTTGCTGTCAGAGTTACCCGCAGCGAAGTCATCAAGTTCTGCAAAGTATAGTGGGGTCATCATATAGAGGACGAAGCCACCTGGGAACGAGAGGATGATCTACGCCAGGACCATCCACACTTATTTTCTAGCCAACCCGAATCCCAAAGGCCCAGCCGAGCCGGCCGGCCCGTTTCCACCGGCCGGCACGAGTCCAGCCGAGCCACGGCCATCGCCATCCCCTTGGCCAAGCAAGCCGAGGCCCCCGGACCCTTTAAATACGGCCGCCGCACCCCCCTCTTCCCTCAGCCACCGCCGCCCGAGACCCGCACCACCGCTGCCAGCACCGCCACCGCCGCGAGCCGCCGCCATCGCCCGCTCGCCGCCCGACCACCCACCGCCGTTCGTCGCCGCTCCCCGCAAGCCGCAGCCACCGCCGCCCCTCGCCTCGGACGCCGCCGCCGCGAAGCCCGCCGCCGTCGTCGCCGCCAACCGTCGCTGCTCCCGATCCGAACGGCGAGGTAAAACCGCCGGTTTTTCTTTTTGCTATTTTTTTAAAATAACTTAGATCGGTTTTTCTTCTAAAACCTAGATCCGTTTTTTAGGGTTTCATTATATAGAGAACGCTCGATGTTTAGTCTTAGAAAACGAACGTTCGCAATTTAGTTTTTTAGTTTTTTGTTATTTTCGGCCAAGGACCTGTCCGCGGTTATATCTTTTACAGATCAGTCCCTGGTTTTCAATCGTTCACTACTTTTTACTCGTTAGTTTGGATTTAGTTGAAACCAACGCCAATTTCTTCGTTTTGATCTCATCTTTTTAGTAGCGCAACTCAAATTGGATTTTTAAAGTTTTAAAATTTGTTTTCAAATAGATTTGAGTTCGAACTTCGTTTGATCATAACTTGAGTTTCGTAACTCCGTTCTCATCGATTCTTTTTACAAACCGGAGCTCTTGATATAAAATTTCCGATAAGACCAAATTCATTCAGTTTTGGTACTGTTAGAAATTGTTTTCTGTTACAAGACCTATTTGCTTGTTTTCGAAGTCTTTCGAGTTTCGCTCTTTGATTTTGTTGCATGCTTGCTTATGTATGTTATTGTTTGATTGCGATAGAATACCCGGAGTGCGAAGCGTGCTACTATGAGTCTCTAGGTTTCAACAATCATCAACAAGGCAAGTTCATACTTTGATCATACTTTTCGATACCCAGTTTTTATTGCATTAGTTATGTCCTCAAACACTTGCATGAGTAGGACTGGTTACATTGATGATGCCTTGTAGTTCTTGAGGTAGGAACCCAATGAATTGAGATCAACCCCGGGAATATACGCTTTGTTACTTATTGCTTAGTTATGCTCGTAGACGTGGATTGGTATGAGAGTTTCATGGAAGCTGTGAGTGTAATAACAACTAAGGGTTTCTTTAAGGTGGATTGGTATGAGAGTTTCATGGAAGCTGTGAGTGTAATAACAACTAAGGGTTTATTTAAGGTGGAAATTTAATACACACCTGGGTGGATTGGTTGTGGCACCCTCGGGATGGACCAGTGGTTGTCAGGGTACCTGGGGATATACCAGTGATGTCTGAGGAATGCCACCCAGGCTCAAAGGGATCATCTATCATTCATGCCTAGAAACTTCCATGTGCAGCCACAAGCCATTATGGGCTCTGGCATAGTTGAGTATGTTGTGTGACCTCTTTCAGTGGTAGACTAGCAGATGTAGCGGATGTAGGTGTAACGGTCTACCTAGGGTAAAGAGTTAATGCTTCTAAAAGACTATGTCTCGGTCATCCGTTTCTCAAACACCATGCAGTGCGAGAAATTAAACGGAGGCGATCGAGTCTTGTAGGGAAAAGTACACAAACCTCTGCAGAGTGTACAAACTATTCATGAGCAGCCGTGTCCTCGATTATGGACATCTTGAGTATCCTGGTATTTGAATTATGGAATGATCTCAACACTTTATTTAACTTGATGATTTAATAATGACTTTGTGTTTTTGGGATTAAGATGGGGGTACCATTCTCAATGTTCATGTTTAATTTAAACTAAGTAGTTAATAATATACATTCCTTTGTTGTAGGGAAAAACTAGCTTTATGCAAAAATTAACCTTAACAGCCTCCACCAGCCAAAAATGCATATAGATGTAGACATTGCTCATTACTCTGGCTACTGTGTGTTCTTGCCAGCATATTCAATGTGCTGACCTACATGGCTGCAACGTATCATGCTGCAGAGTTTTCAGATGAAAATTAAGGGCGATAGGTCGTTGTCATGCACTCAATGTTTGCCGTGGAGTTGGACGGACTCAACTACTCTTCATAGCTTCCGCATTTTGTTATTTTAGAAGGCCTTCAGCCATATTCGTGTATTGGATACTTCCTCTTCAAGGGCTTTCGATGTAATAAAGTGTGATTGAATCTCTGTTATAAAGCCTCGAGTACTGTGTGTGTCAGCATACCAATCCAGGGATGACACTGAGCACAGAGACTTGGATTCATTGGAATCGTGGTCGCTACATTGGCGATGAACAATGAAGCATAATGGAGGGAGAGAGCTAGCTGCCACGTCATCAACTTCACATACATAAGAAAGTGGTACTCCCTCCGTTTTTATTTACTCCGCATATTAGCTTTGGACAAAGTCATGCTTTGCAAGCTTTGACAAAGTTTATAGAGACAAGTGTTAAAATATACAATAACAAATCAATACCATTAGATTCATTGTTGAATGTACTTCCACATCACATATATTTTTATGGTAAATTTTTATATTCTTTTCTATATATTCGGTCAAACTTTACAACGTTTGACTTCAGTCAACTCTAATATGTTGAGTAAATAAAAACGGAGGGAGTACTTACTTAGATGTCATCTCCATTTGACTTTCCTAATAATGTGTGTATAGTTGTGGGATGTGCCTTAGTACATATGGGATGCCCCATTATATTTCTATTATAGCTCACACTTAGTGTCCTCCGAGAATCATGATAAGATCGACACATAATGTCATATTACTATATCGCCAGGCATAATGCACCATTAAAACTATTAGAAATGACATTAACTAAATATACTTGAATTGATTGAAATAGTCTTTAAGTCCTATGAATAAATTGGTACTTATCTCGATGTCATCTCTATTTGACTTTCCTAATAATGTGTATATTAGGATTCGATATTCCTTGGTCAATACGGGGTTGTCTCATTATTTTTATATTAATTAAAGATCATAATTTGTCTCCTAGAATCATGAGTTTGCCAACTGATGTTTGGTTACGCAACTGCGCATCATGCAACATCATTAACAATCTAGAAAATACATTAGGTAAATAACTCTTGAATGTTATTTGAAGGAAGGCATTTTATGTGGATGTGATAATAGAAACTAGGTGTTAAAAAAATAACGGGTATCTATCTAATCATTTAGTTTACAAATAGCTAATGAATAGTTAAGCTTAAGAGAGGGAGAGAGCTAGATGCCACATCATCAACTTCACATACATAAGAAATTGGTACTTACGTAGATGTCATCTCCATTTGACTTTCCTAATAATTTGTATACAATTGTTGGATGTGCCTTAGTATATATGGGTTGCCCCAATATATTTCTATTACAACTGATAGTGTGTGTCTATCTAGAATCATGATAAGATCGCCACATAATGTCATATTACTCTATTGCCAGGCATAATGCATCACTAAAACTATTAGAAATGGCATTAAGTAAATATACGTGCATGGATTGAAATAGTCTTTAAGCCCTATGAATAAATTTGTACTTATCTCGATGTCATCTCTATTTGACTTTCCTAATCATGTGTGTATTAGGGTTGCATATGTCGGGTATCTAACTAATCCTTTAGTTTACAAATAGCTAATGAATAATTAAGAATAAGAGAGGGAGAGAGCTAGCTGCCACATCGTCATCTTCATTTGACTTTTCTAATAATGTGTGTACAGTTGTTGGTTGCGCCTTAGTATATATGGGTTGCCCCATTATATTTCTATTACAGCTCATAGTTAGTTTCTTTTCTAGAATCATGATAAGATCACCACATAATGTTATATTACTCTATTGCCAAGCATAATGCATCATCAAAACTATTAAAAATGGCATTAAGTAATATACCTGCATCGATTGAAATATTGTTTAAGTCTTATGAATAAATTTGTACTTTTCTCGATGTCATGTCTATTTGACTTTCCTAATCATGTGTGCATTAAGGTTGTATATGCCTTGGTCAATATGGGGTGTCCCATTATATTTCCATTAAATCTCATAATTTGTTTCCTTGTAGAATCATGTACTCGCCAACTAATGTCATGTTACGCAATTGCGCATCATGCATCTTTATTAAAATTCTAGAAAATACGTTAGGTAAATAAGTCTTGAATTTTATTTGAAGGAAGGATTTTTATGTGTCTATGATAATATAAAGCTAGTTATTAAAATAATATATCAGGTATCTATCTAAGAATTTAGTTTACAAATAGCTAATGAACAGTTAAGCATAAGAGAGGAAGAGAGCTAGTTGACACATCATCAAGTTCACATACATAAGAAATTGGTACTTATGTATATTTCATCTCCATTTAATTTTCCTAATAATGCATGTAGTTGTTGGATGTGCCTTAGTATATTTGGGATGTCCCATTATATTTCAATTACAGCCCATAGTTAGTGTTTTTTTCGAGAATCATGATAAGATTGCCACCAAATGTTATATTACTCTATTGCCAGGCATAATGCATAATGCATCATTGAAACTATTAGAAATGGCATTAAGTAAATATATGTCATTGATTAAAATAGTCTTTAAGTCCTATGCATAAATTGATATTAATCTCGATGTAATCATTATTTAACTTTCCTAATCATGTGTGTATTAGTGTTGGATATGCCTTGGTCATTATGGGATTGTGTCATTATATGTCTATTAAAGCTCATAATTTGTCTCCTTCTAGAATCATGAAAATGCCAAATTATGTTAGGTTACGCAATTGCGCAGCATGCAACATCATTAACAATTTAGAAAATACATTATAGGTAAACAAGTCTTGAATTTTATTTGAAGGAAGGCTTTTTATGCAGCTGTGATAATAGAAGCTAGTTGTTAAAAAGTATGGCAGGTATCTATCTAATCATTTAGTTTACAAATAGCTAATGAACTGTTAAGCATAAGAGAGGGGGAGAGCTAGCTGCCACATCATCGACTTCACATACAAAAAAATAGGTACTTATGTAGATGTCATCTCCATTTGACTTTTCTAATGATGTGTGTACAATGGTTGGATGTGCCTCAGTATATATGTGCTGCCCATTATATTCTATTACAACTCATAGTTAGTGTCTAATAAAATCATGATAAGATCGACACATAATGTCATATTACTCGATTGCTAGGCATAATGCATGATTAAAACAATTAGAAATGACATTAAGTAAATAGACATGCATTGGTTGAAATAGTCTTTAAGTCTTATGAATAAATTGATACTTATTTTGATGTCATCTCAATTCGACTTTCCTAATCATGTGTGTATTAGTGTCGGATATGCCTTGGTCAATATGGGGCTGTCCCATTATATTTCTATTAAAGCTCATAATTTGTTTCCATCTAGAATAATGAGCTCACCAACTGATGTCAGGTTATGCAATTGGGCATCATGCATCATCATTAACACTTTTGCTAATACATTACGTAATAAGTCTTAAATTTTATTTGAAGGAAGGGTTTTTATGTGTCTTTGATAATAGAAGCTACTTGTTAGAAAATATGTCGGGAATCTATCTAATCAGTTAGTTTACAAATAGCTAACAGACAGTTAAACATAAGAGAGGGAGAGAGCTAGCTGCCACATCGTCAACTTCACATACATAAGAAACTGA
This sequence comes from Secale cereale, assembly GCA_902687465.1. Classification (NCBI taxonomy): domain Eukaryota; kingdom Viridiplantae; phylum Streptophyta; class Magnoliopsida; order Poales; family Poaceae; genus Secale; species Secale cereale. Next base: position 498,508,509 of record LR738713.1, read on the forward strand.
TAGTTACGTAGATGTCCTCTCCATTTGACTTTCCCGATAATGTGTGTATAGTTGTTGGATGTGTCTTAGTATATATGGGTTGCCCCATTATATTTCTATTACAACTCATAGTTAGTGTCTTTCTGGAGTCATGATAAGATCGGCACATTATGTCATATTACTCTATTGCCAGGCATAATGCATTTTTTTTATAGAAATGGCATTAGGTAAATATATCTGCATTGATTAAAATGGCCTATAATTCCTATGAATAAATTGGTACTTATGTCGATGTCATATCTATTTGACTTTCGTAGTCATGTGTGTATTACAGTTGCATATGCCTTGGTCAATATGGGACTGTCTCGTTATATTTCCATTACAGCTCATAATTTGTTTCCTTCTAGAATCACGAGCTCGCCAATTGATGTCAGGTTATGCAATTGCACATCATGCATCATCATTAACAATTCACAAATTAAATTAGGTAAAGAAGTCTTGAATTTTAGTTGAAGGAAGGATTTTTATGTGTCTATGATAATAGAAGCTAGTTATTGAAATAATATGTCGGATATCTATATAAACATTTAGTTTACAAATAGCTAATGAACAGTTAAGAATAAGAGAGGAAGAGAGCTAGCTGGCAAATTGTCAACTTCACATACATAAGAAATTGGTACTTATGTAGATTTCATCTCCATTTAATTTTCCTAATAATGTGTGTACAGCTCTTGGATGTACCTTAGTATATCTCAGATGCCCCATTATATTTCTATTACAATCCATAGTTAGTATCTTTCGAGAATCATGATAAGATCGCCACATAATGTCATATTACTCTATTGCCAGGCATAATGCATCATTAAAACTATTAGAAATAACATTAAGTAAATATACTTGCATTGATTGAAATAGTCTTTAAGTCCTATGGATAAATTGCTATTTATCTCGATGTCATCTTTATTTGACTTTCCTAATCATGTGTGTATTAGGGTTGGATATGCCTTGGTCAATATGGGATTATGTCATTATATGTCTATTAAATCTCATAATTTGTCTCCTTCTAGAATCATGAGCTCGCCAACTTATGTTAGGTTACACAATTGCGCATCATGCCACATCATTAACAATTTAGAAAATACATTAGGTGAATAAGCGTAGAATTTTATTTGAAGGTAGGCTTTTTATATGGCTGTGATAATCGAAGCTAGTTATTAAAAAGTATGTGGGGTATCTATCTAATCATTTAGTCTACGAATAGCTAATGAATAGTTAAGCATAAAAGAGGAAGAGAGCTAGCTGCCACATCAATAACTTAACATACATAAGAAATTGGTACTTACATAGATGTCATATCCATTTGACTTTCCTAATAATGCGGGTACAGTGGTTGGATGTGCCTTAGTATATACGTGTTGCCCATTATATTTCTATTCCAACTCATACTTAGCGTGTTAATAGAATCATGATAAGATCGACACATAATGTCATGTTACTCTGATGGCATGCATAATGCATCATTAAAAAAAGTTAGAAATGGCATTAAGTAAATAGACATGCATTGATTGAAATAATCTTGAAGTCTTATGAATAAATTGCTTATTTCGGTGTCATCTCTATTTGCTTTCCTAATCATGTGTGTATTAGGGTCGGATATGCCTTGGTCAATATGGGGCTGACCCATTATATTTCTATTAAAGCTCACAATTTGTTTCCTTCTAGAATAACGATCTCGCCAATTGATGTCAGGTTATGCTATTGCACATCATGCATTATCATTAACAATTTGGCTAAGACATCAGGTAATAAGTCTTGAATTTTATTTCAAGGAAGGGATTTTATGTGTATGTGATAATAGAAGCTAGTTGTTAAAATAATATCTCGGGTATCTATTTAATCATTTAGGTTACAAATAGCTAATGAACAGTTAAGAATAAGAGAGAGAGAGAGCTAGCTGCCGTATCGTCAACTTCACATACATAAGAAATTGGTACTTACATAGATGCCATCTCCTTTTTTCTTTCCTAATAATGTGTGTACAATTGTTGGATGTGCATTAGTATATATGGGTTGCCGCATTATATTTCTATTACAATTCATAGTTAGTGTCTTTCTGGAGTCATGATAAGATCACCACATAATGTCATATTACTCTATTGCCAAACATAATGCATAATTAAAACTATTTGAAACGGCATTAAGTAAATATACCTTCATTGATTGAAGTAGTATTTAAGGCCTATGAATAAATTGGTACTTATCTCGATGTCATCTCTATTTGACTTTCCTAATCATGTGTGTATTAGGGTTGTATATGCCTTGGTCAATATGAGAATGTCCTATTATATTTCTATTAAATCTCATAATTTGTTTCCTTCTAAAATCACGAGCTCACCAACTAATGTCAGGTTAAGTAATTGTGAAACATGCTTCATCATTAATAATTTGCAAAATACATTAGGTAATAAGTCTTGAATTTTAGTTGAAGGAAGGGCTTTTATGTATTGATGATAGTAGAAGCTAGTTATTAAAATAATATGTCGGGTATCTATTTAATCATTCAGTTTTCAAATATCTAATGAATAATTAGGCATAAGAGAGGGAGAGAGCTAGCTACCACATCATCAAGTTCACATACATAGGAAATTGGTACTTACATAAATGTCATCTCCATTTGACTTTCTTAATAATGTGTGTATATTTGTTGTATGTGCCTTAGTATATATGGGTTGCCCCATTATATTTCTATTATAGCTCTTATTTAGTGTCTTTCTATAATCATGATAAGATCGCCAGATAATGTCATAATAGTCTATTGTGAGGCATAATGCATCATTAAAACTATTAGAAATGGCATTAAGTAAATAAACATGTATTGGTTGAATAGTCTTGAAGGCGTATGAATAAATTGGTACTTATCTCAATGTCATCTCTATTTGACTTTCCTAATCATGTGTGTATTAGGATTGGATATGCCTTGGTCAATATGAGACTGTCCAAGCATATTTCTATTAAAGCTTATAATTTTTTTCCTTTTAGAATCACTAGCTCGCCAACTGATGTGACGTTACACAATTGTGCATCATGCAACATCATTAATAATTTAGAAAACACATTTGGTAAATAAGTCTTGAAATTTATTTGAAGTAAGTCTTTTTATCTGGCTGTGATAATAGAAGCTAGTTGTTAAGAAGTATGTCGGGTATCTATTTAATCATTTAGTTTACAAATAGCTAATGAACAGATAAACATAAGAGAGGAAGAGAGCTAGCTGCCACATCATCAAATTCATATAAAGAAGAAATTGATACTTACATAGACGTCATCTCCATTTGACTTTTCTAATAATGTGTGTACACTTGTTGGATGTGCCTTAGTATATATGAGCTGCCCCATTACGTTTCTATTACAGCTCATAGTTATTGTCTATCTAGAATCATGATAAGATCGCCACATAATGTCATATTACTCTATTGTTGGGCATAATGCAGCAATAAAACTATTAGAAATGACATTATGTAAATATGTCATTAATTTAATTTGAATTCTCTTATGTGATCATGGTAATGGTAGCTAGTTGTTAAAAATACTTTGTTGGGTAGCTATAGTTTTTTATACAAATAGCCAGTTCATTGTTGAGCATACAAGAGAGAGAGAGAGAGAGAGAGAGCGAGAGGGAGAGAGAAAGAGATTTGTATATGTTTACTTAACCGAAAAATATTGTGCTTTCGTAAATCAATTGTTGCTGGCTTGACATACAATAATATTTTAGGTTTAAAATTTGTAATACATTGTGTGCTAGACGATCCAACTCTTAGTTCAATTTGTTAGTTGCAAACCATGATCTCATCATAACATAATGGACGATTTATCTACTCTAAGTCATATCTCGTCCATAATAGTTAAACCAGATATGATTGCCTGCAACAATGTTTCTTTTGTACTATGACCCCATAATGCGATAGACATGGAGTGTTTGAAATAATCTTTAAGTCCTATCAATAAATTGGTACTTATCTAGATGTCATCTCTATTTGAAATTTCGTAATCATGTGCCTACTAGGGTTGTATATGCCTTGGTATATATAGGATAGTCCCATTATATTTATGTTAGCTCATAGTTTGTTTATTTCCTCCAAGAATCACGAGCTCACAACTGATATCAGGTTACATAGTTTCCCATCATGTGGTATCAGTAACAATTTAGAGAATACATTACAACTTGAATTTTCTTTGAAGGAAGGCTTTTTATGTGACTGTAGTAACATAAGCTGGTAGTTAAAATATTTTTTCGAGTATGTATCTGAGATAATTTTTTTTACATATAGCTAATGCACAGTTAAGAAAAGGAGAGGGAGAGAGCTAGATGCCACATTGCCAATGTCACATGCATAAGAAAATTGTACTTATGTAGATGCCATCTCCATTTGACTTTCCTAATAATGTGTGTACAATTGTTCTATGTGCCTTGGTATACATGGGCGGTCCCATTATATTTCTATTAGATCTCATAGTTAGTTTCTTTCTAGAATCGCGATATGATCGCCACCTAATGTCATACTATTCTATTGCCAATATACTTCATTATCAAAACTTGTATAAAGTACATTAGGTAAATATGTCATTAATGTAATTTAATTTTTTTATGTGATCGTAGTTATAGTATCTAGTTGTTTAAAATACTTCGTCGGGTAGCTATCTAAGATTAAAAAATATATGAATAGCTAATGCATTTTAAACATACGAGAGAGAGAGAGAGAGAGAGAGAGAGAGAGAGAGAGAGAGAGAGAGAGAGAGAGAGAGAGATTGGCATATTTTACTTCACCGAAAACTACTCTAATATAAAGCAATTATTGCTAGCTTTACATACAATAACATTTAAGTTCAGAATTTGTAATACACTGCGAGTAAATCGATCCAACTCTTAGACGGATTTGTTAGTTGCCAAACCTTGATTTTATCACAACTTAGTGTATGATTTATCTTCTCTTAGTCATAGCTCGTACATAATAGTTAAACGAGATAATTTGCCTGCAACAATATTACATTCGTACTATGACCCCATAATGTGATAGACATGCATTGTTCGAAATAGTCTTTAAGTCCTATTAATAAATTGGTACTTATCAAGATGCCATCTCTATTTGAGTTTCCTAATCATGTGCGTACTATGGTTGGATATTCCTTGGTATACACCGGATGGTCCAATTATATTTGAATTAGATCATAGTTGTTTCCTTCTAGAATCACGAGCTCGGCACCTAATGTCAGGTTACACAATTACCCATGCATCAATAACAATTTAGAAAATACATTACATAAATAAGTCTTGAATTTTATTTGAAGGCATGCCTTTTATGTGACTGTTGTAATAGAAGCTAGTTATTAAGATCACTTTTCAAGTATTTATCTATGATCATCCAGTTTACAAATATCTAATGCATAGTTATGCAGATGAGAGGGAGAGAGTTAGCCACCACATTGACAATGTCACATACATAAGAAATTGGTACCTATGTAGATCTCATCTCCATTTGACTTTCCTAACACTAGTAGAAAACAGGGCTTTGGTCACAGCTCAATATACACATTAGTCCCGGTTGCATTACGAACCGGGACTAATGTGAGCATTAGCCCCGGTTCGAGCGGCTAAAGACATTAGTCCCGGTTTGAGACTAAAGGGCCCATTTCTCAAACTCTACCCCCCCCCCCCTTATCGCCATTTCAGTTTTGAGAAAAAAACAAAATAAAATGATAAAAACTTCAAAAAATAAAATCCTTCGAGATGTAGTTATATTACTACATCTACTAGTTAGGAAAATTTAAAAACTTAAATTTGGACATGTTTTGCAAAAAAATGTTAGGAGAAAATAAAACAGCTATAACTTTTGCATACGATGTCGGAAAAAAACGTATAATATATCAAAATGTTCAGCACGAAAATACGGCTTATTTGCAATTTTTTTGAATCCTCAAATTCTAAAAGGATAAAAATGTTATGCTCAAATTTCAGTTTTTTTGAATTTTAGTTAAATCTGGTCAAAGTATGGTCAAACTACTTATTCAAGAAGTATTAGTGTTACTAAATAATTATTCAAGAATAGTAGTGTTACTAAATAATTATTTCAGTTTTTTAATTTTGGTCAAATCTGGTCAACTATGGTCAAACTATGGTCAAACTACTTATTCAAGAAATATTAGTGTTACTAAATAATTATTGTTTTTTAAAATAATAGTTTCAAACTCAAACAGTGAAATGTGCGGCTTCATGCTTAAGCTAAACTCCTAAGGGTTAATAGGATTGACATCTTACTATTGTCAGGAAAATAAGAAGTGCAGACTTGAAAACGAAGGGGAATAGAACCCGAAAGTTAAGTGTGCTCACGCTGGAGTAGTGAGAGGATGGGTGACCGGCCGAGAAGTTAGATGATTTGGAATGATAAGGGGTGATTAATGATTAGAGGTTAAATTGAGCAGTGATGAGGGGTGGGTGATTAGAGATTAAATTATAAAATAATTCAAAAATTAGAAAATCGGGAAAAATTCAAAAAAAATCGTAAAATTACCTTTAGTCCCACACCAACCGGGACTAAAGGTGGAGTTCTAGCCAGCAGCCACGTAAGAACCGAGACTAAAGGGGGGGGGGCATTATTATCGACCCTTTAGTCCCGGTTCCAGAACCGGGACTAAAGGCCCTCTTGAACGGGACAAATGGCCTATTTTCTACTAGTGTAATAATGTGTGTACTGTTGTTTGATGTGCCTTGGTGTAGATGGCGGTCCTATTATATTTATATTACAACTTATAGTTAGTTCATTTCGGATGGGCTCTCAAAAAAGAAGGTGTCCATTGTTGATATAAGTAGTCTATCGATCCTATTAAACTGGGATGTCACATAACGGAAAGATAGAAAGGCTGGCGGCGGCTAGTAGGTAGATGAGTTTTTCTTGGGTGGCGTCTCTGATAAAAACGGCTCCTAGTCCTACTATTTCATCCATTTCAAATCATTTCACATATTAGGTTCCCTTAGGACAAAACCAAATATATAGAAGTTACACTATTAATACTTAACTTTTGTGATACAAGTTCATAATCACAAATAAGTATTTTGGAATGCAAATCAGTGATCCATTTTAATGCCATATAAATTATCACATGGAAAGGAACATCCGGTGAAAACCGTTGAAAACCATGCGGAAATGATGTTTGGAACTTTTGTAAAAATCTAAAGAAAATATGTAATGTTATGAGGGTGATGTTCTATTGTCATGTGAAATTCAGAAATGAACACATTGCAGAATGTGAGGTGTGAGAAAAATAAAATATGTATTGAATATTAATAGTGCCGAACAGTAACACTATTATTCATTGCTGAATTAGACTTTTCCATTGCCGAACAGTAACACAACTAATAGTGTAACGTTTGGCCCTGCAAAAAAAATAGTGCAACGTGGGACAAAGGTCTATCCTAATGAAACAAGTAGTAATGAATATCAGCCGAGATTCTCTATCTTTTTTCCGGCCGAGAGAAAATGCCCCTGCTATCTATGACAGCGATACTCTGGAAACTGGAACAGTAGTAGAAATAATCGGAATGATGCTCTCCTTCAGATATTTGACGGCCTGCCTCAAGATGACCGAAAGGTTGCCATTGTGATGAAGCAATGAAGGTCCTCCGAATTGTTGTGCTTTATTTTGGCACCGGTGTGATCTCTTCAGCCGCCGCGGAGTTACTACCCAATGGCTCAGCCTTTGTAATAAGGCTCTGCATATATAACACTTATGTTAGTAATTCTTTTTTAGAAAGTAATTCTTTGAAGCTTATAGGCTAAAATGGCACAAAATGTGTAATAAATAATTCAGAAAAATTACATATGACCGTATGTTATATTGTTTTTCTCACCCTTGACAGGTAGAATCCATGCATAGTAAGTTCAATAGTGTTGCCGTCTTCTCTCTGCTCATGAACACTTTTTGATATTACACCTGTTGCCATAGCAAATTCTCCTGTTCCACCCACAATAGCCCACTCACCGCCGTCGGTAGGTACACCTATGACCTCGAATGTAGACCCGTGAAACCTGTGTCTCGCATATAGATAAATTAACGTCATGTACAACAGTAATATATCAGCCAATCTAATAATGCAATGGAAAGTTGTAACTAGATGGACAACACCCGACATCTGCATAACTAATAAGATACACATAGTCAAACACCAAGACAAAAGATATAATAATAATAATAAAAAAGATAGCAGCAATAGAAGAGTCATATAGGATCGACACCAGATGTAGTTAACTAATGTCGTGCTGACAACATAGACTTGTATCAATATTTATACATCAAACAGTAAATAAATATGCATACCTTTCATACTGGAATACTATGGTGAAAGTGTTTTGCCAGTCCCCGGCCTGGGAATGCAGGCCTTGTACACGGGCAACAATGGCGGCATCAGACCCGTCTCCGTCGTATATCGACCAGTTGTTAACGGCTGTTGTACCAAAACCGCCGTCCTGGATTACGAGCTGATTCCGGTTTCTGCCGCTGAAGTTACGGCGCAAGTAGAGGTTGGTGAAGTTGAACTCGGTGCTCTCCACGACTGCACTGCGAGGAGTGATTTGGCAAATGGATGGTTTTGCCATGGAGGTGTTTGCCATGAGTGAGTTGGGGAGCTTTCAGGCAAGAGGGATGGGATGGCTTCGGCGGAAGTCTTTGGGTTGTATCACCCCTATGTGTGTATAGAAGGTCAGGAATGCCGAGGGATGTATTTTATAGAACCCCAACGCGGCAGCCTAGGTGTAAAGTGGTGTATTTTTCTTTTGCTTGCGGGAACAAGGGATATCATTACTCCGGGCTCAAACATGTCACAATCAGCGTTTACTAGGTCATGAAAAGGATCCGGCCAAAACCTAGCCAGAAATCAGATACCCCATGGGAAAGAAGTAAACTGACATACGTTAACTTGAATGTGGTGTCATGTGTACAAATCAACTTTGTGCATGACGAGCAGTCTACTCTAAGGCATACTATATCTCCGTTTCAAAATATATGTATTTTTAGCTTTCTTCTTGCGGGTAAAAAGGAATTTAGATTTATCTATGTCGACTCATCTTGAATTTGACAAAAACCAGACAAGGGGAATTAATTTCTTGAAAGATATCGTTCCGCAGAGAGAGGCCTACATGTAGCCGCCGCACGCCCATCTACTTCACCTCTAGCCGCCGCCGGGGTGTGCGTCCCCGGCAAAGGGCGTGTGGCACCAACATCGACATAAGGTTGTGCTCGACGACAGAATTGGTGATCCAACGCGGCAATCTTCAACGGCGGTCCGGCCTGGCTAGTTCACCAGAAAGGACGTAGTCGGTGCAAGGTCCTAGATGGAGAGCAGCTCGACATTAGATCTTGACCTTTCATGCAATGGCATGGGTGATTTTATTTCCGGGTTTTCATATTCGACCAGACACCCTCGCCACCGCGTCGTCTCCTCTGGAGGCGACTCGGGCGGACTCCCGACCCCCGCCGCCGAAACCCACACCCTCCTCCCGCTCCTCCCTCGTCGCCGCCGGCACACGTCGATGGGCAAAGCCCGCTGGCGGCTGGCGGCAGCGGTAGCAACCCTTTTTCCGTGGGGGGAGCTCCTGGCGGCTGGTGGCTGCTGGATCTCGCGGTGGTGCGTGGCGGCTGTCCGGCTAGGCGGGCTCTCGAGTTGCGGCGGCTCGGGGTTTGCCGGTGTTAGCTGTTGTGCGGCGCGTGCGGTGGAGCCGGAGTTGGCCTGGGTTGGTGTGGGCGCGCGTGCATCTGACCCAGATTTGGCGGGTATGCGTGGCTCCAGATCTGGGCGTGCGGCCGCGTCCTACGGCCTCCCTCTTGCCATCCTGCACTTTTGCACCGGTGGTGCCTGCTGCCGGCTCCGGCTGGTCCAGCTCGTGTGAGGGTGGAGGTGGAGGGGGTCCCAGGTTTCATGGAAGGCTCTAGCGGCCCTCTTCTCGTGGCGCAGTGGGGGTGCTCCTCTCCCCTCCTCGGGCCTGCTACGGCGGCTAGAGGTGACCCGGTCTTCGGATTTTGAGGCGAGGCATTTGTGTTTGGCTCCGGGAGAAAACCTTGCAGAGACCTTGGTTGATGCCGGTGACGCGCGATGCTTTTTGGTGTCGTCTTCCTTCCTGTAGGCGTGTTGCTGAGGAGTCCAGTTCACCCAAATCCCTCGAGTCTAGGTTCCCTGGGCGAAAGTCCATGATCTGGCTTGCTAGATCGGGCGACGACGGCGTCGTACGTCTCTACCTCCTTGGAGGCGTCGTCTTGGAGACCTTGACTGTGGGTGGTAACCGACGGCTCATGTGGTTGCTTGGCGGTGGTATTGGGCTGATGGTGGTGGTGATGTGTGACTGATGGTGGTGGTGGTGCGGCCGGTTCCGGGTCGGCGATGGTTTTGTGCTCTTCTTGGTGGTGTTCGTGCTCAAGTTCTTCTTGGTGTGTCTCTGCTAGGCGATGGCATGCGTCTACGCCGGTGGCACACAGGTGCCGTGGCGTCGTCTCGGTCTCACGTGACCTTTCGAATGTACCCCGACACAGGTGGTGTCGTGGCGTTGTGCAGTCTAGGTTGGGCGGTGCCTTTCGATTGCGTCGACGGTGCAATGTCATGGTTTGGTCTGCTTGGTGATGCTCTTTGACTATACCAGTGGCACACAGGTGTCATGGCGCCATCTCGGCCTCATTTGACACTTCGAATGTGCCAAACGACACATGTGGTGTCGCGGCGTTGTGCAGTCTCGGATGAGTGAAGCCTTTCGATTGCGACGATTATGAAGTGTCCTGGTTTGGTCTTGGCTGGCCAATGCCGTTCGATTATACTGGCGGTGCTCTTTGTTTGTTTTGTATTGTGTTTTCCCTCTTTGTTCCTCCTTGTGTGTTGTCAGTGTGTGTTGTTTTTTGCTTTATCTCTTCTCCCTTGTGCCCCCTCTGTACTTCTGGTTCACTTGAACCCTATCTTGCAAAAAGACTGCAATGTCTTATAGGCAAAAATGAATACAATTCAAGTGAGGAGAATTACTTCTCCCCCCGGTGAACATTCAAAAAATAATAATTTCCGGGTTTTCTTTAGTGAGTCTTCGACTTTGGTATGGGCCGGCGAGGAGGCGTGCATCGCTGTTTCGACGTAGGAATAATGTTCTCACGCTCTTTTTCCGTTCCATTGGTGTGTTTATCGCCCGTGAAGGCTATGTGGAGCTGTGTCTCCGAGGGTTCTTCAGCGATCCGGTCAGTTTATGTTTCCGGTCCATCCATCTGGATACGACTGACTTTCGTGGTCTTCGGAGTTTCTATAGGCCCTTATCGGTGGTTTTTCTCCTGGCGGCAATTTGCTTTGTAGATCATGGATGTTGGCATCTCTAGGTCTATATCAATGAGTTCTCAGCTGTTGCTTTTACAAGCTCATGGGTATAAAAATGTTTCCTCCGTCGAGGCGAAGGCCCAGAGGCGGCATCGAACAACGTTCACTGCGCGCCGTCGGAGGATGCAGGTGGAATAAGAATTTGGCACCCGCGAAGATTTGAATGTAAATTTTTTTTCTGTATGGGTTTGTTTGTAAGGACCGGTGATACTTAATATATGGCCTCAAGCCTTTTCACGAATAAAATTTTAATTTGAACAAACTTACAAAAACACAAACAATATTTATGATGTAAATTCAGCATCATTTGAATTTATATGAAAAATACATTTCATATAGTATAGTATTTTTAAAAGGAAGGCTCGAGACGAGACCGGCCTTGAATTAGCAAAGTCCTTAACCAGCCAGGATTACAGTAACCACCACTTACAAAGCAACAAAATAACGAAAACGGCTAAAAGATACAAAGTGTTGCGCAAAGTGCTAACAATAATCGCCTACTACCTCCGTCCTGGTTTATAGGACCTCTTTATAATTTGTGTCAAAGTTTGACCAAAGATTTAACTAATAAAATATTAATGCATGTCAACAAATAATATATCGTTAGATTCATATTTAAATGTAGTTTACATTGATATACTTTTTTATGACATACATGAACATTTTATTTGTTAAATTTATGGTCAAACTTTCGTATGAAATACAATAAGAACCAATAAACCACAACGGAGGTAGTAGACAGCAAACAAAGATATGAAATACTAAGGGCATGAGCTATGGAGGCATCACTTTGATGCTGCTCCATGCATTTGTTTAGAACTAAAGTATTAAAACAATCATTTACACTTCTCTTCACCCCACCGAGGCAGCCATAGGTAGATGTCATCATGGTGGACCTATCTCAATTCTTTTCTCCCATCTATTTCTTCCTGCGTCGTTCTCCACCTTCTCTCTTCCTCCTTTTTATTCTTTCTTTAGCTTTTCTCTTTTAGCAGCTACCTTCCATGAAGAAGACCGCTTCCTATGCAGAGCATCACCCGAACTTGAGTTGCAGGCTCCGAGCCGAGCTGAACTTGTGGGGCAGCCCGTTGGCCATGCTCTAAGGCACTAGTCTAACTTGATGTCATAAGAACCCCTCTTCCGTGAACACTGCGCAAAGGCAAACGCCGGAACTTTGAGGCAAAAAAAGGGACCAGCAGGTGAAGAAACGCACTGTGTTGACTCCATGGGCTCGAGCTGATCTTGTACATGCGAAATTTTGGCGTAGCAAATCTTGTTCTTATATACTCCCTCCGTAAATTAATATAAGATCATTTAGAATACTAAAATTGTGATCTAAACGCTCTTATATTAGTTTACAGAGAGAGTACAATCCTACCAAAATTAAATGCCCAAATTTAAATTTGACTTAAATTGAGTGGTATATTTTGCAATATACTCAAAGTTTCATGGAATATCTGTTCATGAAAAATTATTTTCGCGCAGCATTATTTGCTGCAAGTAACAAATATTTTTGAATACCTGCATGTACAAACTCCGAAGACTTATTTTATGTACTACTCCCTCCGTCCCAAAACTCTTGTCTTAGATTTGTCTAGATACGGATGTATCAAACTTGATACATCCGTATCTAGACAAATCTAGAACAAGAATTTTGCGACGGTGGGAGTACTTTGTTGGTAAC
>LR738713.1:498530527-498619857 GCA_902687465.1 Secale cereale
CGGCCCAGGGGCGCGCGCCCACAGGGCGCCTTGGCACCCCCTGGCCCCCCTCTGGCCCCACTTCTGGCACTTGGTTCCTTCGGGTGCGTGGATTTTCTGTGATTTTTCGTGGATTTTTCTGAGATACTTAAAAATCCGTTTTCCTGCACACAAATAAACCATACAGGCAGCTCTGCTGAAAACAGCGTCAGTCCGGGTTAGTTTAGTCCAAATCATGCAAGAATGAGGTCAAAACAATATCAAAAGTGTTTGGAAAAGTAGATACGTTTGAGATGTATCAACTCCCCCAAGCTTAGCATATTGCTTGTCCTCAAGCAATTCAGTTCAACGAACTGGACGCGACAAAGAAAACTTTGACAAACTCTTTTGCTTCATTAGACGTATATAAGCATGTACTACGAAAAGAGTTTAGCAAGTATTGAGACAGTACTTATGAGGACAATGCAAGGAGCAATCCTTCTTTCAAGGGACCAGTCACAAATACTTAAAAGTAAATAATATATTACTGAAAATCAAGACAAGATTACATTGCACATAGCTTGAGCATATTAGGGTGGTATCTCGCTAGCCTCCATGAGTGAAGCAAAACATAAATGCAGAGACTCCTCCATAGTTTTAAAGGAGACTAGAACTAAGAATTTCAGAATAAATCATATCACAAATATGCAGAAGACAATGTAATACTTTGGGACAATGCATATTACACTCAGAATGACAATTATGCTCTCCTAGTCGGTGCTTTGAAGAAAGAAGGTGAGACTCTCGAACCGTGGCTTTTATTGGCAAAGTTGAAAACCCGTGATCGGAAACAAAAACTAAACATGTACCAGAGCTCTTGGTTTTAAAAACAGAAGTAAATATGTTTTTGAGAGGTGCATATTTCGTCAACGAATGCTAGCAGATAACTCAATCACTTTTTAAGCTAGACAAGTCTCGAGGAACGGCTCCCGCATGAGGACGATCACATCCTCTTAATCTCCTTTGTTTATCACTTCCAAAGTTTTCTGATTTCTCATGAACAAAGCGTGAAGGAGGGTTTGTTTGTTATATTATCTTTTTGAGCCGGGCGCACTCAATGCCAGTTCCTTTCCATATTAGGGGTTTGCACATTATACATGCAATCCAGGGGTGAAACTTGTCCAACTTAAAAAGATTATGAGTTAACTACTACTTCCTCATGAGCTAAAACATAGGCACAAAAAGGGAAATGCTTTTGATTAATTTTGAGATGGTACACGAAAGTCTTCGTTAGGAATGACAGGTAAATACCATGTATAGGAAGGTATAGTGGACTCATATGGCATAACAGGTTTTAAGGATTTTGGATGCACAAGCAGTCAATCCGCTTAGTACAGGTGGAGGTTTAGCAAAAGACTGGGAAGAGACCAACTAGAGAGCAATAACGGTCATAATCATGCAGAGCGACAAAGCAACATTGAATCGGGCATGAAAGTGATATAACTATTCTAAAACTCAAAGATCATCAAGGCAAAGTAGACTTTTAGTCTTAAACATGTGTAAGCATGTGCCAAGTCAATCCAAAAATTCTCTAAAGGGAAATACCACCTTAGTATACCAGACTATGAACAGTGCAATGCATGTAGATCATTTCAATAACACAATATATACTCTAGTTATTCGGGACTAGCCACAAGGAAAGCATGAACCACTGGAAGAGCATTGTAAACATAGCACTATGTCGCTACAAGCTGGTCTCTAGATCATAAGTACATGCATATGTACAAAAGTAGAAACAATAAGAGTTCATACCGGTCTTCCTTGTTGCTTCCTTTCAGTCGATCTTCGTCATTACTGCTTGTCACTTGCACGATCGAACGTAGGAAATATAATCAAATGCCATCACGGACTCGAGCTGATCTCTGAAAACAAAGCAAACTAAAGAGAGAAAGAAAATCTTTTTGGTTTTTTTTCAAAGGTTGAATAAAAGCAAAAGAAAGAGAAAATCTTTTTGTTGTTTTTGCAAAGAGATAAATAAAGAAGAACGGGCAAAAACTTCGAAAAGATCAAAGCGAATAAAACGGATAATACAATGGAAAAGTGAGAAGGGCACGTACTCCCCCAAGCTTAGGCATTTGGCCTAAGTTGGTAGCAGCTACTGCCCCCAGGAGCCTCCTGCTCCGGGGGTGTGGTGGTGAGTCCACGGGTCGTAGAAGGATGCTGGCGCGTACACCGAACTCCTCGGAGTCTCCCACGAGGAAGGTTCCGAATGCCAAACAGAGGAAGACCCTTCACCAAACTCGGTGGCGGTCTCTTCCTGAAAATGTGGTATCTCCCTGTGCCTCCCCTCGTCGGGCACAACCCCCTCCATGGGGTTATGGAACTGATGCTGGACCATGAACTCATCGAACTGGACAACATCAAAGGACCATCCATTCCTGCGAGAAAAATCAAACAAAAGAGGTGCAGGTAGACGGATCTCGCGTTTCGCTGTAGTTCCGAAACGCAAGATATAAACAAGGTAATCAAGCTCAGAACCCATGGTAACAAACTTATGCCTTTTCATAGCAGTAAGATCAAAGCTTAAATAAGTAAAAGGAGTATCATCAGGGTGTGGGGTGCCTCCAAGATGCTCTAAGATAAGTGTGGCATAAACGCCACAATATAAGTCCCCCTTGTTACCGTTCATAGCAAGGCGTCGAGCAATTTAGGTACCCAGATTATAATCAGACCTCCCTGAGAGGGCTGCTGCCAGGATAGCAATATCCGGAGCAGAAATGTTGCTCGTGTTGTCACGAGCTAACACCCCTCTGGCAATATAATATGCAAAATACCTGAGGTGAGGAAATAAGATGCTGGAGATCTTTGACCGATGAATATCCCTCGTACCCATGCTGCAGAGAGAGTTGATGACGGTTTTCAGCTCGGAGGGCTGAGTGGCCATCCTTGCCGTCCTCCCAACATTCGGCACACCTATTATTTCACAAAAATTTCCCAAAGTCATGGTGATAAGATCATTATAAATTTTAAACTCAATAGCACCTGAATCAGGATTATATCTAAAACTGTTAATGAAACTGGAGGCGAGTTTTTGATACTGCGTAACACGGCTCGTGACGAGTCGTGTCAAACCTGCATTAGCACAAAGATTATAAAACTCATCCTTGATTCCCGCAGCTTCCATGAATTCATCACATGGAAATGTCATCGCACGTGCTGGACTTGTGTCTTCCAACAACTCCAGGGGCACATGATCTTCATTATAGCTCACCCTAGCAGTCGATGGTGAAGCTGCGGCTCTAGTAACTCGATCGGAGTGTGCGGGCCTCCTCTTCTCAAGCCACCCTTTTGCCCTTCCTAACAAACTCATTTCTGAAATTTTTTACAATTTACAAAAACGAGGATTAAAACAAAGTGAGCTAAGGCAAACTACTCAACTCACTTGCCCAAGGCATAAACTTGCATCAAAACTTGGAAAATAACTTTCTACACATGCATGCAAGCTCATCTCTACAGCACCAAGAACTACTAAATACTCACAAATGAGGCCACCAATCAAAAATCTAATTGGAGGGGTGGAGGAGTCACATACCAGGGAGTATTTGCTCAAAATTTCAGCTCAAATGAGGGGCTATAGAGAGAGATCGAAGAATCGCCTCCAAGAACAGCAAGGACGCAAGAACAACAGCAGAACTTGCGTTTTTGGAGAAAGAGAGAGAGGAAGGAAGAAGAAGTACCTGGAGGGGGGTCCCGTGGGCCCCAGGTGCCCTGTGGGCGCGGCCAGAGGCTGGGCCGCGCCAGCTGGCCGCCTGGGCCACTGGTGGCCCCTCCTGGCTGGCCCCAGAACTTTCTGGGTCTCTCCCGTTGTGGACATTTTTATTATAATTTTTCTGGAATTTTTCTGAAAACTTCACTGTTGAAATTTTTTCGAAGTTCAAAAAGCTGCGAAACTCTCTGAAAACTTGAAGCAGTTAGTAGTATTATGAAGCTTCAAAAACATAAATACTTGGTACAGCAAGTAGGACAACACTAAAAACAAATGAAAACATAACAAGCTCAACTTTTTATCCATATAAAACATGTTCACTAGTAAGGTTGATCAAGTCTTACCAACAAACAAGCGATATATAGAGCAAAAAGTCTCACCTCTTACAAAGTAATCATTAAACCTTTACCTTGATGGACATTGTCCCTACCATGATAGTTTTATATTTGTGAGGCACATGTAGTGGACAGTCCCATTCTCCAATCTTCACGGTCTCGATATTCTCTATAGAGTTGAGGGCATGCCTCCTGTCGGTCTTTTTCGGAAAATATACCGTGTGTTCTTTATCATTCACATGGAAGGTAACCTTCCCTTTATTGCAATCAATAATAGCACCTGCGGTGTTAAGAAAAGGTCTATCAAGAATAATGGACATGCTTCCATCCTCGGGCATGTCAAGCACAACAAAATCAGTAAGAATTAAACAATTAGCAACTTCTACGGGAACATCCTCACAAATACCTATCGGAACAGCGGTTGACTTGTCAGCCATCTGAAGGGAGATATCTGTAGGAATTAGTTTCTCTAAACAAAGCCTCTCGTAAAGAGAGAGAGGCATAAGACTCACTCCTGCTCCAAGATCACATAAAGCAGTTTTGACATAATTATTCTTTATGGAGCAAGGAATGGTGGGTATACCTGGATCACCGAGCTTCTCTGGAATCTTTCCACTGAAAGAATAGTTAGCAAGCATAGTAGATATTGCATCATTAGGAACTTTTCTTTTGTTAGTGACAATATCTTTCATATATTTTGAATAAGGAAGTAACTTAATAGCATCAGTCAAAGGGATTTGAAGAAAAAGAGGTTTAATCCATTCACAAAACTTATTATAATGCTCTTCTTCTTTAGATTTGATGGACTTACCTGGAAAGGGCATGGGTTTCTGTACCCATGGTTCTCTCTCCTTCCCATGTTTTCTTGCGATGAAGTCTTCTTTAGTGTACCTCTTACGTTTGTCAGGTGCTTCTTCTTCTCGAACTTCAGGCGGATCATTCTTCTCATTATTATTACCTTCAGGTTCAGCACCGTCTTCAGTCTCAGCATCGGAAATAGATACACTGTTGGGATCAATAGCTGGCTCTTCATCTGCAATAGGATCATTAGAATTGTCAGTCTCCTTATGTTTCTTCTTCTTATTTGGAGAGACAACAATTTCTTCTTCCTGCATTTGAGAATCTTGCTCGATTCTCTTCGGATGTCCCTCTGGATAGAGAGGATCTTGAGTACTAGTTCCTCCTCGGGTCTTAATCCCAAAAGCTTGCAAATTATCTTGTTTGGCATTGTTAGCAAGTAAATCTCTTTGCACATTAGAAATTTGATCAAGCTGAGTTTGAACCATATGAAAATGCTTCACAAGACATTGAGCATCATTAACTGTTCTATCTAAAATATCAAGCAGTCTTTTGATAGCAAGGGAATTATCATGCAACTGACTTTCTATCCTCTCATTAAAATGATTCTGTTTCATAATAAAATTATCAAACTCATCTAAACATTGATCAGGAGGCTTACCATGAGGGATGTCACTTGCGTTGAAATCTAAAAGAGAGTGTACCTCTACCATAGGAGGGTGAGTGGTAGGCTTACACAGCTTCTCAATAGGGGGTAGATTCTTCACGTCTTCAGCTTTATTACCTTTCTCTTTAATAGACTTCTTTGCTTCTCGCATATCCTCGGGGCTCAGAATAAACATGCCCCTCTTCTTTGTTGGTGGAGGTGGTTCAGGGACGGACCAATCTTCATGGATTTTGGCAATCCTACCCATTAAATCTTCCGCATCGTCCGGTGTTCTTTTCCTGAAAACACAACCAGCACAACTGTCCAAATAGGACCTGGATTCATCAGTTAGACCAGCATATATAGAATATATCGATTAATTCATTCTTAGGGATTTCATGTCCTGGTCTAGCCCGAATCAGACCGCAGTACCTCCCCCAAGCTTTAGGGAGGGACTCATCCTGCAACTGTTTAAAGTTATAAATTCTTTGTAAAGCAGCATGTTGCATGTGAGCGGGAAAGTACTTATCAACAAAAGAGTGAGCCAAGTCCTGAGGACTCTTAATGGAACCGCATGGGAGTGAATCATACCATGCTTTAGCACCTTACTTCAACGAGAAAGGAAGAAGCTTGGTCACATAAAAGTAGCGTATCTTTTCATCTGTGATAAACAGGCTACCTAGCTCACCAAGTTTAGTTAGGTGTGCAATAGCATCATCATTTTCTCTGCCATAAAAGGGGTCAGCTTCAACCATAGGTATAAGTGAAAGATCAACAGAGAAATCATAATCAGGATCATCAATGCATATAGGAGATGTAGCAAATTCAGGATTAGGAACGGTTTTGTTCTTCAAAGAGTGTTTTTCAAACAGTTTCTTAATAGCTTCAGGGTCAGAGCCGGAAAACTCTGTCAGTTCCCTGCATAAATCTTCATCAAGTATATAGTAATCATCATCAAGGAGACTCTCCTTGAGTTTACTCAAATCAGGATAATCATAAGTTTCACCAATAGGGTAGCGACTAACAGGGAGTTCAATTCCAGACTTTTTAGTAGCAGCAATAATTTGTTTCTCAAGAGCATAACCAAGCGAACTAATATCATCAAAAGTAGTAGAAGCATCATCAAGAGTATCAGACATAGTATCAGGTTCAGTAGGAGCATCATGTGGTGGTGGTGAGGCAAACTTACTCATAACATAAGGTGAATCAAGTGTAGCACTAGTGCTCAGAGCAGTACCTCTTCTTGTAGTGGATAGTAAGATCGGAACCTTGGGGTCTCCTTTCTTACCCATAGTGAATAAAGTGCAGCAGGTAGGATACCTCAAGTAGACTTGTAAATATTGCTATGCTCCCCGGCAACGGCGCCAGAAAACGGTACTTGATAACCCTCAGCCGTAAGGGATCGAGATAGTCTTCGCGGGTAAGAATAACCCAATTTACTGATTCAACACACGGGGAGCCAAAGAGTATTTATAAGCTTTGACCGTTGAGTTGTCAATTCAACCGCACCTGAAATATACTTACTTGCAACAAAAGATAAGTGGTAACAGTGATATGATAGTGATGATAGTAATAGTAAAAGTAAACAGCGAAAGTAAATAGCAACAGTAGATAGCAAAGTAAATAGCGAAAGTAGCGACTAGTAACAAGCAGGATTAAAATACTGTAGGCTAGGGAGATGGATGGTTGGGCGCTGCATGGATGAGATAGATTCTAACTTGGGGCACGGCACACGGAAAAGTAATGATCATCTAGGCAAATATCAAACATCAGGCATGTATCCCATAGGTAGTTGTACGTGCTTGCAATAAGAACTTGCACAACATCTTTTGTCCTACCATCCCGCTACAAACGGGGCCAAAAGGAACTTATGGATATTAAGGTGCTCCTGTCAAAGAGCACCGGAACAAAGCAATGAACTCAATGGATACATGTAATCCTCAAACTACGGACCATCCCCTTTGGTGTCCCAAGCTGTCACTTTTGGGATCGCCAGTTCCGAACCGTAACAGGTGCAAACAACTCATAGATAGGATCACGAACACAAATATATTCATACAAACACATATGGTTCAGATCTGAAATCATGGCACTCGGGCCCTAAGTGTCAAGCATTAAGAATAACAAGTTGTAGCAAAGATGATAAACACCATAGTAGATGATAGGCAACATGCCCCCAACAATCTGATAAACTATTACATGATCTAACTCATCCAATCCATACCATCCCCTTCGCCTACAGCAGGGGAATTACTCACACATGAAAGGGGAAGTCATGGAGGGATGATGGAGTGGTGATGATGATGACGATGGCAACGATTTCCCCTCTCCGGAGGCCAAATCAGCCTCAAGATTAGCCCTCCCGAGGAAGAACAGAGGGTGGCGGCGGCTCCGCGACGAAAAACTGCGAAAGAACTTCCGATCTGGGGTTTTTGCGTCGGGAGTAAAAATACGGGATAAAGTAGGGCACCAGGGGGTGTGGGCCCCACCCAGGCGCCCCCCCAGCGCGGCCCAGGGGGGGCGCGCCCACAGGACGCCTGGGCACCCCCTGGCCCCCCTCTGGCCCCACTTCTGGCACTTGGTTCCTTCGGGTGCGTGGATTTTCTGTGATTTTTCGTGGATTTTTCTGAGATACTTAAAAATCCGTTTTCCTGCACACAAATAAACCATACAGGCAGCTCTGCTGAAAACAGCGTCAGTCCGGGTTAGTTTAGTCCAAATCATGCAAGAATGAGGTCAAAACAATATCAAAAGTGTTTGGAAAAGTAGATACGTTTGAGACGTATCAATGGTCCTGTCAATTGCCCAGCTGTAATTCGTTTACCTCACATAGCTGTTTTATTGTCTTTTGGGAGAGAGACATCACTAGTGAACATCATGAGACTCCGGTCCATATTACCATCATTGATCACATCCGCTATTTACTTTCTGCTTTTACTTACTATTGCATTATATCTATCACTACTATCACTTGCGTTTGATCCTTTGTAAACGACAAGGCCAGAGGGATTGACAACCTCTCTTTTCTCGTTGGGAGCAAAGTTATTTGTATCTGTGTGCAGGTCCACGTTGATTGCTAATATCTGGCGCCGTTAGCAGTTGACACCTTCTTGTTGAAACTGGGAGTCTCAGGGAAAACGATCCTTGGTATTGCCAAGGGAAAACTTCTGCTACACTGCATCTCAAACCTTCCACTTGGGGTAACCAACGAGGGGTGAGAAGCCACCTAGCATCGACCGTGATGCCTCCGTCATTGGAGCCAGAGGAAAACGCTCTAGATGGGTGCGGGGATGGCCTTCGACCCCGTGCTCGTGTTCCAGGTAGGTGCCAGGGGTGTCCGGCGACCCGTACTCGCGGTCCAGGTGGGTGCTGGGATGTCCGGCGACCCCGTGCTCGTGTTCGCCCGGGGGTGGCCTCCTCAACGGATTCAGGTGGGTGGTCGGGGATATCCCGGCTACAGAGCTCCGATTTCCACGAGGACGTCCCTGGTGGGTGGCTCTGCGGCGGGCCCTGCTCGAGATCTGGGTCACTGGACAACGACGAGTGCACTCGCCGGCCGACGACGACGTTGTGGTTTCGTGGAAGGATTTTTTAGATGGGGGAGAAGAAGAGGATTGACTAGTCTAGAGCTGGTTGTTTTTTTAACGGAAGGATGTCCCCGTAAAATTACAGGGACTATTTTGTAAATCTAGAAAATTCCTCATCTAACGTCGTCTACCGTGGACCGTTATGCCACGTCATCAAATGTGGGACCCACATGTCATAATCATGATTAAAATGCCCAAGATGACTGAACAGTTTTTTTTGCAAAAGATTAGATCGAGAATCATTGGTTTTTGTCCCAAATTCGTAAACAAGTGTTTTCTGCAAACCTAAGCTCAATGTGGTGGTTTTCTGCAATTCACTCACTTTTTTTCGATAAATGATCCCCCCCCCCTCGCTTTATATTATAAAGCAAACACCCGATACATCCAGCTCGCTGGGGCCGCAGCACAGAAAAGCCCAAAAGAAAAACAACAAGAAGAAAGAGAAATAAATGCTGACGCCGGCAGATCAACGAAGAAAGGAAGACCGGCAACCGCTGCACCCGCCGAAGAAGTACCACCACGCTCCCAGCAACCCGAAGCGCCGCGCACCAAGCAACACCTTCAAGAAGGAATGCGACGATGCCATCGCTGTTACCCGAACAAGTTCTAGGGTTTCCCCGGTACGCGAGGGTTAGTGGGGAAGGGATATACCCGATGCCCCTTAGGAAGGTTCGACGGCACCCGCAGGCGTCATCACATCGGTGCCGACAGGCCGACAGGGATTTCTCCCGATCCACAACTACCACCACCACTCTAGACATTTCGAAGTGCACCAACCACGCAGCCGCCCACCAGCATGTGTCCACCACGGTTACCGGACCACCCTCGCCGTCTCTCTGGAGCCGCCAACACGAGGCCTGGATTGGGAAAGGAGACAACGGCCACGAGAGCGGACACTGCTCGACCGGTGGGAGGGAACAGCCTCCATCGCAAAAGCGAAGCCGACCGGACGCGGCGACGAGGACTTGCTAGGCCCTACGGCCCGGCCGGGCCCACATGGGCCCGGACAGTCCCTGTCACCGCGCCGCAACACACCGACCAACGAAGTACTCGCCGCTCGTAGACCGCCGCCGTCTCGCCACTTCTACCATGAAGCGACGCCGCCGAGCACCGTGCCATCGGCCCGACCCAACCCAGATGGGCCCAAACGGGCCCAGATCTGGGCTCGACGGGCGCCGCCAGCCAATAGCCCCACCGTGCCGCCCCACGACCAACGGTTGCGCCGCCGCGTCGAGGGCCACCGTGGCAAGCGGCAGCGCCGGCCAGCACCGCCCGAAGGGCAGGCCCGCCGCCGCCAGCAGCACCACGCGGGCAAGGCCCGGCGGCGCCCGCCGGCGACGGCGGGAGGAGGGAGGGCGAGAAAGGCGTTGGACGAGGAACGAGGAGAAGCCCCCGGTCGCCTCGCTCAGGGAGCTGACGCGGGGGAGGGCGGCGGGTCGGGAGGAGAGAGAGGGAGGCGGGACGGGGACATGAGAGACCGGCGGTCGGCGGCGGCCGGAGGGAAGGGCGGCCGGCGGTGGCGGGTAGGAGAGGTGGGGAGGAACCCTAGCGGGTAGCGCAGTCCTCTAGCAAAGAGTAGCTCTATTAATCAGAAAGTCTAGCATATCTATGATATCGAATAGCACCAGAGGTTAATTAAAACCCATTATAAATCTTAATGACTTTAAGTTAGCACATGAACTATTCTAAGATACCTCGATATACATGTGTTATGAAAAAACTATTATCTGAGTCGATACAGTCTTTGTGTTTGTACGTAAGCGACTATATGAAAGTATTTTGTATTATTATCACCCAGAGGAACGTCAGAAACTTTGGCTCTTTGGTACCCAGTTGAGTTCTTCCTACCAAAAAGACTGGCTAACCGATCTCTTCAACGTCTTATTTGGTGGAACAATAAATGTTGGTCGTGTGTATCTTAAGATGTTAAGAGAGGCTTAACACTTGCGTTTCCCAAAATAAGGCAGTTAAAGATTCCAAAAAATCCATATACTACGATCAATTGACTTTGTGGATAATCAAGACCAATCACTAACTATAATTAAGTTGTTGATAGTCGTAACCTTCCGGCAACCATAAACAAATGATAGACAATAAAGATAAGAGGAAATTGCTTGGTCCTAGTTTGACCACAACTGTGGAGATAATGATAGGTTAGGCCGAACAGAAATTTATTCGATGCACTTGGGAGATGTGTTTTAAGATTGAGAATATGGCCACTTATTTTTACAATTTTATGCCAGTATCTTAGCTGATGCCGAGAAAGAAAAACTACTACAAACACCCTCCATGTGAACACATCATATCATGCGTACATATATCTGTATAAGCTGGTTATTTCTACCCAGGCATGAACTACGGACATTCATCTGACATTTAAGTTACCCAATCGGCAAAAGCAACATAATATATGTACTATGAGATAGAAGCAATACTTACCCTTGCCAGTTTTTGTATGCCTTCCATGTGCATCTTTGTAAGCATTTTCATATAGTTACAAATTGCAACATTTGAAGAAGTTTGAGACCATCATTGCTTTTGTGTTCAATCTTGTTATTCCCCTCCTCTGCTCCTGATGGACAAGGGCTGTTGTGTACTACAGATGAATGTGTTTGTTTTGTTTTTGTTTTGAAGGAAGGAAGATGAATGTGTTTGTTGCCAATCAACATCTATACGAGCTGCCGCCCAAGGTATACTATTCTATAAATACCTCTCTTGACCTTCTATATCCCTTGCTTACGTACAGCCGACGCATAAGTTTTCGCTAAGCTAGACAAACATCTCTAGCCAGAGCTCTCAAACTCACCATGGCCAACTCCTCCAACTTCCGAACTGCTCCTTGCGGTGCACTCATGGAGTACAATGAACTCATCTTCTGCGACCTCTACTTGCACCATCCCATTACTGACAAGGATGAGGAGAAACGCACAATACTACGTGTCAATGGTGTTTCCGGTTTTGGCGCAACAGCCGTCAACAACTGGGAAATATACGACGGAGCCGGGTATGATGCCGAGGTTGTTGCTCGTGGACAAGGCCTGCATATTAGTGCTGGTAATTGGCATAACACTTTCAGTATGGTGTTTGACGCTGACAGGTACGCATACATGTATGATTAGCACTCTAATATTTGTGAGCTATTTGGGGTGATGCATGATATTATGTATGTTAATGACATAGGTTCACGGGATCGACCCTTCAGGTGATGGGAATATCTATTGAAGATGGTGAGTGGGCAATTGTTGGTGGGACAGGAGAGTTTGCTATGGCAACCGGTGTCATAGTCAAAAAACTTCGCGAGAAAAGAGAAGAGTATAGCATTATAGAGCTTACCATCCGCGCATTCTGCCCACTGCTGAAAGGATCATGGGTGAGAAGGACATCAAAATTATGTTCTACTTCCTCCGATCCATATTACTTGCCGACAAATAATATGGATCGGAGGGAGTATATCATTTCTAAGAGGCTGTTTACTTTGTTCAAGGCTACTCTCTTTAAAACAGAAGAACCCCTAACTGTCTTGTAGAGTCTTCCTGCAAAGATTGGTCCTTGGGGTGGAGATGGTGGAACAGCTCAAAACATGATTAAATCTTCAAGGCGCCTAGAAAGCATCACCATTTCAAGCGGTGATGTTATTGATTCAATTGCATTTTCTTACATTGATGAAGCTGATCAAAAGTGCACCACAGATCGCTTAGGCGGTCCAGGAGGAAAATCTATCACGGTTAGTGGATCTCAGATCTTGATTTTGTATATTGTCAAGATTAGCTCATATTCAGGAGTAAATGATCTAATGACCCTCCTCCTTTTCTCACGCAGATTGAGCTCGCCCCTTCAGAGTTTTTGACACAAGTTTCTGGAACTATTAGTGATGGTCGTTGCGAAGTTGTAGAATCACTTCAATTTGTCACCAATATCCAGACATATGGTCCTTTTGGAACTGAAGATGAAGATGGAATGCCTTTCACCTTCTCTGTGCCGAGATATAAGAAGGTTGTAGGCTTCTTTGGCCGCGGCGGCTTATTTCTCGATGCAATTGGTGTATATTTGCAGCCTGTTTAAGCGTCATGTGTGTTGCTGCAACAAATACACGGGGACATATATTTTTCGTCTCGACAATCTTCGGAAACTGCAGTGATTTGTGTCGTTTCCACGAGCACATCAAAATTGCAAATATTACTCCCTCTGGTCCGAATTAATTGACGCAGCGTCTATACAACCTCTATACAATGTTGTATAGTGGTTGCGTTGATTAATTTAGATCGGAGGGAGTATTTGAGATGTTCACAAGTGATTCATATCCTTGTGATTAGATCATCACAATTCTTCTAGTCCGTGGACTAGCTATGTGGTTTCCCATTTGAGTCACTTGTAACACATCCTTATTTACATTACCCCTCAGAATGAACGGGATGAGTTGAAGACCCAATATGTTGTTCCCCTGCATTTTGTAATCATTCTCTAAATATACGGTCGATTGCCACCAAGCGGCGTGGTTCTCAGGAGCTATCCTCCATGAATTCCTAGAACTAATTGGCCGGCGAGGCAGAGGATCGACGCTGCAGACAACAGTGTGGTCAGTTGCAAGGGCCTCACCCGCATTCTGCCATATTTCCATGGAGGCATCGCTCATGGAGACTTTGGAGAACTCAAAGCAATACACCGAGAAAATGTTCTTGCGTGTATCTAGTTGATCCGCTTGTGGTCGCCTCTTGCGGACAGGACACAAGCCGAAATAAAAGAAGAACGAAATATGTATGTGGCAATCGTGTGGCAGATTGTAAAAATCACCTAACGCATCCAACATCGTCAGATCCGACCGCCCGCACCCGCTTTTCCCATCGGATCTGTCGACGCGAGCGGTGGAAGACTGGTCAACGCGGCAGTGCGGGCACGCGTCTCCTCTGGACGAGGATGTAGGCGACGAAAAAAATAAATTTACTAATAAACCGAGGAATCTTTTGTGGGGTGAAATACATCTCTATGCTAGTATGACACCACTGACCAATACCTGAACATGTCCCACAACATTTCCATTTAGTCATGCATGTGTACTCCCAGACCACTCAATCTATAGTACCAACATTTTACTTTCTTGTTAGCTACTAAATGATTGATATCTTTTTAATAAATGTTTTATTTTAAAATCTTTTTATATATTTGAATTCGTAAAGACAAGAACTTTAAAATAAGACCAATATTGAATATATTTTAGCCTGGTTTGAATTTTACCATTTCATTCGCTTTGGCATTTAAAACGGTGGATGTAACTCACTTGAAAATACTCGTTTCAGTTTATTTAAAAAACTGACTTCACAACTAAGAAAACAAATTTGAGTCATTCAAAAAAACAGATTAACTCATTTTAGAAACCTAATTTTATTCCTTTTAAAATGCTGATTTCACTCGTATCAAAACACATATTTAAGTCATTTCAAAGAATTGGTTTCGCTCATTTCCAAAAGGTGATTTCACTCATTTGAAAAAACTAAATTCGCTCATTTTAAAACACTGATCTCAGTTATTCCGAAATACATATTTCACTCATTTACATAAACAATTTTACTCATATCAGAAAACATAATATGGTCGTGTAAAAAACAAATTTAAGTGAATTTAAACACTGTTTTCACACATTTGAAAACACATATTTCATTCATTTTAAAGAACATGCTACACTAATTTCGTAAAACTGATTTCACTTATTTCAAAAAATTCATTTCACGATGTTAAAAAAATGATTTCACTCATATGAAAAAACTGATGTCACTCATTTCAGGAAAATAATTTCACTAAGTTGAGAAAACAAATTTCACTCATTTTCATAGTTCAGTTCGAAATGGATTTCAGACAGTGCGAAAAACTGATGTCACTCGTTTAGAAATTCTAAAATAATAAGTTTCACGTATTTCACACCCAAAGTCATGTGTATGAAAAACATATTTCACTCATTTTTAAAAATTGCTCTCACCCAATTCAAAGATCACATTTCACTATTTTTAGAAAGTTGATTTCACTCAAAGCAAATAACTTATTTCAAATATTTAAAAAAACTTATTTGATTCAATTAAAAAATATCAATTTTTGAAACGTCTCCAACGTATCAATATTTTTTTATTGTTTCATGCTATTATATTATCCTTCTAGGATGTCTTATGAGCTTTATTATACACTTTTATATGATTTTTGGGACTAATCTATTAACCCAGAGCCCAGTGCCAGTTTCTGTTTTTTCCCTGTTTTTGAGTTTCGCAGAAAAGTAACATCAAACGGAGTCCAATTGACGAGCCAAAATTTAATGATTTTTTCTGGACCAAAAGAAGCCACCGAAGCAAAAGAGATGGGCCAGGGGGGCCACGGGCTGCCCTCGAGGATAGGGGCGCGCCCTGTGAAGGGGGGCGCGCTCCCCTATCTCGAGGACCGCCCAACAGCCCCCTTGACGTGTGCCCTACGCCAAAAAATTCTATAAATACTGAAACCTTCGGAAATTAACCTTGATCGGGAGTTCCGCCGCCGAAAGCCTCTGTAGCCACGGAAAACCAATCTACACCCGTTCTGGCACCCTGTCGGAGGGGGGGGTCCCTCTCCGGTGGGTATCTTCATCATCCCGGCGCTCTCCATGATGAGGAGGGAGTAGTCCACCCTCGGGGCTGGGGGTATGTACCAGTAGCTATGTGTTTGATCTCTCTCTCTCGTGTTCTTGAGATGGCACAATCTTGATGTATCGCGAGCTTTGCTATTTTAGTTGGATCTTCTTCTCCCCCTCTACTCTCTTGTAATGGATTGAGTTTTCCCTTTGAAGTTATCTTATCGGATTGAGTCTTTAAGGATTTGAGAACACTTGATGTATGTCTTGCACGTGTTTATCTGTGGTGACAATGGGATATCATCTGATCTACTTGATGTATGTTTTGGTGATCAACTTGCGGGTTCATGACCTTGGGAACCTATGCATAGGGGTTGACACACGTTTTCGTCTTGACTCTCCGGTAGAAACTTTGGGGCACTCTTTGAAGTTCTATGTGTTGGTTGAATATATGTTTCTGAGATTGTGTGATGCATATCGTATAACCATGCCCACGGATACTTGAGGTGACAATGGAGTATCTAGGTGACATTAGGGTTTTGGTTGATTTGTGTCTTAAGGTGTTATTCTAGTACGAACACTATGATAGATTGAATGTTACTACGGACTCTTGAATAGATCGATCGGAAAGAATAACTTTGAGGTGGTTTCGTACCCTACCATAATCTCTTCGTTTGTTCTCCGCTATTAGTGACTTTGGAGTGACTCTTTGTTGCATGTTGAGGGCTAGTAATATGATCCAATTATGTTATCCTTGTTGAGAGAACTTGCACTAGTGAAAGTATGAACCCTAGGCCTTGCCTACTATCATTGCAACACTGTTTATGCTCACGTTTACCACTTGCTACCTTGTTGTTTTTATATTTTCAATTTACAAAAACCTATATCTACCATCCATATTGCACTTGTATCACCATCTCTTCGCTGAACTTGTGCAGCTATACAATTTACCATTGTATTGGGTGTGTTGGGGACACAAGAGACTCTTTGTTATTTGGTGGCAGGGTTGCTTGAGAGAGACCATCTTTATCCTACACCTCCCACGGATTGATAAACCTTAGGTCATCCACTTGAGGGAAATTTGCTACTGTCCTACAAACCTCTGCACTTGGAGGCCCAACAACGTCTACAAGAAGAAGGGTGCGTAGTAGACATCAAGCTCTTTTCTGGCGCCGTCGTCGGGGAGGTTAGTGCTTGAAGGTATATCTTTAGATCTTGCAATCAAATCTTTTAGTTTCTTGTTTCATCACTAGTTTCGTTTATAAAAGAAAACTATAAAAAATGGAATTAAGGTTACCTCATATGCTTCATCTTTTTAATATCTTTCGTGGAAATGATGGGAAGGAAAATTGTGCTCAAGTACTAGAAGAAGAATTACATAGAATATGTGCATGATGAGCATGATTGCAATGTTGTTAGTATGAATTCTTTCAATACCTATGATGCTAGTGATATGCAAAGCCACAAGCTTGGGGAAGCTATGTTTGATGAAGATGATATTTTTAGTCCCCCCAAGTTTTGATGAGCAAATTTGTTATGATGAAAGCATGCCTCCTATTTCTGATGATTATATTGATGAAAGTGGATTTGGAGAGGTCATGACTTTATTTAGTGATGAATCCACTATTTCAGAAGAGGTTCCAATTGATTATGAGAACAAAGTTGCTATCTATGATGATTATTGTGATGACTTGTATGCTATTAAGAATAATGATAACCATGAAACTTGTCATGGTTATGATTACCCTTTCTCTGAACATCACTCTTTTAATGTGGAAACAATCTATAGTATTCAAGTCTCTTATGATACTCCCACTATTCCGAATGAGAAGAATTTTGCTTATGTGGAGAGTAGTAAAATTTCTATGCAAGTAGATCATGAAAAGAATGCTTTATGTGTTGGTCATATTGTTGAATTCATTCATGATGCTACTGAAAATTATTATGAGAGAGGATCATATGCTTCTAAATATTGCAATAATATCAAGTTTCCTCTCTATGTGCTTAAAGTTTTGAAGTTATGCTTGTTTTCCCTTCCTATGCTAGTTGATCATCGTTCCCATAAGTTGTTTGCTCACAAAATCCCTATGCATAGGAAGTGGGTTAGACTTAAATATGCTATTCATATGCTTCATGATGCTCCCGTTATTTTTCAATTCTTATCTTTTATGCGAGCATCATTATGCCTAGCTAAGGGCGTAAAACGATAGCGCTTGTTGGGAGGCAATCCAATTTTATGTTTTTTGTTTTTGTTGCTGTTAGGAATAAATATTGCATCTAGCCTCTGATTAGATGTGGTTCATGTTTTAATTAGTGTATTTGCCAAGTAGAACCTTTGGGAAGACTTGTGTGAAGTTTATGTGATCTTGCTGTGAAAAATAGAATCGTTAGCGCTCGCTAAGATAGTCTTCAGATTTTACTGGAGCGTGCTTTTTAGTTGATTCTTTTTGCAGATGATTGGTAGACAAATTTCGCAATTTACCAATTTAGTTTGAATTTTTTGGAGTTCCAGAAGTAGGCAAACCCAGCATATTACTACAGATTGTTCTGTTTTTGACAGATTCTGTTTTTCGTGTGTTGTTTGCTTATTTCAATGCATCTATGAGTAATATTGGAGGATATGAATCATAGAGAACTTGGAGTACAGTAGGTTTAACACCAATATAAACAAAGAATGAATTCCTTGCTGTACCTTTGAGTAGTGGTTTGCTTTCTTATACTAACGGAGCTCACGAGAATTTTTGTCTAAGTTTTGTGTTGTGAAGTTTTCAAGTTTTGAGTATTACTTTGATGGACTATGGAACAAGGAGTAGCAAAGGCCTAAGCTTGGGGATGCCCATGGCACCCCAAGTAAATTAAAGATAATCAAAAGCCTAAGCTTGGGGATGCCCCGGGAAGGCATCCTCTCTTTCGTCTTCATCCATCGGTAACTATACTCGGAGCTATATTTTTATTCGCAACATGATATGTGTTTTTCTTAGAGTGTCAATTTAGTTTATTTTGTTTTGCTTGCTGTTTGAATAATAGCCCAAGATCTAAAATTTTAAATGTTAAAGAGTCTTCACATAGTTACATAATTATTCGACTACTCATTGATCTTCACTTATATCTTTCGGAGTAGTTTGTTATTGCTCTAGTGCTTCACTTATATCTTTTAGAGCACGGTGGTGGTTTTATTTTGAAGAAATAGATGAACTCTCATGCTTTACTTATATCCTTTTGAGAGTCTATTAGAACAGCATGGTAATGTGATTTGGCTATAAAACTAGCCTTCACATGATAGGCATCCAAGATCAATGTAGTAAAAACTTCCACACTAAGTGCATTGAATATGATGAGAAGTTGGATGCTTGATAATTGTTTTGAGATATGAGGATAGTGATATTAGAGTCATGCTAGTGGAGTTATTATGAAATTGAGAAATGCTTGTGTTAAAGTTAGTGATTTCCGTAGCATGCACGTATGGTGAACCGCTATGTGACGAAGTTAGAGCATGAGGTATTTGTAAAGTGTCAACCTTTGTGTGGAGGTCGGGGGCGCGCGATGGTTAACTCCTACCAACCTCCCCCCTAGGAGCATGCGTTGATTGCTTTATTTTGATGACTCGTAAATTTTTGCAATAAGTATATGAGTTCTTATGACTAATGTTGAGTCCATGGATTATACGCACTCTCACCCTTCCACCATTGCTAGCCTCTCTTGTACCGTGCAACTTTCGCCAGTGCCAGAAACCCAATATATATCCTTCCTCAAAACAGCCACTATATTGTTCCTCAAAACATCATTATTCTTTCCGATCGATCTATTCAAGAGTCCGATCGATCTATATTGTTCATCATTATTAGAGCATTGTCCCGTGTGAGGAAACAAAAAAAGTCAATCAAAAAAAAAGAGATAAAGGCCAAATAAAAAAAGATGGCCCACAAAAAAATAGAGAGGGGCTAAAAAAAAGAGAAGCCCCTCCAAAAAAATGAGAGAAAAGAGAGAAGGGACAATCGCTACTATCTTTTTTTCCACACTTGTGCTTCAAAGTAGCACCATGTTCTTCATTGTAGAGAGTCTCATGCTTAGTTACTTTCATATACTAGTGGGAATTTCATTATAGAACTTGGCTTGTATATTCCAACGATGGGCTTCCTCAAATGCCATAGGTCTTCGTGAGCAAGCAAGTTGGATGCACACCCACTAATTTCTTGTATTGAGCTTTCATTCATATTTAGCTCTAGTGCATCCGTTGCATGGCAATCCCTACTCACTCACATTGATATCTATTGATGGGCATCTCCATAGCCCGTTGATACGCCTAGTCGATGTGAGACTATCTCCCTCCTTTTTGTCTTCTCCACAACCACCTATATTCCACCCATAATGCTATATCCATGGCTCACGCTCATGTATTGCGTGAAAGTTGAAAGGTTTGAAAGAATAGAGTATGAAAACAAGTGCTTGGCTGAAACCGGTGTTGTGCATGATATGAATATTTTGTGTGATGAAGAGTGAGCCTAGCCAGACTATATGATTTTGTACGGATAACTTTCTTTAGCCATAGTATTTTGAGAAGACATGATTGCTTTGTTAGTATGCTTGAAGTATTGTTATTTCTTATGTCAATATAGACTTTTATCTTGAATCTTTCAGATCTGAACATTCATGCCACAATTAAGAGAATTACATTGAAAACTATATTGTTTAGCATTCCACATAAAAAATTCTTTCTTTATCATTTACCTACTCGAGGACGAGCAGGAATTAAGCTTGGGGATGCTTGATACGTCTCCAACGTATCTATGAAAAAATGATTTCACTCATATGAAAAAACTGATGTCACTCATTTCAGGAAAATAATTTCACTAAGTTGAGAAAACAAATTTCACTCATTTTCATAGTTCATTTCGAAATGGATTTCAGACAGTGCGAAAAACTGATTTCACTCGTTTAGAAATTCTACAATAATAAGTTTCACGTATTTCACACCCAAAGTCATGTGTATGAAAAACATATTTCACTCATTTTTAAAAATTACTCTCACCCAATTCAAAGATCACATTTCACTATTTTTAGAAAGTTGATTTCACTCAAAGCAAATAACTGATTTCAAATATTTCAAAAAACTTATTTGATTCAATTAAAAAATATCAATTTTTGAAACGTCTCCAACGTATCAATAAATTTTTATTGTTTCATGCTATTATATTATCCTTCTAGAATGTCTTATGAGCTTTATTATATACTTTTATATGATTTTTGGGACTAATCTATTAACCCAGAGCCCAGTGCCAGTTTCTGTTTTTTCCTTGTTTTTGAGTTTCGCAGAAAAGTAACATCAAACGGAGTCCAATTGACGAGCCAAATTTTAATGATTTTTTCTGGACCAAAAGAAGCCCCCGAAGCAAAAGAGATGGGCCAGGGGAGCCACGGGCTGTCCTCGAGGGTGGGGGCGCGCCCTGTGAAGGGGGGCGCGCTCCCCTATCTCGAGGACCGCCCAACAGCCCCCCTGACGTGTGCCCTACGCCAAAAAATTCTATAAATACTGAAACCTTCGGAAATTAACCTTGATCGGGAGTTCCGCCACCGAAAGCCTTTGTAGCCACTGAAAACCAATCTACACCCGTTCTGGCACCCTGTCGGAGGGGGGATCCCTCTCCGGTGGCTATCTTCATCATCCCGGCGCTCTCCATGACGAGGAGGGAGTAGTCCACCCTCGGGGCTGGGGGTATGTACGAGTAGCTATGTGTTTTCTCTCTCTCTCTCTCTCTCTCTCTCTCTCTCTCTCTCTCTCGTGTTCTTGAGATGGCACGATCTTGATGTATCGCGAGCTTTGCTATTTTAGTTGGATCTTCTTCTCCCCCTCTACTCTCTTGTAATGGATTGAGTTTTCCCTTTGAAGTTATCTTATCGGATTGAGTCTTTAAGGATTTGAGAACACTTGATGTATGTCTTGCACGTGTTTATCTGTGGTGACAATGGGATATCATGTGATCTACTTGATGTATGTTTTGGTGATCAACTTGCGGGTTCGTGACCTTGGGAACCTATGCATAGGGGTTGGCACACGTTTTCGTCTTGACTCTCCGGTAGAAACTTTGGGGCACTCTTTGAAGTTCTATGTGTTGGTTGAATATATGTTTCTGAGATTGTGTGATGCATTTCGTATACCCATGCCCACGGATACTTAAGGTGACAATGGAGTATCTAGGTGACATTAGGGTTTTGGTTGATTTGTGTCTTAAGGTACGAACTCTATGATAGATTGAATGTTACTACGGACTCTTGAATAGATCGATCGGAAAGAATAACTTTGAGGTGGTTTCGTACCCTACCATGATCTCTTCGTTTGTTCTTCGCTATTAGTGACTTTGGAGTGACTCTTTGTTGCATGTTGAGGGCTAGTAATATAATCCAATTATGTTATCCTTGTTGAGAGAACTTGCACTAGTGAAAGTATGAACCCTAGGCCTTGCCTACTATCATTGCAACACCGTTTATGCTCACGTTTACCACTTGCTACCTTGCTGTTTTTATATTTTTAATTTACAAAAACCTATATCTACCATCCATATTGCACTTGTATCACCATCTCTTCGTTGAACTAGTGCACCTATACAATTTACCATTGTATTGGGTGTGTTGGGGACACAAGAGACTCTTTGTTATTTGGTTGCAGGGTTTCTTGAGAGAGACCATCTTCATCCTACACCTCCCATGGATTGATAAACCTTAAGTCAGTCACTTGAGGGAAATTTGCTACTGTCCGACAAACCTCTGCACTTGGAGGCCCAAGAACGTCTACAAGAAGAAGGGCGCGTAGTAGACATCGCAATTCAAAAAACAATTTCACTTGTTTTGTAAAACATATTTCACTCATTTCATAAAAGTTTGAAATAATTAGTTTTCCACGACTAGTTTCAAAATTCTGAAATAACAAGTTTCATGTATTTCACACCCAAAATGTGTCATTTGTATGAAAAACATATTTCACCCATTTTTAAAAATAGTCTCACCCAATTCAAAGCTCATATTTCACTATTTTTAGAAAGCTGATTTCACTCAAAGCAAATGACTGATTTCAAATATTTTAAAAAACTTATTTGACTCAATTCAAAAAACAATTTACTTGTTTCGTAAAACTTATTTTACTCATTTAAAAAAAGTTTGATATAATTAGTTTCACATGTTTTACATGACTAGTTTCAAAATTCTGAAATAACAAGTTTCAGGTATTTGACACCCAGACATGTGTGATGTGTATGAAAACATATTTCACTCACTTTAAAAATGGTCTCACCCCGTTCAAAGATCATGTTTCACTATTTTTAGAAAGCTGATTTCACTCATTTCAAACATTGAAATTTAAACTTGTTTGAATGTATTCAAGATTGATCTTGTTCTAATGGTCTTGGCTTCGGGAGTTCAAATTTTTACAAAGTTTGAAAAATAATTTTTTTAAAGATATGAACAATCTAAATAGTGAAAAGGGAATTAAAAGTGATGGATTTAGAGATGGAGAGAGGAGAGATAATGTCGGAGAAATGCATGTTATTGTATGTACCGTGAGCAGTAAAAAGAGAAAAGTAGGACCATGCATGCGTCCTTTGCATGTGCATGGTGGGCCCATTCTGATGAAATATGGTGACTTAAATAGAGAAAAGAGAGGAATACAAATGTACACCTTTTGAGCTGGCAATGTGCTATTGGTGACAAACCACCGGTACATCTCGGCACCGGTAAAAAACACTTTTTATGTAGGCAACGACGCTGGTGACTTCCAGCTTGGAATGCTTGGGTCTGGACGACAGATCCGGTGGCCAGCGTTGTGGGGTTGGTCGAATTTGCTCGAGGACGGGCAGAGGTAATCGGCGGCCGCAGATGGCAGCGCAAGGGCTCTGTCTCTGGGCTGAGGTCGGCCAGGGCGGTCTATGCGAGGAAGAGACGAGGGAGAGAAGAAAGAAACGGAGAGGAATGGTTGGGAATAGAAGGGAGGAGGGGCACGGCTGGGTTTCTGACCTACTTCGGCGGCCGGTGGTTACCGGCGGCGTGGAGGCTTGTTCTCTCCTCGGGGACGGCACGCCACAAATGGGGCAGCGGCATGGCTCATCCGCCACGCCGGCGATGGCCATCTCCAAGTAACCGCTGATGCCGGCCGTTGCACTGGTGCTGCTTTTTGTAGCCAATCATCATCTGGACTTGCCGCAGCAAAATACAGTATCTGTTGCGCAAGTGATCGATGGATGATCCCTATGCGCAAGCGTCACTCCCGCTCCGGCCGGCTGTGAAACAAGCAGAAAAGGACACACCCGGCTGTGCCACCCATGTTTCTTGATGCAGAATTTCTACTGTCTGATTGTGTAGAAAAACGGCGCACTGAAACTACTGCTAATCTACTTAGTTGACAGTTGTTTGAATTCCTATACTAGTAGTAGTCTAGTAGATATAAGTAAGTAAAAGTAGTTGTTGCACTGTGCCAGATGGATTAATTAGTCAGTTTACAAATGCTACAAGGTTGCCTCAAGAGTAGTTGGTTAAAATTCAGAGAGGAAACTCAGGTTTAGTCATATCAATTCAGATTCATAGAGAAGATGTTGGTTTTAATATGATTTAGCATTTGGAATTAAGAGAGAAAATTCAGTACTAAACAAAATTAGTTTCAGCACAATGCATTACTTTCAGGTCCTGTGTAACATTTGTATTACTGATCTTTTTATTAACTTGTGTTTTAGCAATATGAGATCATTGATCTGCTGCAAAAAATTTAGTGCTAGTGACATAAGTCATAATCTCTCGCGTAGAGCTACTGGTCGTCTCTCCAGTGACTCGGGTATTATCACCATGATGTTTTTGACCGATGAATAAAAAGTTGTTGAAAAACATAATCTCGGTAACTTTTTTGTGTACATAGCATTGGTAATATATGCACCACAAACTACATAACTTACATATAAGCATCACGGTAACTTTGAGTCAGAGGGAAAAAATGTTGAAAACATACCTCATGAGACTTCTGTGAAAATAGCACGATAATATATGCCCCACGGACATGATAACTTATATGCAAACACCATGGTATTTTGGACCGGAAGAAAAAGTTGCTAAAAGCATACCCACGGTAAATTCTATGTAAGTAGCATGGTAATATATGCACCACAGACCTGATAACTTAAGTGAAAACACTATGGTAACTTTGACAACGGGGAATAAAAATATTGAAAAGAACCCCCGTTGATTTCTGAGTAAATACCGTGGTAACATACACACTGCAGAC
The DNA here is from genome assembly GCA_902687465.1 of Secale cereale. Lineage (NCBI taxonomy): Eukaryota > Viridiplantae > Streptophyta > Magnoliopsida > Poales > Poaceae > Secale > Secale cereale. Next base: position 498,555,463 of record LR738713.1, read on the forward strand.
CTGATAACTTGGGTATAAACACCACGGTAACTTTGACCATGTTAAAAAATTGTTGAAAAGGTATCCTTGATAACTTCGGTGTAAATAGTATGATAATATACGCATTGCAGACCCGATAAGTTAGGTAAAAAGCTGTGGTAATTTGGACACGAGCAAAAAATTTGTAAAACATACCACCGGTAACTGATGTGTGCATAGTATGGTAATGTATGCACCACATACCTGATAATTTATGTCCAAAACACTATGGTAACTTTTCAACCCATGGAAAAAAAGTTGATGAAACATACCCCGTAACTTTTGTGTAAATAGTATGATATTTTAAGCACTGTAGACCCGATAACTCATGTACAAACTGTGACGCCCCCGATTTGACCGTACACTAATCATGCACGCAAATGTGTACGACCAAGATCAGGGACTCCCTGAAAGATATCACAACGCAACTCTAGACACAAATTAAAATAATACAAGCTTTATATTACAAGCTAGGGGCCTCGAGGGCTCGAATACATAAGCTCGAAATACACGAGTCAGCGAAAGCAATAATATCAAAGTACAGACATAATTTAAACAAGTTTGCCTTAAAAAGGCTAGCACAAAAGTAGCAACGATCGAAAAGGCAAGGCCTCCTGCCTGGTACCTCCTAACTACTCCTCGAAGCCGAACTCCACGTAGAAACATCCCCGGGGTCATCTGGCTCTTGGACTCCACCATCTGGTTGCGTCATCCGAGAAGAAGAGACAAAAGGGGGAAAAGGGAGCAAAGCAACCGTGAGTACTCATCCAAAGTACTCGCAAGCAAGGATCTACACTACATATGCAATGATATCTGTGTAAAAGGAGGGTACTATCTGTGGGTTAAACTGCAGAAGGCCAGTATAAGAGGGGGATAGCTAATCCAATCGAAGACTACGCTTCTGGACACCTCCATCTTGCAGCAGTAGAAGAGAGTAGATGGAATAGTAACAAGTATCAAAGCTTCTGGCAGCCTCCGTCTTGAGTAGCTGGAAAGTTCACCAAGTAACAACGTATAGCATAATCCTACCCGACGATCCTCCCCTCGTCGCATGTGGGAAAGCGATCACCGGGTTGTATCTGGAACTTGTCTAGGTGTGTTTTATTAAGTATCCAGTTCTAGTTGTCATGAGGTCAGAGTACAACTCCGGGTCGTCCTTTTACCGAGGGACACGACTATTCGAATAGATTAACTTCCCTGTAGGGGTGCACCACATAACCCAGCACGCTCGGCCATTTGGCCGGACACACTTTCCTGGGTCATGCCCGGCCTCGGAAGATCAACACATCGCAGCCCTACCTAAGCACAACAGAGAGGTCAGCACGCCGGTCTAAGTCCTAAGCGCACAGGGGTCTGGCCGCATCGCCCAATGCACACCTGCACGTTGCGAGGGCGGCCGGTGAGCAGACCTAGCAACCTCCATTACTAAGGAATTTACGTTACGCGGTCCAACCCGGCGCGCGCCGCTAAGTCGCTGACGTCAAGAAGGCTTCGGCTGATACCACGACGTCGAGTGCCCATAACTATTCCCACGTAGTTGGTTAGTGCGTATAGGCCAATGGCCAGACTCAGATCAAATACCAAGATCTCGATAAACGTGTTATTATGTAATAACCGCGGACAACGACCAGGGCCAGGCCCACCTGTCTCCTAGGTGGTCGCAACCCGCCGTGTCGCTCCGCCACAAAGTAACCATCAAGGGGCTATCGGGAACCCAGGCCCACCGCTACCTGTGTGGAACCACCTGCCCCTTAGCCCCCATATCCAAATCATCATCATGTGTATGTAATAGTATAATATATACCTGTGATCACTACCCGAGTGATCATGGCCTGATAGTATAGCATGGCAGACGGACAAGAATGTAGGGCCATTGATGGAATACTAGCATCCTATACTAAGCATTAGGATAGCAGGTAAAGATATCAACAGATGTAGCAACAATGACAGGATATGCAACAGAATAGGATTCATCGAAAGCAGTAACATGCTACACTACTCTAATGCAAGCATTAGAGAGAGGAATAGGCGATATCGGATTGATCAAGGGGGGGCTTGCCTGGTTGGTCTGGCAAGAAGGAGGGGTCGTCGTCGACGCAGTCGATCACAGTGGCACCGTCAGTAGTCCCAGTCCCGATGTCTATCAGAGAGAAGAGGGGGGAGAAACAATAAATATAAAGCAAACATCGCACCACAAAGCATAACATGGAAAAACGCGGTGCTACATGTGACCTAACGCGGTAGGAGGTGATACCGATGAAGGGGGAAACATCCGGGAAAGTATTCCCGGTGTTTAGTGTTTTCGGACAGATGGGCCGGAGGAAAAAGGTGCAGGTCCGCTATGCTAGGGACGTGTGGTGAACGAACAGACCGCGTATTCGGATTTGTCTCAAAATTCTGAGCAACTTTCATATGTAAATTATTTTCATCTGAGCTACGGTTTATTTTATATGAATTTTCAAAGATTTAAACAATTTCTGGACTTTCTGGTTTTATATTAATTCGAATTATTTAAACAGAATATACTTTTGTCACCTAGTGCTACCCTAGCATGTGAGTATGACAGCGGGGCCAGTGGGGCTAGGTTGACCTGGTCAAAGGTTGACTGGTCAACACATGAATAGTGTAAGTGGGTCCCGCGTGTCATTCTCTTTAGTTAAATAAATTGGTATTTAACTGGAGTGGTCCCACATGTCATTGACACATACCAGCTAACTAGAGACTAATTAGACTAACTAGTACTTATTTTAGTTAAACATAATTAATTTAGTTAATTAATTAATTAATTATATTTTATTATTTAATTTTAAAACCCTTTTTTTAAAACTAGGGGCGTGGGGGCCCCCTGGTCAGTGGCCCGGGGTGGGTTACCGGGCAGCGGGTTGACGGGGTCGGGCGTTGGCCCGGCCTGTGTGGGCCCGGTGGCCACTGCGGCCGTTGACGGGCAAGGGGCTGGCGGGGCCGGCCAGGCGCGGCCCCCGGCGGAGGCGGGCGAAAGGCAGCGAGGCGCACGGCCCCGGCGGAGGCGCTCGCCAGGCAAGACGGTCGACGACGAGGCGCAGCACGGCGCAGGAGAAGGACGGGGCAGCCAGTGCAGGTGGGCGCGGCGTACGCAACGCGCAGGCAGAGCTCGGGGCACGCGAGGCGCGGCAGCTGGCGCAGGGGCCAGCGGCGGTGGACAGAGGCACGGCGAGGCACGAGGAGTAGGTGGAGCACGGCGGGCGGCAGCGAGCCGTGGTGGCTCGGGCAGCCAGGGAGCAGGGCACGAGGGGGGCAAGGCCGGCGCCCGTGCCGGCAGGCACGGGGCGCGCGCGGGGAAGGCCGGGCGTGGGCGTGGGCATACGGGCGGGCATGGTGGCGGTAGCAGAAGCTACAGCGGGGCGAGGCGGACAGGGGTGGCGCGAGAACGCGGCCTGGGGCTCGCGAGCGTCGAGCTCCGTTCATGGCTGTGGTTGGCGTCCTACGGCGAAGGAACGAGCGTGAAAATAGGGGGAAGGCGGAGGAGCTCACCGCGGAGCTGGTGGAGCAGACGACGAACCCAGGGAAGATCAATGTTGAGTGAACCGACGATGTGATGTGGTAGCCGTAGTCGAAGAAGAAGGTCGAGGTCAACGGCTTGGCGACGCCCTAGCTTTAGTTGGTCCCCTGAACGGACGAAGTCGGACGTGGAGGATCTCCTGGACGTTCTCCCGCACGCCTGAGAGCTCGGTGGCCGCAGCAATGAAGGCAAGGCAGCGGTCACCGTACTGTCTTCCGAGGTCGAATTTGCGCAGTAGAGGAAAGGGGTGAAGGGGGGATGAGGGGGGACGAAAGAGGGTGGTCTACGGTTTCGGCTGCGCATGTTTTATAGGTCGGGGGAGGCACGTGGAGGCCATTCATGGCCAAGGCACCATGGATGCACGCCACGCCCTCCTCTGCTTCCTGTAGCGTGAGGTAGGGGATGGTGGAGGTGGGCTGGACGATTGTGGCCTGGTGGGCTGACCAGCTGGGCCGTTTGGCCCAGTTGACCAGAGGGGTTTTTCTCGTTTTTTTGTTTCTTTTTTTTCTTTTTTTGTGATTATACTTTTGTGTTTTGTTATATTTTGTTTTATATTAAATACAAAAGGTTATACCTAAAACAGTATTAATAGTCATGCCACTACCACAATTAATTTGTCACCAAAATAAAATAGTTCGTATTTGTTTATTATTTTTAAGAGAATTTAAATAATAGTTTGTCGTTGTTTTATTTACTATAGTGTATTTAAACTATTTATAAAAGTGTGGTTTCTCCACCAATATTGCATATGATTTATTTGTCACCTTAGAACATTTTAGTTTTGACGTTTGAAGACTTTTAGGGTTTGCTTCATTGTAAATTTGAATTCGAACCGGTTTCGAACTAACACGAGATTATCAACAGTAATTGCGGTGACGTGTCGTCATTAGCAGTGGGTTACTGTAGCTTAACTATCCGGGCGTCACACAAACACCGCGGTAGCTTTGGCCAAGGAGGGAAAAAAGTTGTTGAAAATATACCCCCAATCACTTATGTGAACATAGCATGGTAATAAACGAACCACATACTCGATAATTTACATACAAATGATAACCTTGGCCAAGGAGGTAAAATAGTTGCTGAAAAACATCTCCTCCCTCCCCCGCCTTCGATAACTCATGTGAAAATAGCTCGGTAATATATGAACCCCATACTCGATAACATACATACAAGCACCATGGGTAACTTTTACCAGGGAGAGAAAAAATTTATTGAAAAATATACCCCCGATAACTTATGTGACGGTAATATACAAACCACATACCCCATACCTTATGTACAAATACCGTGGTAACTTGACTAGGGGGTTGAAAAGCATCCCCCGATAACATGTGAAAATACCATGGCAATATATGAACCGCATACCCAATAACTTACGTCCAAACACAATGGTAACTTTGACTAAAGTGGAAAAAAGTTGTTGAAAAAACATAACCCAGTAAGTTATATCCAAACAACATGGTAATATACAAATAGCATACTGATACGTCTCAAACGTATCTACTTTTCCAAACACTTTTGCTATTGTTTTGCCCTCATTCTTGCATGATTTGAACTAAACTAACCCGGACTGACGCTGTTTTCAGCAGAGCTGCCTGTATGGTTTTATTGTGTGCAGGAAAATGGATTTTTAGGTATCTCAGAAAATTCCAAGAAAAATCACAGAAAATCCACGCACCCGAAGGGCCCTTGTGCCAGAAGAGGGGCCAAAGGGCAGCCAAGGGGGCCCCAGGCGCCCTGCTGGGGCGGCCCCACCCCTGGCCGCCCCGGGAGGCCGCCTGGGCGGGTCCTTCCCCCTCTGGTGCCCTACCGTGGCCCGTATTTATCCCCGTGACGAGAAAACCCCAGAACAGAAGTCGTTTTCCCAGTTTCCGTCGCGGAGCCGCCGCCACCCTCTGTTCTTCTTCGGGAGGGCTAATCTGGAGGCTGATTTGGCCTCCGAAGGGGGGAGATCGTCGCCATCGTCATCATCATCACCACTCCATCCTCCCTCCATGGCTTCTCCTTCCATGTGTGCGTAATTCCCTGCTGTAGGCAAAGGGGATGGTAGGGATTGGATGAGTTAGATCATGTAATAGTTTATCAGATTGTTGGGGGCATGTTGCCTATCATCTACTTTGGTGTTTATCATCTTTGCCTCAACTTGTTGCTCTTAATGCTTGTCACTTAGGGCCCGAGTGCCATGATTTCAGATATGAACCCTATGTGTTTGCATGAATATATTTGTGTTCTTGATCCTATCTATGAGTTGTTTGCACCTATTATGGTCCGGAGCCGGCAATCCCAAAGGTGACAGCTTGGGACACCAAAGGGGATGGTCCATAATTTGAGGATTCCATGTATCCATTGAGTTCATTGCTTTGTTCCGGTGCTCTTTGACAGGAGCACCTTAATCTCCATAAGTTCCTTTTGGCCCCGTTTGTAGCGGGATGGTAGGACAAAAGATGTTGTGCAAGTTCTTATTGCAAGCACGTACAACTACCTGTGGGATACATGCCTAATGTTTGATATTTGCCTAGATGATCATTACTTTTCTGTGTGCCTTGCCCCAAGTTAGATTCATGATGTATCTCATCCATGCAGCGCCCAACCATCCATCTCCCTAGCCTACAGTGTTTCAATCCTGCTGGTTATTAGTTGTTACTTTTGTTGTTTACTTTTACTGTCACCACCATCACTATCATATCACCGTTACCACTTATCTTTTGTTGCAAGTAAGTATATTTCAGGTGCGGTTGAATTGACAACTCAACTGTCAAAGCTTATAAATACTCTTCGGCTCCCCGTGTGTCGAATCTATAAATTGGGTTATTCTTACCCGCGAAGACTATCTCAATCCCTTACGGTTGAGGGTTATCAAGTACCGTTTTCTGGCGCCGTTGCCGGGGAGCATAGCAATATTTACAAGTCTAGTTGAAGTATCCTACCTGCTGCATTTCATCCGCTATGGGTAAGAAAGGAGACCCCAAGGTTCCGATCTTACTATCCACTACAAGAAGAGGTACTGTTCTGAACACTAGTGCTACACTTGATTCACCTTCTGTTATGAGTAAGTTTGCCTCACCACCACCACATGATACTTCTACTGAATCTGTTACTATGTCCGATACTTTTGATGATGATTCTACTACTCTTGATGATATTGGTTCACTTGGTTATGCTCTTGAGAAACAGATCGCTGCTACAAAAAAAATCTGGAATTGAAATTCCTGTTACTCACTACCCTATTGGTGGAACTTATGATTATCCTGATATCAGTAAACTCAAGGAGAGACTCCTTGATGATGATTACATTATGCTTGATGATGATTTATGTAGGGAACTGACAGAGTTTGCCGACTCTGACCCTGAAGCTATTAAGAAGCTGCTTGAAAAACACTCCTTGAAGAACAAGACTGTTCCTGATCCTGAATTTGCTACATCTCCTATATGCATCAATGATCCTGGTTATGATTTCTCTGTTGATCTTTCACTTATATCTATGGTTGAAGCTGACCCCTTTTATGGCAGAGAAAATGATGATGCTATTGCACACCTGACCAAACTCACTGAGTTGGGTAGCTTGTTTACCACTGATGAAAAGATATGAAACTTTTATGTGACTAAGCTTCTTCCTTTCTCTTTGAAGGAAGGTGCTAAAACATGGTATGATGCACTACCATGTGGTTCCATTAAGAGTCCTCAAGACCTAGCTCACTCTTTTGTTGATAAGTACTTTCCTGCTCATATGCAACATGCTGCTTTACAAAGAATTTATAACTTTAAACAGTTGCAGGATGAGCACCTCCCTAAAGCTTGGGGGAGGTACTGTAGTCTGATCCAGGCTAGACCAGGACATGGAGTCCCTAAGAATGAATGAATCGATATATTTTATGCTGGTCTAACTGATGAATCCAGGTCCTATTTGGATAGTTGTGCTGGTTGTGTTTTCAGGAAAAGAACACCGGACGATGCAGAGGATTTGATGGGCAGGATTGCCAAAAACCATGAAGATTGGTCCGTCCCTGAACCACCTCCACCACCAAAGAAGAGGGGCATGCTTGTTCTAAGCCCCGAAGATATGCAAGAAGCAAGGAAGTCTATTAAAGAGAAGGGTATTAAAACTGAAGACGTGAAGAATCTACCCCCTATTGAGAAGTTGTGTGAGCCTACCACTCATTCTCCTATGGTAGAGGTACACTCTCTTTTAGATTTCAACGCAAGTGACATCCCTCATGGTAAGCCTCCTGATCAATGTTTAGATGAGCTTGATAATTTTATTATGAAGCAAAGTCATTTTAATGAGAGGATACAAAGTCAATTGCATGATAATTCCCTTGCTATCAAAAGTTTGCTTGATGTTCTAGGTAGAACAGTTAATTATGTTAAATGTCTTGTGAAGCATTTTCATATGGTTCAAACTCAGCTTGAACAAATTTCTAATGTGCAAAAAGATTTGCTTGCTAACAATACCAAACAAGATGATTTACAGGCCTTCGGAATTAAGACCCGAGGAGGAACTAGCACTCAAGATCCTCTCTATCCAGAGGGGCATCCGAGGAGAATCGAGCAAGATTCTCAAATGCAGGAAGAAGAAATTGTTGGCTCTCCAAAGAGGAGGAAGAAGAAACACAAGGAGGCTGATAATTCTAATGATCCTATTACAAGTGAAGAGCCAGCTGTTGATCCCAACAGTATATCTACCTCCGATGCTGAGACTGAAGACGGTGCCGAACCTGAAGATAAGGATAAGGATAAGAATGATCCGCCTGAAGTTCGAGAAGAAGAAGCACCTGGCAAACGCAAGAAGTACACTAGAGAAGACTTCGTCGCAAGAAGACATGGGAAGGAAAGAGAACCATGGATACAGAAACCCATGCCCTTTCCAGGTAAGTCTCTCAAATCTAAAGAAGAAGAGCATTACAATAAGTTTTGTGAGTGGATGAAACCTCTTTTTCTTCAAATCCCTTTGACTGATGCTATTAAGTTACCTCCCTATTCAAGATATATGAAAGATATTGTTACTAATAAAATAAAAATTCCTAATGAAGCAATATCTACTATGCTTGCTAACTACTCTTTCAGTGGCAACATTCCTGAGAAGCTTGGTGATCCAGGTATACCCACCATTCCTTGCTCCATAAAGAATAATTATGTCAAAACTGCTTTATGTGATCTTGGAGCAGGAGTGAGTGTTATGCCTTTCTATCTTTACAAGAGGCTTTGTTTAGAGAAACTAATCCCTACAGATATTTCTCTTCAGATGGCTGACAAGTCAACCGCCGTCCCGATAGGTATTTGTGAGGATGTTCCCGTAGAAGTTGCTAATTGTTTGATCCTTACTGATTTTGTCGTGCTTGACATGCCCAAGGATGGGAGCATGTCCATTATTCTTGGTAGACCTTCTCTTAACACCACAGGTGCTATTATTGATTGCAATAAAGGAAAGGTTACTTTCAATTTGAATGATAAAGAACACACGGTGTATTTTCCAAAGAAGACCGACAAGAGGCATGGCCTCAACTCTATAGAAAATATCGAGACCGTGAAGATTGGAGAATGGGACTGTCCACTACATGTGCACCACAAATACAAAACTATTATGGTGGCGACAATGTCCATTAAAGTAAAGGTGCAATGATCACTTCGTAAGAGGTGGGACTTTTTGCTCTATATATCGTCGGTTTGTTGGTAAGACTTGATTAACCTTACTAGTGAGCATGTTTTATATAGGTAAAATGTTGAGCTTGTTATGTTTTCATTTGTTTTAGCTTTTGTTTTCCTTGCTGTACCAAGTGTTTGTGTTTTTGAAGCTTCACAATACTGATCACTGCTTTAAGTTTTCAGAAAGTTTTGCAGCTTTTTGAACTTCGAAAAATTTTCAACAGTGAAGTTTTCAGAAAAATTCTAGAAAAATAAAAATAAAAATTTCCATGTCGGGAGTGACCCAGAGGCACCTGGGGCTGACCAGGGGGGGCCACCAGTGGCCCAGGCGGCCAGCTGGCGCGGCCTGCCCCCTGGCCGCGCCCATAGGGCGCCTCGGGCCCACAGGTCCCGCCTCCAGGTGAGTCTTCTTCCTCTATCTCTCTCTTTCTCTCCGAAAACACGAGTTCTGCACCTGTTCTTGCGTTCTTGCTGTTCTTGGAGGCAATTTTCGATCTCTCTCTACAGCCTATCATTCGAGCTGAGATTTTGAACAAATACTCCCTCGTATGTAACTCCTCCACCCCTCCAATTAGATTTTCGGTTGGTGGCTTCATTTGTGAGTATTTAGTAGTTCTTGGTGCTGTGTAGATGAGCTTGCATGCATGTGTAGAAATTTATTTTCCAAGTTTTGATGCAAGTTTATGCCTTAGGTAAGTGAGTTGAGTAGTTTGCCTTAACCCACTTTGTTTAAACCCTTGTTTTTGTAATTTGTCAAAAAATTCAGAAATGAGTTTGTTAGGAAGGGCAAAAGGGTGGCTTGAGAAGAAGAAGCCCGCGCACTCCGATCGAGTTACTAGAGCCGCAGCTTCACCCTCGACTACTAGGGTGAGCTACAATGAAGATCATGTGCCCCTAGAGTTGTTGGAAGACACAAATCCAGCACGTGCGATGATGTTCCCATGTGATGAATTCCTTGAAGCTGCAGGAATTAAGGATGAGTTTTATAATCTTTGTGCTAATGCAGGTCTGACACGGCTCGTCACGTGCCGTGTTGTTCAGTATCAAAAACTCACCTCCGGTTTCATTAACAGTTTTAGATATAACCTTGATACTGGTTCTATTGAGTTTAAAATTTACAATAATCTTTTGACCATGCCCTTGGAAAAGTTTTGTGAAATAATAGGTGTGCCAAACGTTGGGCGGACGGCGAAGATGACCTCTCAGCCCTCCAAGCTGAGAACCGTCCTCAACTCTCTCTGCGGCATGGGTACGAGGGATATTCATCGGTCAAAAATCTCCAGCATCTTATTCCCTCACCTCAGGTATTTTGCGTATTATGTTGCTAGAGGGGTGTTAGCTCGTGACAACACGAGCAACATTTCTACGCCGGATATTGCTATCCTGGTAACCGCTCTCTCAGGGAGGTTTGATTATAATTTGGGTGCCTTAATTGCTCGACGCCTTGCTATGAACGGTAACAGGGGAGATTTATTTGGTGGCGTTTATGAAGGAAATATGCCCTAGAGGCAATAATAAATATGTTATTTGTATTTACTTATATCATGATAAATGTCTTTTATTCATGCTAGAATTGTATTAACCGGAAACTTAATACATGTGTGAATACATAGACAAAACAGTATGTCCCTAGTATGCCTCTATTAGACTAGCTCATTGATCAAAGATGGTTATGTTTCCTGGCCATGGACATGAGTTGTCATTTGATCAACGGGATCACATCATTAGGAGAATGATGTGATGGACAAGACCCATCCGTTAGCATAGCACTATGATCGTTTAGTTTTACTGCTATTGCTTTCTTCATGACTTATACATGTTCCTATGACTATGAGATTATGCAACTCCCGAATACCGTAGGAACACCTTGTGTGCTATCAAACGTCACAACGTAACTGGGTGATCATAAAGATGCTCTACAGGTGTCTCCGAAAGTATTCGTGGTGTTGGCATAGATCAAGATTAGGATTTGTCACTCCGAGTGTCGGAGAGGTATCTCTGGGCCCTCTCGGTAACACACATCACAATAAGCCTTGCAAGCAAAAGACTAATGAGTTAGTCACGAGATGATGTGTTACGGAACGAGTAAAGAGACTTGCCGGTAACGAGATTGAACTAGGTATAGAGATACCGACGATCGAATCTCGGGCAAGTAACATACCGTTTGACAAAAGGAACAACGTATGTTGTTATGCGGTTCTAACCGATAAAAGATCTTCGTAGAATATGTAGGAGCCTATATGAACATCCAGGTTCCGCTATTGGTTATTGACCGGAGATGAGTCTCGGTCATGTCTACATAGTTCTCGAACCCGTAGGGTCCGCACGCTTAACGTTTGATGACGATCGGTATTATGAGTTTATGTGTATTGATGTACCGAAGGTAGTTCGGAGTCCCGGATGAGATCACGGACATGACGAGGAGTCTCGGAATGTCCGAGACATAAAGATTGATATATTGGACGACTATATTCGGACACCGGAAGTGTTCCGGAAAAGTTTCGGATTTATCGGGTATGCCGGAGGGGGTTTCCGGAACCCCCTACGAGAGGGGATGGTCCATAGTGGGCCTAAAGGGAAAGAGAGAGGCAGCCCATAGGGCTGCCTGGCGCCCCACCTAGGGTTCCTAGTTGGACTAGGATTGGGGGGGGGGCGCCACCTCTCCTATTCCTTTCCCCCTTCTTCCTTTTGGTGAATCCTACTAGGAATAGGATTGCAATCCTATTCCTAGTAGGACTCCTTCCCTAGCCGCACCAGGAAGGGCCGGCCGGCCTCCCTCCCTTGCTCCTTTATATACGGGGGCAGGGGGGCACCCAAAGACACACAAGTTGAATTGTTTTAGCCGTGTGCGGTGCCCCCCTCCACAGAATCACACCTCGGTCATACCGTCGCGGAGCTTAGGCGAAGCCCTGCGCCGGTGAACACATCATATCCGTCACCACGCCGTCGTGCTGACGAAACTCTCCCGTGAAACTCAACTGGATCAAGAGCTCGTGGGACGTCATCAAGCTGAACGTGTGCTGAACGCGGAGGTGCCGTACGTTCGGTGCTTGATCGGTTGGATCGCGAAGAAGTTCGACAACATCAACCGCGTCACTTGACGCTTCCGCTCCCGGTCTACGAGGGTACGTAGACACACTCTTCCCTCTCGTTGCTATGCATCTGATAGATAGATCTTGCGTGATCGTAGGAAAATTTTAAAATACTACGTTCCCCAACAGTGGCATCATGAGCCAGGTCTATGCGTAGATGATATGCACGAGTAGAACACAATGAGTTGTGGGCGATACTAGTCATACTGCTTACCAGCATGTCATACTTTGCTTCGGCGGTATTGTGAGATGAAGCGGCCCGGACCGACATTACGCGTACGCTTACGCGAGACTGGTTTCACCGTTACGAGCACTCGTTGCTTAAAGGTGACTGGCGGGTGTCTGTCTCTCTCACTTTAGCTGAATCAAGTGTGGCTACGCCCGGTCCTTGTGAAGGTTAAAACAGCACATACTTGACGAAACATCGTTGTGGTTTTGTATGCGTAGGTAAGAACGGTTCTTGCTAAGCCCGTAGCAGCCATGTAAAACTTGCAACAACAAAGTAGAGGACGTCTAACTTGTTTTTGCAGGGCATGTTGCGATGTGATATGGTCAAGACATGATGAGTTATACGATTTTGTATGAGATGATCATGTTTTGTAAAGTTATCGGCAACTGGCAGGAGCCATATGGTTGTCGCTTTATTGTATGAAATGCAATCTCCATGTAATTGCTTTACTTTATCACTAAACGGTAGCGATAGTCGTAGAAGCAATAGTTGGCGAGACGACAACGATGCTATGATGGAGATCAAGGTGTCGCGCCGGTGACGAAGGTGATCATGACGGTGCTTTGGAGATGGAGATCAAAAGCACAAGATGATGATGGCCATATCATGTCACATATTTTGATTGCATGTGATGTTTATCTTATTATGCTTCTTATTTTGCTTAGAACGACGGTAGCATTATAAGATGATCCCCTACTAAATTTCAAGGTATAAGTGTTCTCCCTGAGTATGCACTGTTGCGAAAGTTCGTCGTGCCGAGACACCACGTGATGATCGGGTGTGATAAGCTCTACGTTCAAATACAACGGGTGTAAGCCAGTTTTGCACACGCAGAATACTCGGGTTAAACTTGACGAGCCTAGCATATACAGATATGGCCTCGGAACACTGGAGACCGAAAGGTCGAGCGTGAATCATATAGTAGATATGATCAACATAAGATGTTTACCATTGAAACTACTCCATCTCACGTGATGATCGGACATGGTTTAGTTGATTTGGATCACGTGATCATTTAGATGACCAGAGGGATGTCTATCTAAGTGGGAGTTCTTTAAATTAATATGATTAAATTGAACTTTAATTTATCATGAACTTAGTCCTGATAGTTTTGCATATCTATGTCGTTGTAGATCAATGGCCCGTGCTACCGTTCCTTTGAATTTTAATGCATTCCTAGAGAAAGCTAAGTTGAAAGATGATGGTAGCAATTACACGGACTGGGTCTGTAACCGGAGGATTATCCTCATTGCTGCACAGAAGAATTATGTCCTTGAAGCACCGCTAGGTGACAAGCCCCCTTCCGCTAATGTAGACGCTTTGAACGTCTGGCAGTCGCGGTCTGATGACTACACGATAGTTCAGTGTGCCATGCTTTACGGCTTAGAACCGGGACTTCAACGACGTTTTGAACGTCATGGACCATATGAGATGTTCCCGGAGTTGAAGTTAATATTTCAAGCAAATGCCCGAATTGAGAAATATGAGATTTCCAATAAGTTCTACAGCTGCAAAATGGAGGAGAATAGTTCTATCAGTGAACACTTGCTCAGAATGTCTGGGTACTACAATCATATGACTCAACTTGGTTGCAAAGTTGACGAGGATAGTGTTATTGATAGAATTCTTCAATCACTGCCACCAAGCTATAAAGGCTTCGTGATGAACTATAACATGCAAGGGATGCAAAAGACAATTCCCGAGCTCTTCGCTATGCTCAAAGCTGCGGAGGTAGAAATCAAAAAGGAGCATCAAGTGTTGATGGTTAGCAAGACCACTAGTTTCAAGAAAAAGGGCAAGGGAAAGAAAGGGAACTTCAAAAAGAATAGCAAGTCAGTTGCTACTTCCACGAAGAAACCCAAATCTGGAGCCAAGCCTGAAACTGAGTGCTTCTACTGCAAGGGGACTGGACACTGGAAGCGGAACTGCCCCAAGTATTTGGCGGATAAGAAGGATGGCAAGATGAACAAAGGTATATGTGATATACATGTTATTGATGTGTACCTTACTAATGCTCGTAGTAGTACCTGAGTATTTGATACCGGTTCGGTTGCTAATATTTGTAACTCGAAACAGGGACTACGAATTAAACGAAGATTAGCTAAGGACGAGGTGACGATGCGCGTGGGAAACGGTTCCAAAGTCGATGTGATCGCCGTCGGCACGCTACCTCTACATCTACCTTCGGGATTAGTTTTAGACCTAAATAATTGTTATTTGGTGCCAGCGTTGAGCATGAACATTATATCTGGATCTTGTTTATTGCGAGACGGTTATTCATTTAAATCAGAGAATAATGGTTGTTCCATTTTAATGAATAATATCTTTTATGGTCATGCACCCTTAAAGAGTGGTCTATTCTTATTGGATCTCGATTGTAGTGATACACATATTCATAATATTGAAACCAAAAGATGCAAGGTTAATAATGATAGTGCAACTTATTTGTGGCACTGCCGTTTAGGTCATATTGGTGTAAAACGCATGAAGAAACTCCATAATGATGGACTTTTGGAATCACTTGATTATGAATCACTTGGTGCTTGCGAACCATGCCTCATGGGCAAGATGACTAAAACTCCGTTCTCCGGAACTATGGAGCGAACAACAGATTTATTGGAAATCATACATACTGATGTATGTGGACCAATGAGTGTTGATGCTCGCGGCGGGTATCGTTATTTTCTGACCTTCACTGATGATTTGAGCAGATATGGGTATATCTACTTAATGAAACACAAGTCTGAAACATTTGAAAAGTTCAAAGAATTTCAGAGTGAAGTAGAGAATCATCGTAACAAGAAAATAAAGTTTCTACGATCTGATCGTGGAGGAGAATATTTGAGTTACGAGTTTGGTCTTCATTTGAAACAATGTGGAATAGTTTCACAACTCACGCCACCTGGAATACCACAGTGTAATGGTGTGTCCGAACGTCGTAACCGTGCTTTATTAGATATGGTACGATCTATGATGTCTCTTACCGATTTACCACTATCGTTTTGGGGATATGCTTTAGAGACAGCTGCATTCACGTTAAATAGGGCACCATCTAAATCCGTTGATACGACACCTTATGAACTTTGGTTTAGCAAGAAACCAAAGTTGTCGTTTCTTAAAGTTTGGGGCTGCGATGCTTATGTGAAAACACTTCAACCTGATAAGCTCGAACCCAAGTCGGAAAAATGTGTCTTCATAGGATACCCAAAAGAGACTGTTGGGTACACCTTCTATCACAGATCCGAAGGCAAAATATTCGTTGCTAAGAACGGATCCTTTCTAGAAAAAGAGTTTCTCTCGAAAGAAGTGAGTGGGAGGAAAGTAGAACTTGATGAGGTAATTGTACCTTCTCCCAGATTGGAAAGTAGTACATCACAGGAAATTGTTCTAGTGATTCCTACACCAATTAGTGAGGAAGTTAATGATAATGATCATGAAACTTCGGATCAAGTTTCTGCTGAACGTCGTAGATCAACCAGAGTACGTTCCGCACCAGAGTGGTACGGCAACCCAGTTCTGGAAATCATGTTACTAGACCATGATGAACCTACGAACTATGAGGAAGCGATGATGAGCCCAGATTCCACAAAATGGCTTGAAGCCATGAAATCTGAGATGGGATCCATGTATGAGAACAAAGTGTGGACTTTGGTTGACTTGCCCGATGATCGGCAAGCCATCGAAAATAAATGGATCTTCAAGAGGAAGACCGACGCAGACGGTAATATTACTGTTTACAAAGCTCGACTTGTTGCGAAAGGTTTTCGACAAGTTCAAGGAGTTGACTACGATGAGACTTTCTCACCTGTAGCGATGCTTAAGTCTGTCCGAATCATGTTAGAAATTGCCGCATTTTATAATTATGAAATCAGGCAAATGGATGTCAAAACTGCATTCCTAAACGGATATCTCAAAGAAGAGTTGTATATGATGCAACCAGAAGGTTTTGTCGATCCAAAAGGTGCTAACAAAGTATGCAAACTCCAGCGATCCATCTATGGACTGGTGCAAGCATCTCGGAGTTGGAATATACGCTTTGATGAGGTGATCAAAGCATATGGTTTTATACAGACTTTTGGAGAAGCCTGTATTTACAAGAAAGTGAGTGGGAGCTCTGTAGCATTTCTAATATTATATGTAGATGACATATTGTTGATTGGAAATGATATAGAATTTCTGGATAGCATAAAAGGATACTTGAATAAAAGTTTTTCAATGAAAGACCTCGGTGAAGCTGCTTATATATTAGGTATCAAGATCTATAGAGATAGATCAAGACGCTTAATTGGACTTTCACAAAGCACATACCTTGATAAGATTTTGAAGAAGTTCAAAATGGATCAGTCAAAGAAAGGGTTCTTGCCTGTTTTACAAGGTATGAAGTTGAGTAAGACTCAATGCCCGACCACTGCAAAAGATAGAGAGAAAATGAAAGTCATTCCCTATGCCTCAGCCATAGGATCTATCATGTATGCAATGCTGTGTACCAGGCCTGATGTGTGCCTTGCTATAAGTCTAGCAGGGAGGTACCAAAGTAATCCAGGAGTGGATCACTGGACAGCGGTCAAAAACATCCTAAAGTATCTGAAAAGAACAAAGGATATGTTTCTCGTATATGGAGGTGACAAAGAGCTCGTCGTAAACGGTTACGTCGATTCTAGCTTTGACACTGATCCGGATGACTCAAAGTCACAAACCGGATATGTATTTTTATTGAACGATGGAGCTGTCAGTTGGTGCAGTTCCAAGCAGAGCGTCGTGGCGGGATCTACGTGTGAAGCGGAATACATAGCTGCTTCGGAAGCAGCAAATGAAGGAGTCTGGATAAAGGAGTTCATATCCGATCTAGGTGTAGTACCTAGTGCATCGGGTCCAATGAAAATCTTTTGTGACAACACTGGAGCCATAGCCTTGGCGAAGGAATCCAGGTTTCACAAGAGAACAAAGCACATCAAAAGACGCTTCAATTCCATCCGCGATCTAGTCAAGGAGGGAGACATAGAAATTTGCAAAATACATACGGATCTGAATGTTGCAGACCCGTTGACTAAGCCTCTTCCACGGGCAAAACATGATCAGCACCAAGACTCCATGGGTGTCAGGATCATCACTTTGTAATCTAGATTATTGACTCTAGTTCAAGTGGGAGACTGAAGGAAATATGCCCTAGAGGCAATAATAAAGATGTTATTTGTATTTCCTTATATCATGATAAATGTCTTTTATTCATGCTAGAATTGTATTAACCGGAAACTTAATACATGTGTGAATACATAGACAAAACAGTATGTCCCTAGTATGCCTCTACTAGACTAGCTCATTGATCAAAGATGGTTATGTTTCCTGGCCATGGACATGAGTTGTCATTTGATCAACGGGATCACATCATTAGGAGAATGATGTGATGGACAAGACCCATCCGTTAGCATAGCACTATGATCGTTTAGTTTTACTGCTATTGCTTTCTTCATGACTTATACATGTTCCTATGACTATGAGATTATGCAACTCCCGAATACCGTAGGAACACCTTGTGTGCTATCAAACGTCACAACGTAACTGGGTTATCATAAAGATGCTCTACAGGTGTCTCCGAAAGTATTCGTGGTGTTGGCATAGATCAAGATTAGGATTTGTCACTCCGAGTGTTGGAGAGGTATCTCTGGGCCCTCTCGGTAACACACATCACAATAAGCCTTGCAAGCAAAAGACTAATGAGTTAGTCACGAGATGATGTGTTATGGAACGAGTAAAGAGACTTGCCGGTAACGAGATTGAACTAGGTATAGAGATACCGACGATCGAATCTCGGGCAAGTAACATACCGTTTGACAAAAGGAACAACGTATGTTGTTATGCGGTTCTAACCGATAAAAGATCTTCGTAGAATATGTAGGAGCCTATATGAACATCCAGGTTCCGCTATTGGTTATTGACCGGAGATGAGTCTCGGTCATGTCTACATAGTTCTCGAACCCGTAGGGTCCGCACGCTTAACGTTTGATGACGATCGGTATTATGAGTTTATGAGTATTGATGTACCGAAGGTAGTTCAGAGTCCCGGATGAGATCACAGACATGACGAGGAGTCTCGGAATGTCCGAGACATAAAGATTGATATATTGGACGACTATATTCGGACACCGGAAGTGTTCCGGAAAAGTTTCGGATTTATCGGGAATGCCGGAGGGGGTTACCGGAACCCCCTACGAGAGGGGATGGTCCATAGTGGGCCTAAAGGGAAAGAGAGAGGCAGCCCATAGGGCTGGCCGGCGCCCCACCTAGGGTTCCTAGTTGGACTAGGATTGGGGGGGCGCCACCTCTCCTATTCCTTTCCCCCTTCTTCCTTTTGGTGAATCCTACTAGGAATAGGATTGCAATCCTATTCCTAGTAGGACTCCTTCCCTAGCCGCACCAGGAAGGGCCGGCCGGCCTCCCTCCCTTGCTCCTTTATATACGGGGGCAGGGGGGCACCCAAAGACACACAAGTTGAATTGTTTTAGCCGTGTGCGGTGCCCCCCTCCACAGAATCACACCTCGGTCATACCGTCGCGGAGCTTAGGCGAAGCCCTGCGCCGGTGAACACATCATATCCGTCACCACGCCGTCGTGCTGACGAAACTCTCCCGTGAAACTCAACTGGATCAAGAGCTCGTGGGACGTCATCAAGCTGAACGTGTGCTGAACGCGGAGGTGCCGTACGTTCGGTGCTTGATCGGTTGGATCGCGAAGAAGTTCGACAACATCAACCGCGTCACTTGACGCTTCCGCTCCCGGACTACAAGGGTACGTAGACACACTCTTCCCTCTCGTTGCTATGCATCTGGTAGATAGATCTTGCGTGATCGTAGGAAAATTTTAAAATACTACGTTCCCCAACAGTTTATGCCACACTTATCTTAGAGTATCTTAAAGGCACCCCACACCCTGATGATAAGCCTTTTACTTATTTAAGTTTTGATCTTGCTGCTATGAAAAGGCATAAGTTTGTTACCATGACTTCTGAGTTTGGTAACCTTGTTTATATCTTGCGTTTCGGAACTACCGCGGAACGCAAGATCCGTCTACCTGAACCTCTTTTGTTTGATTTTTCTCGCAGGAACGGATGGTCCTTTGATGTTATCCAGTTCGATGAGTTCATGGTCCAGCATCAGCTTCATAACCCCATGGAGGGGGTTGTGCCCGACGAGGAGGAGCACGGTGAGTTACCACCTTTTCAGGGGGAGACCGTCACCCAGTTTGGTGAAGGGTCTTCCTCTGCTTGGAGTGCGGACCCTTCTTCGTGGGAGGATCCGAGGACTTCGGTGTACGCGCCGGATTCCTTTTACGACCCTTGGACTCACCAGTACCACCCCGGAGCAGGAGGCTCCTGGGGGCAGTAGCTACTACCAACTTAGGCCAAAAGCCTAAGCTTGGGGGAGTACGTGCTCTTCTCACTTTTCCATTGTATTATCCGTTTTATTTTTGTTCGCTTTGATCTTCTTGAAGTTTTTGCCTGTTCTTCTTTGTTCTTTCTTTGCAAAAACAGCAAAAAGATTTTCTCTTTCTTTTGCTTTAGTTCAACCTTTGAAAAAAAAACCCAAAAAGATTTCCTTTCTCTCTTTAGTTTGCTTTGTTTTCAGAGTTCAGCTCGAGTCCGTGATGGCATTTAATTATATTTCCTACGTTCGATCGTGCAAGTGACAAGGCAGTAATGACGAAGATCGACGGAAGGGAAGCAACAAGGAAACCGGTATGAACTCTTCTTGTTTCTACTTTTGTACATATGCCTGTACTTATGATCTAGAGACCAGCTTGTAGCAACATAGTGCTATGTTCACAATGCTTTCCCAGTGGTTCATGCTTTCCTTGTGGCTAATCTCAAATAGCTAGAGTATATAATGTGTTATTGAAATGATTTACATGCATTGCATTGTTCATAGTTTGGTATACTAAGGTGGTATTTCCCTTTGGAGAGTTCTTGTATTGACTTGGCACATGTTTACACATGTTTAAGACTAAAAAGTCTGCTTTGCCTTGATGATCTTTGAGTCTCAGAATAGTTATATCACTTTCATGCCCAATTCAATGTTGCTTTGTCGCTCTGCATGATTATGACCGTTATTGCTCTCTAGTTGGTCGCTTCCCAGTCTCTTGCTAGCCTTCGCTCGCACTAAGCGGAATTCTGCTTGTGCATCCAAATCCTTTCAAACCAGTTATTCCATATGAGTCCACCATACCTTCCTATGTGGTATTTACCGGCCATCCTAACGAAGACTTTCTTGTACCATCTCGAAATTATTCAAATTTACTCCTGTTTTGTGCCTCTGTTTTAGCTCATGAGGAAGTAGTAGTTAATTCATGATCTTTTTAAGTTGGACAAGTTTTATCCCGGGATTGCATGTCTAATCTGCAAACCCCTAATACGAGAAGGAACTGGCATGAGTGCGCCCGGCTCATAAAAGATAATACAACAAACAAACCCTCCTTCACGCTTTGTTCATGAGAAATCAGAAAACTTTTGGCAGTGATAACAAAGGAGATTAAGGGGATGTGATCGTCCCCGTGCGGGAGCCGTTCCTCGAAACTTGTCCAGTTCGAGAAGTGATTGGGTTGTCTACTAACATTCGTTGACGAAATATGCACCTCCCAAAATCATTTTTTTACTTCTGTTTTCAAAACCAAGAGCTCTGGTACATGTTTAGTCTTTGCTTCCAACCACGGGTTTTCAACCTCGCCATCAAATTCCACGGTTCGAGAGTCTCCACCTTCTTTCTTCAAAGCACCAACTAGGAGAGCATAATTGTCATTCTGAGTGTAATGTGCATTGTCCCAAAGTATTACATTGTCTTCTGCATGCTTGTAAATTATTTATTCAGAAATTCTTAGTTCTAGTCTCCTTTAAAACTCTGGAGGAGTTTCTGCATTTATGTTTTGCTTCACTCATGGAGGCTAGCGAGATACCACTCTAATATGTTCAAGCTATGTGCAATGTAATCTTGTCTTGATTTTCAGTAGCATATTATTTACTTTTAGTTATTTGTGATTGGTCACTTGAAGAAGGATTGCTTCGTGCATTGTCCTCATAGCATTGTTTCAATACTTGCTAGACTCTTTTCGTAGTACATGCTTATATACATCTAATGAAGCAAAAGAGTTTGTCAAAGTTTTCTTTGTCGCGTCTAGTTCGTTGAACTGAATTGCTTGAGGACAAGCAATATGCTAAGCTTGGGGGAGTTAATACGTCTCAAACGTATCTACTTTTCCAAACACTTTTGCTATTGTTTTGCCCTCATTCATGCATGATTTGAACTAAACTAACCCGGACTGACGTTGTTTTCAGCAGAGCTACCTGTATGGTTTTATTGTGTGCAGGAAAATGGATTTTTAGGTATCTCAGAAAATTCCAAGAAAAATCACAAAAAATCCACGCACCCAAAGGGCCCTTGTGCCAGAAGAGGGGCCAGAGGGCAGCCAGGGGGGCCCCAGGCGCCCTGCTAGGGCGGCCCCACCCCTGGCCGCCCCGGGAGGCCGCCTGGGCGGATCCTTCCCCCTCTGGTGCCCTACCTTGGCCCGTATTTATCCCCGTGACGAGAAAACCCCAGAACAGAAGTCGTTTTCCCAGTTTCCGTCGCGGAGCCACCGCCACCCTCTGTTCTTCTTCGGGAGGGCTAATCTGGAGGCTGATTTGGCCTCCGGAGAGGGGAAATCGTCGCCATCGTCATCATCATCACCACTCCATCCTCCCTCCATGGCTTCTCCTTCCATGTGTGAGTAATTCCCTACTGTAGGCAAAGGGGATGGTAGGGATTGGATGAGTTAGATCATGTAATAGTTTATCAGATTGTTGGGGGCATGTTGCCTATCATCTACTTTGGTGTTTATCATCTTTTCTTCAACTTGTTGCTCTTAATGCTTGTCACTTAGGGCCCGAGTGCCATGATTTCAGATCTGAACCCTATGTGTTTGCATGAATATATTTTGGTTCCTGATCCTATCTCTGAGTTGTTTGCACCTATTATGGTCCGGAGCCGGCGATCCCAAAGGTGACAGCTTGGGACACCAAAGGGGATGGTCCATAATTTGAGGATTCCATGTATCCATTGAGTTCATTGCTTTGTTTCGGTGCTCTTTGACAGGAGCACCTTAATCTCCATAAGTTCCTTTTGGCCCCGTTCGTAGCGGGATGGTAGGACAAAAGATGTTGTGCAAGTTCTTATTGCAAGCACGTACAACTACCTGTGGGATACATGCCTAATGTTTGATATTTGCCTAGATGATCATTACTTTTCTGTGTGCCTTGCCCCAAGTTAGATTCATGATGTATCTCATCCATGCAGCGCCCAACCATCCATCTCCCTAGCCTACAGTGTTTCAATCCTGATGGTTATTAGTTGTTACTTTTGCTGTTTACTTTTACTGTCACCACCATCACTATCATATCACCGTTACCACTTATCTTTTGTTGCAAGTAAGTATATTTCAGGTGCGGTTGAATTGACAACTCAACTGTCAAAGCTTATAAATACTCTTTGGCTCCCCGTGTGTCGAATCTATAAATTGGGTTATTCTTACCCGCGAAGACTATCTCGATCCCTTACGGTTGAGGGTTATCACATACCCGACAACTTATGTACAAACACCGTGATAACTTTTGAGCAAAGAGGAAAAGTTGTTGAAAAACATCCCCCGGTAACTTATGTGAAAATAGCACGGTAATGTACGAATTTTCAGTTTCATTCGATCTCATCTCAGGAAGGTACAAGTAGTGTGCAAATTGACAGAAATCAATAACGTGGTGTAGCCCAGTTTGTTGTTGATGATAAATTAATTGTTGGAGGTTGTGGGTTCGAATCCCCTCCTGTTGCATTTTTTGCTTTTTTAAACTGGTATGCATAATCGCGACGGACCCACCCCCAGCGGGGGATCCGGGTGGCCCAAAAAATCAGGAGAAGGGAGGGGTTCGTCCGGGGGATCGGGATGTCCCAGAAAATCGGGAGAAGAAGTGATGAGTTTCGTGCGGCACGAGGGATGTGGTGATTTTTGCAATCTGGCACACGATTGCCAATTATCACAATCCAAAGAAGAAATCACGTATTAGATGTATTAATTGGTTTGTACATGGCCGCGTGACGCTGTCAGGCTAAGCCCGTGAGCAGATGGCGGTGGTGGGGGACTCTCCTTCTCTCCCGCGACGTGGGGTGGGGCGGGCCCCGGGTGTGTGGAGGAGCCGCTGGTCGGGTCTTGCGGCGTGGCGGTCGGCCCTGCTTCGTGGCGGCAGCGGGCGGCTCTATGCCTAGTCGGATATCGGATCGACGGCGGCGGCATGATTGGCCTGGTGGATGGATCGGCTGTAGGTGTGGTCTGTCTTCCGATCAGACCTGGCCTGATGGGTGCGTCCTGCTCCATGCGTGACGACAGTGGTCGGTGGTTTTCCCATGCACACGAGGCTGGATGGAGCTTCCTTGAGCGGATCTGGGTTAAAACCCTGCTTTTGGCTCGTTGCCAAGGCCGGCGATGGCGGCGTTCTTGAAGGCATCGTCGTGAAGAAGCTCGAAACCCCTATCCACCATCTTCGGGGGAAACTCTAGATCAGTTGATCAGAAGACAATGGCGCTCTTATTCCTATAGGGGGATACGGCACAAGAGTGTCGTCGTCATTATGTGATCTTGGCACTTCATTAGATTGTTCATGAGGTAGAGGTTTAGCGCTAGAAGGGCGCATTCCTTAAGCTGGATTTTCAGAAGGCTTATGATCACCTGGACAGGTCCTTCCTCTGCCAAGTCCTAGAGAGAAGGGGGTTTGATGATTGCTAGTGTTGTTGGATCATAGGGAAGGTCACGAGTAGTAGCATCGCCATCAATATTAATAGAGAGGTAGAACCCTATTTTAGGTCTTCATGCGGGGTGAGGCAGTGGACCTATTCCCCCTCCCCACTCCTCACTAAACACCCAGACGACCAACTTGGATGAAGCCAAGATGGTGATGGCTTCTCGCCCGTCGTTGGTTACCCCAAGTGGAAGGTTGAGATGTAGCGTAGCGGCAAATTTCCCTTGGCAAAGATACCAAGGATCGAATCCCGTGAGACTCCGAGGGTCGACAAGTAGGTGTCAACAGCGCCAGAAACTTAGCGGTTGACGGGACCTGCACACAGATACAGATAAATTTGCTCCCAACGAGTATAGATAGGTTGTCAATCCCTCCGGCCTTGTTGTTTACAAAGGATCAAACACAAGAGATAATAATGATAGCTATGACTGCAACTAGGAAATAAAAACAGGAAGTAAATAGAAGGTGTGATCAGCGGTGGTAATATGGACCTGGGTCCCATGATGTTCACTAGTGATGTCTCTCTCCCAAAAGATGATAAAACAGCAAAGCGAGGTAAACAAATTACAGCTGGGCAATTGACAGGATTATGTGCGCAAACCAATGCTAACTATGCTGCAAAGAAAGGTAGAGGCTCAAAAGCATGGGCGGTACGCCAAGGCAAGTAGACCGAAATCCATCTGCATCTACTACTAATCATCCACCTTGAGATATCTATCCAGAACATCTCGCTGGTATTAACTTGCGAATCCCACCCAAAGTGTAAACTCAAAGCAACAGACAACTGCATTAAAAGAACTTTGCGTAAAGTAAACAATCCTTGCACCCGCAAGTACAAGCACCGTTGTTTTCTCCCTTGTGGCAATAGCACATCCCCTAGACTCATGTTTCTGTCACTCAAGCTAGTCATCAGGGGGCATGAACCCACAATCAAGCATAACGCTCCCTCTTGGAGTTACTACCTACTACTTGGCCAAAGCAATAAACAGGAACGGAGAGCATGCAAGAATTACTCAAGAACAAAGATATAAAAGAGGTGAATCAAATATATTACTCAAACACAATCTGAACATAGTCTCATAATCCATCAGATCCCAGCAAACTCAGCAAAGCAACAGCAGAAAGATTACATATGTGCCTCGATCATGTAGGGCAGCTCACGAGGTCTAAACCATGAAGAGCAAAGAGGGGAGGAGAACATCACATAGCTACTGATCATGGACCCATGGTCCAAGGTGGACTACTCACGACTCATCCGGGAAGCGTCCATGGTGCCGGAGAAGCTCCCGGTGGTGGTTCTCCCCTCCGGCAGGGTGCCGGGAAGAGTTCTCCTGATGATCCCGATCTTGGAAGCGCTGCGGCGGCGGAACAGAGGCGAGATCGCGAAAAAGGGTTCTGTCCTCGAGGGTTTCAGGACGAGAGGGATATATATGCGAATGGGGGCAGCCAGAGGTGGAGCAGGGGCCCTAGGCGCCCCCCTGGCGCGGCCAGGGGTGGGGCGGCGCCAGGTGGCCGCCTGGGCCTCCCCTGGCTCCCCTCTGGCCCATCTTTGGTTCTTCGCGAAGCTTCCTGTACGCTGATTTTTCCTATATTTTTCCTGGAATTTTTGGAGCACTTTTCATATGGGGGAAACCTAAAATAGAAAAACAGCAGAAAACAGGAACTGGCACTGTGGTGCCCTGAGTTAATAGGTTAGTCCAAATATGATCAAAAGTGCATGGAAGTGCATCAATATCATAGCAATATCACACAAAATAAGCATGGAGCAAGCAAAAATTATAGATACGTTTTGGACGTATCCACATCCCCAAGCTTAATTCCTGCTCGTCCTCGAGTAGGTAAATGATAACAAGCATAATTTCTGTGGTGACATGCTATCAACCATATAAGAACTTTTAAGTAAAGCAATCAAGGCATGTAATTCAATTCAAGTCATAACAAGCAAGAGTCTATATTAGCATTGTAACAAGCAACATAAGAACATAAACGTGTAAGAGCTCTGCTGTCCGTGACTCGAACGTCTCCAAATGGTGTTTGCGTGCAAGAAAGGGGATAGGGATATACGAGAGAGTAAAACATAGTTTTTTATTGTTGAGAACTTAATCTACTAAAGTTTCACACTTGGTCTTCTTTGGAATCTTATCTTGACTCATCCCCAGACCACTAGCCAGGTACAAGTCAAAATGATCCACTCCCTTTCGATATTTTGAGCACTCATGCAATGGATGAGCGTAAGCAAGAAAGTTGACACTTAGGATGGCAAAGAGAGAAAAATGATGAAGGGGGGAGACAAAGAAGGTGTGAAAGGCTCACATCAACGAGGACAATCATAGGCGAGAGAAAGCCAAATGATAGATATGATGTGAGGAGTAGGGATTGCCATGCAACGGATGCACATATGAGCTAAGGTAAGCTCTCCAATGGAACTAGTGGGGGTGCATCCAACTTGCTCGCTCAAGAAGACCTAGAGCTCTTATGAGGAGACTCATCATTGGAATATACAAGCCAAGTTCTATAGTGTGAAGGTCCCCACATAGCTATATGCATGAATGATAATCTCTATTGAGTACAAGGTATAAGATGGAGTACGAGTGTGGATCTCTCAAAAGGAATAGTAGTGTGCCCCCTTCTCTCTTTTTATTTCTTTTTCTCCTTTTTCCATTTTTTTATTTTTTTGTGGCCTCAATGGCTCTTTCTATTTAAATATCATTTGTCCTCTTTGGGATCTTTTGATTTTGTCCTCTTTGGGATCTTTTCCTCACTTTAGGGGCAACACTCTATATATTACAAGAAGTATAGAAGATCTTTCACACTTTACAAAAGTACTCAACATAAAGAAAATGAAACTATCATGATGTATGCAAATGTATGCCTCTGCCGGTGTAGCAGGATATGCAATGATACTAGCGCGTCATGTAGCAATGATTAGGGCAAGGCCCAACTAGCATGCGGCTCATCGATCAAGCAAAAAGCATGTATGACATGAAGATCAAGTCATGAGAAGATGGATGTTGCATGGAAATGTATCTCGGAAAGGCTATGGAAATGCCTTGATAGGTAGGTATGGTGGCTGTTTTGAGGAAGGATATAATGAGGCTTATGATGACAGAGCATATCGTGCCAAGGATTTGGATGCACCGGCGAAGTATGCGCCAACTCTCGAGGTGAGAAAGGGCAATGCACGGTACCGAAGAGGCTAGAAAAATATGGCTAGGTGGAAGTGTCAACTTTTGAATACTCACATTAGTCCGAAGAACTCATGCACTTATTATCGGTAACTCTCAATCTAATTAGGAGGTTCACAAAGAGACAAGTACCCCGAGGAGGGGTGTATGGGGGTTTGGTTATCCTTGCGCATCCTCGACTCATGGTACGTGAGTGTACTCTAATATTCGATCCCTCCAAAGATTAGTGATCCATCTAGTAGCTAAAGTTCTCAACTATTTTGTAGGTTTTCAAAAATAAACACGGATTGCCCAAAATACGACATCTATCACTAATAGGCTAAAGCTCTTGACACCAAAAGTTTAGACATTACTCATGGCAATACCTCAAAACTATTGCAAGTTACTACTAAAATTAAATAGCAACCTCAGTTACCTACTTTAAGTTAAGACACACAACTCAGTGCAACAGGCAAACTCTCTTAACAAGATAAACATGAAAACTCAAGAGAGTTCAGCAACCAACTAAACAAAAGCTCTTTAAAAAGAAAAGCATGAAAACTAAGAGCTAAACATGACAGCAGCTATGGAAGGACAAAGAACACACACAACAAAGATAAGCATGAAAATCCTGTGTTGTGTTCCAGGTTGAAGTGGAGCGTGTTTCTCTCCCACACAAAGAAAGCTGGGTTCTAACTTGATATGAACAGCAAGCAAAGCTAAAGAAAACTAAAAAAGGAAACTAAGAGTGAGACGCTCCAAGCATAGCACATAACGCATGAAGTGATAAATATAGTGGAACGAAAGACGAACTGATAATTGTTGATAGAGAAGGGGATGCATGGGGGCATCCCCAAGCTTAGACGCTTGAGTCTTCTTGAATATTTCTTGGGGGTGCACGGGGGCATCCCCAAGCTTGAGCGTTTGACCCTCCTGAATCTTCTTTTATCATCTTCCCTCGCACACTTGAAAACTCCCTTCATACATAACTCATCATAATCTGATTAGCGAGGTTAGTACCCACAATAAAATAATTTTTCCCTACTGGAAATAAAAATAATCTTGAAGAGCTACTGTTTCTCAATATTGCCAAAAGGTTTTTGCAAAGAAAAAGCAAGCTCAAGGTTTGCAAAACGAAGAAAAGGCAAAACATGACAGAATCTGTGAAAAACAGACCAGCAGGTAGTAAATAATTTTTTCGGGGCACTTCTGCAACTCAAATCAAAAAACTTAGAACAGACGCTCGAAAGCCAATTGTATAGAGCACGCTTTCAAAAAAATTCAGATCAAAAATATGATCTGGTGATTTTATTCAAATTTTTCTGTCCAAGGACAGAATCTGTTTTCTGGACAACACGTCACAACTTTTGAACTTTCTTGCAATCGGAGGCTAAACTTGGCACAAAGCTGAAAAGAAAAGATACAATGATGATGCTACTGTAGTAAAAAACATCAAGACACAACAAAAGCAAAATAAAACCTAATTCTTTGTGGGCTGCCTCCCAAAAGCGCTTTCTTTTATGCCTTTAAGCTAGGCATGATGCAAAAAGAGAAGATCAAGTTTTATCAAGAGTAAGAGAATAGCTAGCCCGTGTAACGGACTCAAAAGGCAACTTAATCTTCTTTCTTAGGAAGTGTTCCATCCCTTTCTTGAGAGGGAATTGGAATTTTATATTCCCCTCTTTCATGTCAATGATAGCACCAACGGTGCGAAGAAAAGGACGTCCCAAAATAATTGCACATGAAGGTTCACATTCAATATCCATAATAGTAAAATCAATGGGAACATAATTGTCATTGACAATGATAAGAACATCGTCGATCTTCCCCAAAGGTTTCTTTACGGAAGAATCAACAAGACGAACACCAAAAGAACAAGGATCAAAAGGTTTCAATTCAAACATATCATACATTCTTTTGGGCATAACGGAGGTACTAGCTCCAACATCACATAAAGCATAGCAAGAGAAGTTATTCAACTTAATTTTAATCATAGGATCCCAACCATCTTCTAGCTTCCTAGGGATGGAAGTCTCAAGCTTGAGCTTTTCTTCCCTAGCTTTGGTAAGAGCATTGGTGATATGCTCTGTGAAGGCAAGGTTAAGTGTGCTAGTGTGGGGGTCTTTAGCCATTCTTTGTAAAAAGGTGACAACTTCTGAGAGACTACAATTATCAAAATCAATTTTATCATTATTGAGCAGAATTGTAGTGTCATCTTCTTTGTTTGAATTGCTCTCTATTATAAGAGTTTGGACGTCTTCCCAAGCTTGGGGAAGTGTGGGAGCAACTTTGAACAGAGGCTCATACTTTTTTCCTGGAAGACCATGCCATGGGCATAACTCTCCATTAAAACTAACATAATCACAAGGTTTATTACTTTTGTAGATCCCGACAGTGGTGATTGGCATGATGGAAGAAGGGGTGTACTCCTCCCACTTAGTGTTTTTGGTGGAACCCATAGCAGTAGCAAGCAAGATAACTGTTTTTGTGATTTTTGGTAAGGGACACTAAAGCAAAAACTGAAAGGTAAACTAACAAGACTAAAAAGCAAAGATAAATGATAGCGTGCAACTCCCCTATCTTGAAGAGTGGAGTCCCCGGCGACGGCGCCAGAAACTTGCTTGATGGCTTCTCGCCCCTCGTTGGTTACCCCAAGTGGAAGGTTGAGATGTAGCGTAGCGGCAAATTTCCCTTGGCAAAGATACCAAGGATCGAATCCCGTGAGACTCCGAGGGTCGACAAGTAGGTGTCAACGGCGCCAGAAACTTAGCGGTTGACGGGACCTGCACACAGATACAGATAACTTTGCTCCCAAGGAGTACAGAGAGGTTGTCAATCCCTCCGGCCTTATTGTTTACAAAGGATCAAACACAAGAGATAATAATGATAGCTATGACTGCAACTAGGAAATAAAAACAGGAAGTAAATAGAAGGTGTGATCAGCGGTGGTAATATGGACCGGGGTCCCATGATGTTCACTAGTGATGTCTCTCTCCCAAAAGACGATAAAACAGCAAGGTGAGGTAAACAAATTACAGCTAGGCAATTGACAGGATTATGTGCGCAAACCAATGCTAACTATGCTGCAAAGAAAGGTAGAGGCTCAAAAGCATGGGCGGTACGCCAAGGCAAGTAGACCGAAATCCATCTGCATCTACTACTAATCATCCACCTTGAGATATCTATCCAGAACATCTCCCAGGTATTAAGTTGCGAATCCCACCCAAAGTGTAAACTCAAAGCAACAGACAACTGCATTAAAAGAACTTTGCATAAAGTAAACAATCCTTGCACCCACAAGTTCAAGCACTGTTGTTTTCTCCCTTGTGGCAACAGCACATCCCCTAGACTCATGTTTCTGTCACTCAAGCTAGTCATCAGGGGGCATGAACCCACAATCAAGCATAACGCTCCCTCTTGGAGTTACTACCTACTACTTGGCCAAAGCAATAAACAGCAACGGAGAACATGCAAGAATTACTCAAGAACAAAGATATAAAAGAGGTGAATCAAATATATTACTCAAACACAATCTGAACATAGTCTCATAATCCATCAGATCCCAGCAAACTCAGCAAAGCAACAGCAGAAAGATTACATATGTGCCTCGATCATGTAGGGCAGCTCACGAGGTCTAAACCATGAAGAGCAAAGAGGGGAGGAGAACATCACATAGCTACTGATCATGGACCCATGGTCCAAGGTGGACTACTCACGACTCATCCGGGAAGCGTCCATGGTGGTGGAGAAGCTCCCGGTGGTGGTTCTCCCCTCCGGCAGGGTGCCGAGAAGAGTTCTCCTAATGCTCCCGATCTTGGAAGCGCTGCGGCGGCGGAACAGAGGCGAGATCGTGAAAAAGGGTTCTATCCTCGAGGGTTTCGGGACGAGAGGGACATATATGCGAAGGGGGGCAGCCAGAGGCGGAGCAGGGGCCCCAGGCGCCCCCCTGGCGCGGCCAGGGGTGGGGCCGTGCCAGGTGGCCGCCTGGGCCTCCCCTGGCTCCCCTCTGGCCCATCTTTGGTTCTTCGCGAAGCTTCCTGTACGCTGATTTTTCCTATATTTTTCCTGGAATTTTTGGGGCACTTTTAATATGGGGGAAACCTGAAATAGAAAAACAGCAGAAAACAGGAACTGGCACTGTGGTGCACTGAGTTAATAGGTTAGTCCAAATATGATCAAAAGTGCATGGAAGTGCATCAATATCATAGCAATATCACACAAAAGAAGCATGGAGCAAGCAGAAATTGTAGATACGTTTTGGACGTATCAGATGGACACCCACATCTCTGGATGGACACCCACATCTCTGGTGTTGTTGACAAGGTTCCTTTGTTTAATTGGTCATAGACTCATAATTGTGTTTTCATCTGTGTACGTGTACTTAGCATCATTTCTTCTTGGATCATTAAACTTCACTAGTAAAAAATGGGCCTTTAGTACCAGTTCTGGAACAGGAACTAAAGGGTCGGGACTAATGCCCAAACCTTTAGCCCCGGTTCGCTTACGAACCGGGATTAAAGGGGCTCCACGTGGCCGCTGTCCGGTTCGCTTAGGAAATCTTTTGATTTATTTTTGAATTTTTTTGAATTTTTTCCCGATTTTCAAAATTTTGAATTATTTGAATTCAATCTCTAATCACCCCTCATCACTGCTCAATTTAATCTCTAATCTCTAATCACCCCTCATCATTCCAAATCGTCTAACTTCCCGGCCGGTCACCCATCCTCTCACTACTCCAGCATGTGCACGCTTAACTTCCGAGTTCTATCCCCCCTTGATTCCAAGTCTGCACTTGTTGTTTTCCTGACAATAGTAAGTTGTCAATCCTATTAACCCATAGGAGTTGAACTTGAGCATGAAGTCACACATTATAACGTTTGAGTTTGAAACTATTATTCTTAAAACCAATAATTATTTAGTAACACTAATCTTTCTTGAATAAGTAGTTAGACCACAGTTTGACCAAAATTAAAAAAAAACTGAAATAATTATTTAGTGACACTAATATTTTTGAATAATTATTCTTAACACTAATATTTCTTGAATAAGTAGTTTGACCATAGTTTGACCAGAGTTTGGCCAAAAATTCAAAAAAACATGAATTTGACGATAACTTTTTTCCTTTCAGAACTTAAGGAATATAAAAATTTGCAAAACGGCCTATGGCAGTCAAAATAGGATGCGGATTTTCGTTCTGAACATTTTGATATATTATACGTTTTTTTCGACATCGTATGCAAAAGTTATAGCCGTTTTACTTTTTCGTAACATTTTTTTTGCAAAACATGTCCAAATTTAAGTTTTTTTAATTTTCCTAACTAGTAGATGTAGTAACATAACTACATCTCCAAAGATATTGATTTTTGAAGTTTTTATCTTTTTATTTTGTTTTTTTCAGAACTGAAATGGCGATACACCAGGGGGGTAGAGTTTGAACAAAAAACAAATTTCAGCACCCTTTAGTCCTGGTTTGAGACACGAACCGGGACTAAAGGGTGTGATGCCCTTTAGTCCCGGTTGGTGTCTCAAACCGGGACTAAAGATCATATATGAACGGGACTAATGTGTTCCCGACGCCCTAGCCGCTCGAACCGGGACTAATGCTCACATTAGTACTGGTTCGTAATGCAACCGGGACTAATGTGTACATTGAGCTTGGACGAAAGCCCTGTTTTCTACTAGTGCTTTATCTATCTGTGTGTGTGTGTGTGCGCGCGCACGCGCGCGTGTGTTTGATTAATAAGAAAAGTTCAAATTTCAACCCTCAACTAACCACACGGTTTGATTTTCAACCCTGATCTCTGGAACCGGTCGGATTCAACCCTCAATTTGTCACAAAGTTCAACTTGAAGGAAATATGCCCTAGAGGCAATAATAAAGTTGTTATTTATATTTTCTTATATCATGATAAATGTTTATTATTCATGTTAGAATTGTATTAACCGGAAACTTAGTACATGTGTGAATACATAGACAAACAAAGTGTCACTAGTATGCCTCTACTTGACTAGGTCGTTGAATCAAAGATGGTTAAGTTTCCTAGCCATAGACATGAGTTGTCATTTGATTAATGGGATCACATCATTAGTGAATGATGTGATTGACTTGACCCATTCCGTTAGCTTAGCACTTGATTGTTTAGTTTTACCGCTACTGCTTTCTGCATGACTTATACATGTTCCTATGACTATGAGATTATGCAACTCCCGAATACCAGAGGAACACCTTGTGTGCTATCAAACGTCGCAACGTAACTGGGTGATTATAAAGATGCTCTACAAGTGTCTCCAAAAGTATTTGTGGTGTAGGCATAGATCAAGAATAGGATTTGTCACTCCGAGTGTCGGAGATGTATCTCTAGGCCCTCTCGGTAATGCACATCACTATATGCCTTGCCAGCAATATAACTAATGAGTTAGTTACAAGATAGTGCATTACGAAACGAGTAAAGAGACTTGCTGGTAATGAGATTGAACTAGGTATTGAGATATCGACGATCGAATCTCGGGCAAGTAACATATCGATGTCAAAGGGAACAACGTATGTTGTTGTGCGGTTTGACCGATAAAGATCTTCGTAGAATATGTAGGAACCAATATGAGCATCTAGGTTCCGCTGTTGGTTATTGACCGGAGATGAGTCTCGGTCATGTCTACATAGTTCTCGAACCCGTAGGGTCCGCACGCTTAATGTTCGGTGATAATCGATATTATGAGTTTATGAGTTTTGATGTACCGAAGGTAGTTTGGAGTCCCGGATAAGATCACGGGCATGACGAGGAGTCTCGGAATGTCCGAGACATAAAGATTGATATATTGGATGACTATATTCGGACACCGGATGAGTTTCGGCGGTCAGCGGATATTTATTGAAGTGCCGGGGGGTTATCGGAACTCCCGGGGGATCTATTGGGCCTTGGTGGGCTTTGGGAAAGAGAGAGGGCAGCAGCCGAGTAGGTGGCGTGCCTCCTCCCATGGGGAGTCAGAATTGGACTAGGGGAGGGGGCGCGGCCCCTCTTTCCCTCTCCCTCTCTTTCCTTCTCCCTTCCTTCTTCCTTTCCTACTCCTAGTAGGAATATGAAAGAGGGATTCCTACTCCTTCTAGGAGTAGGAAACCTACTCCTGGCGTGCCCTATAGGGCCGGCCTGCCCTCCCCCCTTGCTCCTTTATATATGGAGGCAGGGGGCACCCAAAGACACACAAGTTGATTGTTCCAAGCCGTGTGCGGTGCCCCCCTCCACCATATTCTACCTCGGTCATATCGTAGCGGTGCTTAGGCGAAGCCCTGCATCGGTAACTTCATCATCACCATCATCACGCCATCGTGCTGACGGAACTCACCCTCGAAGCTCTACTGGATCATGAGTTCATGGGACGTCACCGAGCTGAACGTGTGTAGATCGCGGAGGTGCCGTACGTTCGGTACTAGGATCGATCGATCGTGAAGACGTATGACTACATCAACCGCGTTGTCATAATGCTTCCGCTTACGGTCTACGAGGGTACGTGGACGACACTCTCCCCTCTCGTTGCTATGCATCACCATGATCATGCATGTGCGTAGGAAAGTTATTGAAATTACTATGTTCCCCAACACAATTTACAACCTTTGACTCAGTTTCGGGCTGGTCAAGCGGTTTTGACCCTGTCAAAAGCTGACTGGACAGCCTAGTCAGCATGTCACACACACAACTTTATCCCCATCTCTATCTCCCTGTTTCTTTCACCCAGTTTACCCCGCCGCCACCTCGGGTCGCCAAGAACGCCACCACCGGCGATCGGAGATAGCAGCTCGTCGGAGGTAGCAACAGAAGCTCGCCCAGGTTAGAAACTAGTCGGCGGCAGCAACAAGAGCAGCTGCGCCAGGGTTAGCAGCAACAACAGTTCGGTTCGGCTAGGATTAGCAGCAGCAGATCAGCAAGGGGGAGGGAGGGAGGGAAGAGAGGGAGAACCTACGATGGGGCGGAGCGGCAACAGCTAGCCGGCGGCGGCTGTGATACGTCCATTCTGCATCAAGCTTTTATATTGATATTTATTGCATTACGGGCTGTTATTACACATTACGTCAGAATGCTTATATATTTTCTCGCTTATTTTACAAGGTTTACATGAAGAGGGAGAATGCCGGCAGCTGGAATTCTGGGCTGGAAAAGAAGCAAACATTAGAGACCTATTCTGCACAACTCCAAAAATCCTGAAACTCCACGAAAGTCAGTTTTGGAATATATAAAAAATATTGGGCGAAGAAAGCACCAGAGGGGGGCCACCCATCGTCCACGAGGGTGGGGGCACGCCCTACCCCCCTGGGCGCGCCCCCCTGCCTCGTGGGCCACCTGGCAGCCCCCGGATGCCCATCTTCTGGTATAAGGTGTCTTTCGCCCTGGAAAATATCAAAAGGAAGCTTTCGGGACGAAGCATCGCCGTCTCGAGACGAAACCTTGGCGGAACCAATATAGGGCTCCGGCGGAGCTGTTCTACTGGGGAAACATCCCTCCGGGAGGGGGAAATCGTCGCCATCGTCATCACCATCGATCCTCTCATTGGGAGGGGGTCAATCTATGTGACGCCCCAAGACCGACGCTCCAGGAAGACTTCCATATGTTCCGGGTTTCGGCGTGTGTTTCATTTTGCTTGCTTCATTTTATTTGTGCTTGCTCTATTTATTTTGCATTGCATCATGTCATCATGCCATCATGTCCTTAATTTCTAAAATCTCAACTAATTAAACTGTATGGATCTTCGATCCATTTAAATTGAGGGATACTCACTATGGTGACTTCTCTTTATAACATATAAAAGCCTCTCAATATTATTAGGGAGCTATATTATAATTATTCCATTCTTTCGAAATTAACCATAACACACTTGCATAATTTTCCCCATGTATTTTTCACTTCAAGTTTGACGTAAAAACCTTCTCCATAATTATTTTCCCATTTATCGAGGTTCCTCCAAAAACCTCAACATTTTTGGTCACTCCTAAAACCTTGTGCTAGTTCAAACCATTTGAATTAAATTCAAATGAGTTTGAATTTAATTCGTGCAATCATGCCTCTCCTATTTTTCGTGGACCGTGCACGTTTTTTTACGAGTTCGGGAAAATAATCCCATGCCCAAACTCTTGTCCTAACCTTTTCTTTTCTTCCCTTTTCTTTCTTCTTATTTCTTTTTCTGTTATGAGAGAGTTGAGGGAGAGAGAGACAGCCCAGCTGACCACTTGGGCCTCGTGCACCGCAGCGGCCAGGCCCAGCCGCCAGTCTCCCTAGGCCCAGCTGGCGCCCTTAACCCTAGCCCAATCCCCATGTTCACTCTCTTCCTCCCCTCGCTCCCACCGACCGCCGCCACAGACCCATCACTCAATCCCATCTCTTTTTCCCTCGTCCTCCTCTCGAGCGCACGCAGCCAGCGCCGCCGCCCTTCTCCTCTACACTGCACCGCCGCTGCCTCCCTGCTGCCTCCCCACGCCCTCGCAGCCATGGACCACCACCGCCAAGCTCTGTGCTGCCCCGTGCCCCTTCGGCCTCCTCGACGACCTCTACGTCGCCCGTGCCATCGGTGTCCCGTCCCTACAGCCTTCGTCCTTCCCCCGCGCCTCGCCACGGTCCCGCGCCGCTTCGTGCGCTCTGCCGCCTGCGGCGCTGGACCGCCTCCCCGCCGACCACCTCCGCTTCGCCCCTCCTTCGTGCGAGCCACCCCCGGCCATCTCCGGCCCAGATCCACTGGGATCCGACAGTGGACCGGCCCGAGTCCATCCCCGTCTCCCTCGTCAGACCAGCAACGTCCCCGCCGGCCGCACCTCTTCTTCGTTCGAGCAGAGACGAGACAGCCACACTCCGCTCCTTCCTGGGTCGATGGGAGAGCATGGCTTCGCCTGAGCTCTCCTGCACTGTCGTCTTTAGCAGCAACGGCAGGCCGACAAAACTGGCCGGCATGGCCCTCCTCGCGCCTCTACTTCTTCTCCAGCAGCCTCGTGCCCGCCATGGCCGTCTTTGTTGCTGCTTCGTTTTGGACCGTCGAGACCGGCAAGTCCAACCAGCACCGATGCCCCAAGGGCCTTGTGTACGACTGGGGGGGTTTTCCGGAATTGGTGTTGTTATTTCCGGCCTCATGTAAAATGCCTAGATAGCTAGTTTACTTATGCTTCACCTCTTACCATATTAAAACCCTTTTAAACTTGTTGGGTTCATAACGAGATCAAACTAAATATTCTAATGTGGTGCTTTGTCAATATGAAACTCGTTGCATATTGAGCTCCACTTAATTTGTAGTATTGTTTGAGGACTTTTGTCGGTGTACTAAAGTAGGGGTACCTTAGTATCCCGAACTTGTGCACGGGCAGTTGCAGCGTCCCGTGGCAGGGCTTGCCGTGCGACCGCTAAGGCCCACAGTGGTTCCTTTGGATCCATTCAAGAACAAAGTATTCAAGTTTAAGAAACAAGGCCCCGGCAAGAGGAGCTTGCCGGGAAGGCCACTCAAGGCTCAAGACCACTTCTTTGGCACAGGACCCTGGCAAGAGGAGCTTACCGGGAAGGCCAAACATGGCATTTCAAGAGACTTGCCGCGACGCGCCACGCGTCCCGGCAAGGCCCGGAGAGCGACAAGCTCCCAGGCGCGACAAGGTAGCAACCGCGGCAAGGCGCTTGCCACGGCAAGCTTCCACTAAGTGCCCGCGCTCCAGCTCATCCGACCATGCGTCGCCCTGGGGCCCTTCCAGGCGCACGTGGCGGAAGGCTGTGCAGCCTGGGGTACACGGTGGTAAGCTGCGATGACAAGGCCACCGTCGTGGCGGAAAGTGGCGCCCTGGCAGACGCTTTTTGCACTATTTGGGGCGACGGCGACGGGCATTCAATGCCCTTGTCCCCTGCCGTTAGAGCTAGGTATAGAGCACTATACAAACACTATTCCAACTACCACCCATTTTACGTTTTTACCCTCGACTGCATTGCCACCTGTCGGTGACCCCTTTGACCTATAAAAGGAGGCCCATGCGCAACGTAGAGGGGGTTCCGATCATCGATCACTCTCACGCTCGGTCCTGTTAGCGATCAGCACTGTAGCACTTCTTGCTCCCGAGCCAAGAACGCAATACAAACCAAGGCAGGAGTAGGGTTTTACGCATCCGTGCGGCCCGAACCTGGGTAAACTGCTAGCGTGTTTGCCTCGATCTGCTCTTTGTGCATCCTCCGCCCCCCTTGCCGTACCGAAAAGGGGCTCCGGTCCCATAGGTTTTCGGGGGCGATCAGTTTCCCCGACATCTTTGGCGCGCTAGGTAGGGGGTGCGTCGAGGTTGTGTGAACCTGATCCGGCGTTCACGCGAGCGAAATCTCCACCAACTTCATCGACTTCATCGACATGTCGCCGAAGAAGAAGGCTTCGGAGGAAGCAGGCCCGTCCGCGTCGATCCCACCACCGTCGGAGCCAACGGCCGGTGGGGTAAACGCCGGCGGTAGGACGGACGTCGGCGAGGAAACTCACGGCGCAGCCAAGTCCAAGGACAAGACACACGACCGAGCGCACTCCAAGACCTCGGCGTCCGTGCATGCACCGCGCCCGTCTTAGGAGGCGCGGGAACGGCAGCGTCGTGGTACACAGGGTACCATACGCTTGTTGGGCCAAGGTCAAGCCGGTGGTTCGCGGGACGCTCAAGGCCAACATGCTGGCACGAGCAAGGCGCGGTCGCCGGGACGAGACGCAGCTCCTTCTAACGCAGTTAGAAGTCCGAGCATATCTCGTTCCTCGCACCGCTCGCCACCGCTCCCCGCCACTCCAGCAGAAGCTCTAGCTCGAGCTCAGCTACTCCTCGACTTCCCTCCAGCGGCAGACAAGGCCGACGACTGGAGGGCCACCATCCAGAGCCTCATCGCCTTCGCCAACGGCAACACTCCGCAGCAGCCGACCATGTCACGGCCGCGACAAGTTAGCCAGGCGCGGGCTGATGGCGACAAGACCGCCGGGGGTGCAACCGCCGTGCACTCCCCGCCCCGAAGGCCAAAATCGCCAACTCGTCGGATCAACCTCGACGACGACTCCACTGCGTCGTCGGACCCGCGAGCTCGTCGCGATCAGCGCCAAGTCCTTGATGACAGGCGACAAGAGGACGCTCGAACCCGCATCGAGCGTCGAAGAGAAGCACGGCGACAATCTGACCAGCGCGCTGGGGCCACTGTCGACATGCACGCGCCCGGGGGGCCAGGCGACTTGTCGTACGATGCAGGTTGTCCTGCGTTCACTCGCGAGCTGCGGCAAGTCCAGTGGCCCAGCATGAAGAACTTCAAGCCCGACGTACCCGAGAAGTACGACGGCAAGACGCATCCGTCGGAGTTCCTCAGCATCTACACCATCGCGGTGCAGGCTGCTAGGGGACGAGACGGGAAGATACTCGCAAACTACTTACCGCTAGTGCTCAAGCCAAACGTCAGATCTTGGCTCATGCACTTGCTGGAGAACTCCATCTCTACTTGGGCCGACCTGTGCCATCAGTTTGTCGGCGCCTTCACAGGTGGCCACAAGCCCCACGGCCAGGAAAGTGACATGCACATTCTCGCCCAGAAGGAAGGAGAGTCCCTGCGTAAGTACATCCAGAGGTTCAGCCGTGTCCAGCACAACATCCCAGACGTCCACCCTGCCGCGGTTATTAGCGCGTTCCACCAGAACGTGCGTAACCGCAGGATGAGGGAGGAGATGGCGATGTGCAAGATCCGAGACGTCAGTGAGCTTTATGCCTTGGCCGACAAGTGCGCACGCGCTGAGGAGGGGAGGAAACTCCCCGGAGAGGATACTGGAGCAGGGGGATCAGATAGTGAGGACGCCGCCCCGGCAAAGAAGAACCGGCGGCGAAACAACAGGAAAAAGAAGAACATAGAAGTGCTGGTCGTTGAGCAATCCGGCAAGGAGGCTGGAGCCAAGAAAGCCCAGGCTGGCGGCTCCGGCAAGGAGACTGCCGCGTGCGCCAACTGCCAACCCGTGGCGGCCGCCGATAAGCAGGACAGCTCCGACAAGCAGTACTGCAAGATCCACCGCACCAAGGGCCACGACCTCCAGAACTGCAAAAGGGTCGAGTACCTCGTCGAGCAGCAGAAAGCTGAGTACGAGCGACGCGACAAGGAGAAGGCCCAGGGAGGTGGTGGAGAGTCCGGCAAGAAGCGGCCATTCAACGGCCGGGGAGGACGCCGCGGCAAGGCCAAGCAGCGGCAAGGAGACAGACCTCCCCGCGGCCGCGACAAGGACGAAGATGAAGATGATGACAAAGACATGGATGACGGAGAGAACAGCGAGCAGGAGTTCCGGAAGGCAACAGAGGTTTTGTGCGTAGACGGTGGTGCTTCTCTGCATACTTCCCACCGCCAACTCAAACAGTGGGTGCGGGAAGTCAATGCGGCAGAACCATCCGTCGAGTCGCGCAAACTTCTGATGTGGTCCAGCACGCCTATCATCTTCGACATTGAGGACCACCCTGATCGCACAACTGCGGTCGGGTGCTTGCCGATGTTGGTTTCGCCAACCATCCGCAACCTCAAAGTCACCAAGATGCTGGTTGACGGCGGGGCCGGCCTGAACTTGATCTCCTCCGCTGTGGTCCGGAAATTCCAGATCCCCGAAAGCGAGCTTGAAGAAACCGGCACATTCCAAGGGATCAACCCGGGAAGGAGCAAACCGAAGGGGAAGATCACACATCCAGTGACTTTTGGCGGAGAGCTGAACTTCAGGACTGAGAGGATCACCTTTGACGTTGCCGATATTCCATTACCCTACAATGGAATACTTGGCCGTCCAGCGCTCGCCAAGTTCATGGCAGCCTCTCATTATGCCTACAACATGCTCAAGATGCCAGGCCCGATAAGCGTCATCTCTGTCCCCGGCGACAAGAAAGATGCCCTTATCTGTGCCGACAAGATTTACCGGGATGCAGCAGCCGCAACAGATAGCAAAACACTTGCCGCTGAAGCTCCCAGGGGGAAGAACAAGACCAAGTCCGGCAAGAGCTCTGGGGCCCACTCCGGCAAACGCACCTCTTCGGAGTGCTGCGCTACCATCGAGGACGCACCATCGAGCTCCACCGGCAAGTGCAAGAAGGCGATGGCAGCTCCACCCGCAACCAAGAAGGTGTCCGCCAAGGAGGACGGCACTGGTGGTACCTTCACCATCAGTGCCACACCTGATCCTAAATAGGAAAGCACGCTCGTTGCTTTCCTGCGGGCGAATGTCGACGTGTTTGCATGGCAACCGTCTGACATCCCCGGTGTTCCCAGGAAAGTAATTGAGCACAAGCTTGTCGTTTGTCCTCACGCGTGGCCCATCAAGCAGAAGGTTAGAAAACAAGCGGTGGAGCGCCAAGAGTTTATCGCTGAAGAAATCAAG
This sequence comes from Secale cereale, assembly GCA_902687465.1. NCBI lineage: Eukaryota > Viridiplantae > Streptophyta > Magnoliopsida > Poales > Poaceae > Secale > Secale cereale. Next base: position 498,597,313 of record LR738713.1, read on the forward strand.
AAGCTGGAAGCGGCAGGCCTTGTTAGAGGTGTGCTCCATCCCACATGGTTGGCCAACCCTGTTGTCGTGCGCAAGGCGAACGGGAAGTGGAGGCTTTGTATAGACTTCACCGATGTGAATAAAGCTTGTCCCAAAGATCCATTTCCCTTGCCGCGCATTGACCAGATTGTTGACTCCACAGCCGGATGCGAGTTGCTTTCATTTCTTGATGCATATTCAGGATACCACCAGATATTTATGGCTGAAGAAGATGAGGATAAGACTGCATTCATTACTCCATGTGGCACTTATTGCTTCATACTCATGCCTTTTGGATTGAAGAATGCCGGTTCGACGTTTGCAAGGGTAGTCCATACAACTTTTGAGCCACAGATACACAGAAATGTAGAAGCTTACATGGATGATATAGTGGTCAAGAGCAAGGACAGGGCTACTCTGATTCAAGATCTAGATGAAACCTTTGCGAATCTGCGCAAGATACAACTCAAGCTCAACCCCGAGATGTGCGTGTTTGGAGTCCCCTCCGGCAAGCTTCTCGGGTTCTTTGTGTCCCAGAGGGGGATTGAAGCCAATCCCGACAAGATTAATGCCATCGAGCAGATCGAAGCTCCGAAGCACGTCAAGGATGTACGAAGGCTTGCCGGTTGCGTGGCTACTCTCAGCAGGTTCATTTCTAAGTCTGCAGAACGCGCCCTGCCGTTTTTCAAAATCTTGAAAAAGGCAGTTCCAATGAAATGGACTCCGAAAGCGGAGGCAGCGCTGCAAGACTTGAAAAGGTACCTGTCCTCCACTCCAATACTTGTCGCACCTAAGCCACAAGAGAAGTTGCTGTTGTACTTAGCAGCAACCAATCAAGTGGTTAGTGTTGCGTTAGTAGCGGAAAGGGAGGCAGATGATGAGCCAACAGCCCCGGCAAGCACATCCAGCGACAAGCAGGGGGCTTCCCCGACAAGCTCTGGTCCCGACAAGGATGGAACTGCGCAGATGCAAGAGGACGTACGGAAGAAGATGGTGTAGCGCCCAGTTTATTTTGTCAGTTCCCTCTTGCAGGGGGCTAGGTCAAGGTACTCTGGGGTGCAGAAGTTGCTTTTCGGCCTTCTCATGGCCTCGAGAAAGCTGCGCCACTACTTCCAGGCACATGAGATAATAGTGGTCACTCATTTTCCGCTGAAGAGGATATTGCAAAATCCAGAAGCAACAGGCAGGATTGTCGAGTGGGCACTAGAACTGTCAAGCTTTGGCCTCAAGTTTGAAAGTACTTCAACTATCCAGAGCAGAGCATTGGCAGAGTTCATAGCAGAATGGACGCCAACGCCGGACGAAGAGATTCCAGAGACGAGCATGCCCGCCAAGGAAGCAAGCAAAGAATGGATAATGTACTTTGATGGTGCCTTCTCGCTGCAAGGCGCCGGTGCTGGCGTGCTGCTTGTCGCGCCCACCGGAGAGCACCACAAGTACGTCGTCCAAATGCATTTTCCCAAGGAGCAAGCAACGAACAATACTGCAGAGTATGAAGGTTTGCTTGCCGGCCTCAGAATCGCGGCGGAGCTTGGGATCAAGAAGCTGATTGTGCGGGGTGACTCGCAGTTGGTCGTCCGCCAAGTGAACAAGAGCTACCAGAGTCCGTTGATGGAAGCTTACGTCGACGAAGTGAGAAAGCTTGAAGAGCACTTTGAAGGCTTGCAGATGGAACACGTTCCAAGAGCTTAGAACGACATCGCAGATGGCCTGTCAAAGTGTGCTGCACTAAAGGTACCTGTGGAACCAGGGATCTTTGTACTCAAGCTACCTCAACCGTCCGTAACACCATCGACTGGACAAAGTAAGAAGAGAAAGTTGGTTTCTGGTGACTACTTGCCGGCAGAGCTTCCTGAAGCCGTCGCCAACAAGGTCCCCAAGATCAATGACAAGATTGCTGAGGAACAACCTGCTCCTGTAAACCCAAGGGTTTGTACAGTTGAAGCAGGCGTTCCCGACAAGTTTGGCCCCGGCAAGCTTGCCGGGGAACGTCAAGCTCCGGCTGAGCCGCAAGTTCTTGTCGTGGAAGCTGACGTTCCCGTAGCAGCACAGATGCCTTTAGTCCTTGTTGCTGAGCTACAGGCCCCAGCATGGGCGCAGCAGATTGTCCAGTTCCTTCAAACAGGAGAACTTCCCGAAGAGCCAGAAGAAGCAGAAAGAATAACCCGGCAGTCAAGTATGTATCAGTTTGTCGGCAACGAACTGTACAGAAGAAGACTCAACGGTGTGAAATTGAAGTGTATTCCCCGGGAAGATGGACAAAAGTTGTTGGCAGAGATACACGGAGGCATATGTGGCCACCACATTGGCGCCAGAGCGCTTGTCGGCAAAGCGTTCCGGCAAGGTTTCTTTTGGCCAGAAGCCCTCCAGGATGCAACTGCGCAAGTAACCAAGTATGAAGCATGCTGGTTCCATTCCAAACAGATACATCAACCAGCTCAAGCTCTCCAGACGATCCCTTTGTCCTGGCCATTTTCGGTCTGGGGGCTTGACATCCTCGGCCCCTTTCCCCGCGCAGCCGGGGGCTTTGAGTACTTGTACGTCGCCATCGACAAGTTTACAAAGTGGCCGGAAGTGGAACCAGTGAGAAAGGTGACCGCACAGTCAGCAGTCAAGTTCTTCAGGTCGATTGTTTGCCGTTTCGGAATCCCTAACAGGATCATCACCGACAACGGCACACAATTCACAAGTCGCACCTTCATGCAGTACGTCCAAGACCTTGGCGCCAAGGTCTGCTTCGCTTCTGTTGCTCACCCGAGGAGCAACGGTCAAGCGGAGAGGGCAAACTCTGAAGTGCTGCGCGGACTCAAGACGAGAACTTTCGACAGGCTGCACAAGTGCGGAAGAAACTGGATCGAGGAATTGCCAGCGGCTCTTTGGTCGATCAGGACGACGCCAAATCGAGCCACTGGACAGACACCCTTTGCTCTTGTCTATGGAGCAGAGGCAGTTCTCCCCACGGAACTCGTATACGGGTCGCCTCGAGTGCTCGCTTACGATGAGCTTGAGCAAGAGCAGCTGCGACAAGATGACGCACTGCTCCTTGAGGAGGACCGTCTTCAGGCTGCTGTACGAGCTGCTCGATACCAGCAAGCTTTGCGCCGCTACCATAGCCGCAAGGTTAAAGCCAGAAGTCTCGAGGAAGGCGACCTTGTTCTTTGGCGCGTTCAGTCCGCCAAGAATTCCAACAAGTTGACGCCGAAGTGGCAAGGCCCTTATCGGGTGAAACAAGTCACAAGGCCCGGCACTGTCCGCCTTGAGACCGAAGAAGGCTTACCGGTGAGCAACTCCTGGAACATTGAGCATCTTCGCAAGTTCTACCCATAAGGCGCGGTTGCCGTGATCCGCTCCGGCAACCACCTTTTGTACAAGTCTTGCCGTTGTTGCATGTAATCATTTGTACAAAGCCGGGCGCAGACCCCGTGCATCAGTAAAGCTTATGTGCATCGCACAACTCGTCATTTCATGCCCTTTTTACTTTCTCGCATGTACTATCTGACACTTTGTGCAGCACATATCCCCGGTAAGCAATAACGAGCCACAAGACTCCATATCTCTATTTTCTCTCCTTTCTTTTCTCTCAAGCAGAAGAAGTTTCCCTCGCGCACAAGTTTGCCGGGGGGAGGAGATAGTGGTATGGACCAAGTGCCGTTCAAGAGAGCCTTGCCTTGCCGGGAAGCAAACGACACAAAAGCTAAGTTGCTAAAGTTTGAGCAATAAAATTTTTAAATTTTTGAGTTATCTTCCTTGAACGACCACACTTTGTATGGAAAACCTGTGCGCGAAGGAACCGACTCGTGGCTAGCCGCGCCCTTACCTTGTTTCGAGCACGCTCAACGGCTTAAGTGTGCTGCGACAAGTGTCGCGCCCTTACTTCGTTTTCGAGTTCGCTCAACAGTTTAAGTGTGCTGCGACTAGTTGCGACAAGGTTTCTTGTCGGCAACGGCACCGCTAGCAGGCTGCTGAAGTTCCGCACTCAGCGCTCGCGGCAAAGGTGGCTTCGCCGGCAAGTTCCCTAAAAGTGTAGGGTAAAAGCATACAAAGCAAAGAAGTCAAGCAAAGGAAATAACATTGCATTAACTATCCAAAATAAAGTTATATTACAAAGCAACTTGTCGTAGTACTAATAGACTATTGTTCATAACGTGGTTGGCAGCGACAAGGAAAGAAGAAAATAAACGAGACTAATCCGCGCGGTCGCCCTCGACCCTCTTGATGCCGCCCACCTTGTTCACGATAGGCGCGACGAGGGCCTTGAGCGCCTCCTAGTCAACGTCCGACGTCAAGGTCCTGAGGACGTTGGTGAGATTGAGGCCCGGGTTGCGGTGCACTATCTTCATCAACACCTTCTCGAGGGCCCCCGCGCAGAGCCTGCACGACTCGTCCGCCAGCTGCTTTGGGATCCTTTCCCGGAGCTGCTGGAGGGCCGGCGCCACCCCCCTGAAGAACAAACTCAACTTGGCGCTGTGAGGGAGGTTCTCGTCGGTAGAGTACCCGAGGTGCTCTGCCCCCAGCTCCGCCAACTCCTTGTCGACGTCGGCGGCGGCGGCAACAAGACCCTCTGTCCAGTGCTCCACCGTCAGCCTGAAGTTGTTTTGGGAGATGGCGGCGCTGTCCAACAGCGCCTTCTCAGCCCTGAGCTCCTCCTTCAGGTTCGCCTCCCGCTCTCTGGCGTCGTCAAGCGTTGTGGTGAGGGTGGAAAGCTTTAGCTCCAGATCGGCGATGGAGTCCTTGGCGACGGCGAGCTCTTTGCCCTTGTCGGAGAGGCGGACCTGCAGCTCAGAATGGCTGTGGGCGTCCTTCTCCCTCTCAAGCACAAGTGCGGCAACCTTCTCGTCGCTCGTCTTCAAGTTGACCTCCAGCTGCGCCACCCTCATCTCCAAGTCCCTCTTGGCGGTCTCGGCAGCCGCAGCGGCATCCTTTGCTTCCTGCAGGGCTCCGCCAAGAGACTGTTCGCGCACGGCAAGCTCGTCCTCGTGGCTATCGAGGTCGACCTTCCGCTGCGTCAGTTCGCCTTCTCGCCGGGACAACTCCTCGGCGGCGAGCCGTTGCTGCTCCTCTGCTTCGGCCTTCTCAAGAATAAACGCCTGATGCGCCTCGGCAAGCTGCTCCCGCTCCTCCGCCAAGGATCGGAGAGCTGCTTGGTTGCTGGCTCGGAGCTCTTCTGCACGCTTCTCCAAGTCAACACCTGCCTTGGCGGCCAGAGCCTCTCGGGACTCCAGCTTGGCCTGCCGGGCGCGGTACAAAGACAGAAGCCTCCGCAGAAGCCGCTCCTCCTCGGGCTCGCTGCTGCTGCTTGGCGCGTCGACGAGCTTCAATCCGGCGGAGGCAAGGACCTCCCCGTCGAAGACCTCTCCTTCAGCAGGCACCCTAGACGTGGACGCCCACGGGAGCTGGATGAAGACTCCGTTGCCGGCCTCCAGATAGGCGCCTGGCTCGGCTGTGGCAGCGGAGGGGTCGGCAGCCGGCGCAGCGCTTGACGCTCCTGCGGCCTCAGGGCCGTCAGTGCGACTGCCGGACCCCTCCTCAGCTGCCGCGCCAGCGGCCATGGCTGCCTCTTCGGCGGCGGGCTCGTCAGCGCCGGCCGCCCCTTCAGTGGTTGCGGCGTCACCGGTGTTGCCATGCGCGTCCTCCTCGACGGCGACCTCCGTCTCCTTGGGCTCGGCTGCGGACGGGTCTGACAGAAGAAAAGAAGAAGAAAGAAAAATAGTCAAGCAAATATCCAAAAAAAAGAAAATCACAAGGAGAAAAGTCCACGGTTTTACCTGCGCGGGCCTCCTCTTCGGTGGGGTTCCTTGCCGGGGAGTTCTCCCTCGGCGGCGTGGTGGTAGCTCCCGCCGGCGGAGGGCCGCTGGCGCCGTCCCTTGGCGGCGTACTCGCCCTTGGCGGGGTTCTCGCCCTTGGCGGGGTACCCGCCCTTGGTGGAGTGTCCTCCCTTGCCGGGAGCTTCCCCTTGGCGGTGCGGTCGAGACATGCGGTGCGTCGGGGGCGGTCTCCTGGCGCTCCTGATGCTGCTGCTCCATTTCTGCACAAGTCAACAAACAAAACATCAACAAGGATAGAACTCCCACGCGCGCCCGACAAGCGGAAAGTGGACGAAAGACTTACGCTGGGGGCTGCGCTGGGGGCTGCTCTGGAGAACGACTGTCGGGTCCGACAAGCTTGCCGCAGGCGCACCCCCTGCTGCTGCGGCGGGCTCGTCCTGGATGACGATCACCGGGACTTTGGCCCTCTTCGCCGCCCTCTGGGCCAGAGTCCTGGAAAAAAGACAAGATCAGAATCAGGCAAAAGAAATACAAGACAAGAATCAACAGAAAACCAAAGGAAAACAAGAATCGCAAAGACTTACTCTTCTTCCTCCTCGTCGTCGGAGCTGAGCGCCGAGAAATCAAAGTCCGGCTCACGCGTCCCGGCGCGAGGAGCTGGGGGAGTAGGCTCCCTCGGCCGCTTGGCGGGAGCAGGGGCGGCGGTCTGAGAAGACCCCGCTCCGGTTGTCGCTGAGGCACGAGGGGCGGAAGGAGCAATGGAGCCTGTCCGGGAAGATCCCCCTCCAGTTGCCGTTGAAGCACGAGGCACTCCCTTGGCGGCCTTGCTCGTCGCGGTGGCGCGTGTCGGGCGGCGCTGCGGCTGCTGGCCCGCCTGCCGCCCCGCCACGTCGGCGGCCTTGCGGAGGCGCCTCCTTGTCTGAGCTGGAGGACTTGCTGGAGGTGGCGAGCTGCCCGACGAGGAAGATGAGGAGCCGAGGTTCAGCGAGCCGCCTGAGTCTTCGGCAAGATCGCTTAACCCGACGCCCTGCTCGGCGGGCCCGCTCGACTCGGCGCCTTGCTCGATGGGCTCGCTTGTCTCGGCGAGTCGCCCGGCAAGCTTTCCCGCTTTGCGGAGCTCTTCCTCCTCGGCGAGACTTACCGCCTCCGCTGCCTTCGCCTCCTCCACAGTATATCCAAACTCGCCCGCGGCCCTGGCTGCAGCTGCCTCCTCCAACCTGGTGGCAATATATGCCATCTCCTGGTCGGTGGTGTCGTGGGTGAGGCCCCTCTTCTCGTCGGCGTCGATCGGCAACTCCACCAGGTTGTCGAAGAACGTCTGCACGGCTTCGTTGGAAGGTTCCCGCCAAGTGGTGTCGATCCCGTGGGAATCGCACAACGGCATCGCCGCGCGGACGGCACTGAGCGCCGAGCTATTGCACAATGGAACTACGTCCGGCGGCAACGCAAACCACTCCGGGTGGGCGGAGTCGTACTTGAATAGCGCTTGGAGCATTGCGTTGAGCTCCAAGACAGTGAAGTTGTAATTGAGGCCCGGGCGCAGCCTCATGATGTCTGCCGCATTCTCGAACTCCCAAGCAGCCCTCTTCCTCTCCTACAAGGGAGCGATGCGGTGGCGGAGAAAGTCTGCCCCGACGGCACCTGCAGTGAGCCTGGATTGCCGGAGGCGAAGAATCCGAGTGGTGGCTATCTTCAGCTTGTCGTCCTCGGGGGCCAAGTCACTCCAGTCATTGCCGCGTACTACTGCGACTTGCCGCCGGGAAGTGAACTGCTGCGGGTCATCCTCCATAATCCAACACCAGTTGGCCCTCCACTCATCCCACTTGCCGCGGAGCTCCCCCGTCAAGTAAGCCTCTTTCTTATGGAGCCTAAAGATCTAAGAGATCCCGCCAGACAGAGGTGACCCTGACTCGACTCAAGGTATGAAATAATGGCGGAAAAGAGCTACATTGGGGTAAACTCCGACGAAATTTTCGCACAGATGTGCGAAAATGGCCATAGTCAAGACGGCGTTTGGGGTGAAGTCAAGGAGATGAAACCCGTAGGTATTCATGATGTCGCAGAAGAACTCTGAGAAGGGCGGGCAGAGCCCGTGATGGCTTCTCGCCCCTCGTTGGTTACCCCAAGTGGAAGGTTTGAGATGCAGTGTAGCGGTAGTTTTCCCTTGGCAAAGATACCAAGGATCGAATTCCCCTGAGATTCCAAGGTTCAACAAGAAGGTGTCAACTGCTAATGGCGCCAGATACTTAGCAATTAACTGGACCTGCACACAGATACAAATAACTTTGCTCCCAACGAGTACAGAGAGGTTGTCAATCCCTCCGGCCTTGTCGTTTACAAAGGATCAAACGCAAGAGATAATAGTGATAGGTATAATTGCAACTAGTAAGTAAAAGCAGAAAGTAAATAGCGGATGTGATCAGTGATGGTAATATGGACCGGGGTCCCATGATGTTCACTAGTGATGTCTCTCTCCCAAAAGACGATAAAACAGCTATGTGAGGTAAACAAATTACAGCTGGGCAATTGACAGAATTATGTGCGCAAACCAATGCTAACTATGCTGCAAGAAAGGTTGAGGCTCAAAAGCATGGGCGGTACGCCAAGGTAAGTAGACCGAAATCCATCTGCATCTACTACTAATCATCCACCTTGAGATATCTATCCAGAACATCTCGCTGGTATTAAGTTGCGAGTCCCACCCATAGTGTAAACTCAAAGCAACAGACAACTGCATTAAAAGAACTTTGCGTAAAGTAAACAATCCTTGCACCCGCGAGTACAAGCACCGTTGTTTTCCCCCTTGTGGCAACAGCACATCCCCTAGACTCATGTTTCTGTCACTCAAGCTAGTCATCGAGGGGCATGAACCCACAATCAAGCATAACGTTCCCTCTTGGAGTTACTACCTACTACTTGGCCAAAGCAATAAACAGCAACGGAGAACATGCAAGAATTACTCAAGAACATAAATATAAAAGAGGTAAATCAAATATATTACTCACACACAATCTGAACATAATCTCATAATCCATCGGATCCCAGCAAACTCAACATAGCAACAGCATAAGGATTACATATGTGCCTCGATCATGTAGGGCAGCTCACGAGGTCTAATTAGTGAAGAACAAAGAGGGGAGGAGAACATCACATAGCTACTGGTCATGGACCCATGGTCCAAGGGAGACAACTCACAACTCATCCGGGAGGCGTCCATGGTGGTGGAGAGGCTCCCGGTGGTGATCCTCCCCTCCGGCAGGGTGCCGGGAAGAGTTCTCCTGGTGCTCCCGATCTTGGAAGCGTGGCAGCGGCGGAACAGAGATGAGATCGCGAAAAAGGGTTCCGTCCTCGAGGGTTTCGGGATGCGGTGTAAATATATGCCAAAGGGGGGCATCAGCGGAGACCTGGGGGGCCCAGGCGCCCCCCCGGCGCGGCCAGGAGGGGGGGCCGCGCCACCAGGGCGCCTGGAGCCCTGGTGGCCCCCTCCGGCCCTACTTTGGTCGTATGGAAGCTTCCGGAACGCTGATTTTTAATATAATTTTTCCGGGATTTTTCTGGCAGTTTACGTGATGGGAAAACCTGAAATACAAAAACAGCAGAAAACAGAAACTGGCACTGGGGTGCACTGAGTTAATAGGTTAGTCCAAATATGATCGAAAGTATATGGAAGTGTATAAATATCATAGCAATATCACACAAAAGAGGCATGGAGCAAGCAGAAATTATAGATACATTTTGGACGTATCAGCCCGCAGTAGAAGAACAGAGCAAAAAAGGCATAGCCACCCGGGAACATCTCACAGGCCACGGCGGGGAGTCCATTGGTGCGCGGATGCGCCTTTGTCTCCCTCGACCAGAAGAGGTAGAAGGTGTCTTTCAGCTCCTCCGCATCAAGCTTTGGCGGGAAGACCGCCATCTTCTTCCGCATTGCTACTAGCCGCAACGCCTTGGCAGACTTCGCGGCCTTCGCCTTCTCGCCCTTCGTGGCCATGGCGGGGACGATGGGGGAAGTCGACGGCGCTGGTGATGCTGGCGGCGGCGGAGGGGAGCGGAGCACTGCTCTCTTTCGACCTTCGGGGAGGAGGGGAGCGGCGGGGGTTTCTGGAGGATGAAGAAGCAACAGGCGAATAGAAGGAACTGCCCCTGCTTCCCCTGCTTTTAAGGGGGAGTGGGGGACGTTCTGCATTTCCCCATTAAAGAAACAGGCCACGATCTCTCCCACGACGCCGCGATTGACGCCTGCCGTTAGGGAGGGGCGCGATGGATACGGAGTGGGATACGGCGTGCCGCGGGCCGCGCGTGCCCGTGCACTGTTTTGGGCCTGGCCCAACAGCGCTCGGCACCGTGTATGGCCCAGGCCCGGGGGCTCCTGTCGGTGTACTAAAGTAGGGGTACCTTAGTATCCCGAACTTGTGCACGGGCAGTTGCAGCGTCCTATGGCAGGGCTTGCCGTGCGACCGCCAAGGCCCACAGTGGTTCCTTTGGAGCCATTCAAGAACAAAGTATTCAAGTTTAAGAAACAAGGCCCCGGCAAGAGGAGCTTGCCGGGAAGGCCACTCAAGGCTCAAGACCACTTCTTTGGCACAGGACCCTGGCAAGAGGAGCTTGCCGGGAAGGCCAAACATGGCATTTCAAGAGACTTGCCGCGACGCGCCACGCGTCCCGGCAAGGCCCGGAGAGCGACAAGCTCCCAGGCACGACAAGGTAGCAACCGCGGCAAGGCGCTTGCCGCGGCAAGCTTCCACTAAGTGCCCGCGCTCCAGCTCATCCGACCACGCGTCGCCCTGGGGCCCTTCCAGGCGCACGTGGAGGAAGGCTGTGCAGCCTGGGGTACACGGTGGCAAGCTGCGATGACAAGGCCACCGTCGTGGCGGACGGTGGCGCCCTGACGGACGCTTTTTGCACTGTTTGGGGCGACGGCGACGGGCATTCAATGCCCTTGTCCCCTGTCGTCAGACTTAGGTATAGAGCACTATACAAACACTGTTCCAACTACCACCCATTTTACGTTTTTACCCTCGACTGCGTTGCCACCTGTCGGTGGCCCCTTTGACCTATAAAAGAAGGCCCATGCGCAACGTAGAGGGGGTTCCGATCATCGATCACTCTCACGCTCGGTCCTGTTAGCTTTCAGCACTGTAGCACTTCTCGCTCCCGAGCCAAGAACGCAATACAAACCAAGGCAGGAGTAGGGTTTTACGCATCCGTGCGGCCCGAACCTGGGTAAACTGCTCGCGTGTTTGCCTCGATCTGCTCTTTGTGCATCCTCCGCCCCCTTGCCGTACCGAAAAGGGGCTCCGGTCCCATAGGTGTTCGGGGGCGATCAGTTTCCCCGACAACTTTGCCATGCCTTGCATATTTAAACCGGACATGCATCATACTTGCTTGTGCATCATGATATGCTTATGCTTGTGTGTTTACCGTGTTGTTTGCTTCTTTCCGGTTGCTTCTCTCGTTAGCTTCGGTTTCGCTCCGGAGTTGTGAGGATTCGTTCGACTACCTCCGTTTGTCTTCTTCATGGACTTGTTCTGCTTCCTTGCTGAATACCAGGCAAGATGACCATTCCCCGATATCACCTCTATCTTTGCCTAACCTAGTTGTCTCGCCCTTTAGATATGCCTCGATGCCTATTCCTGTTTTGTCAGCCTTCTATGTTGCCATGAAACACTCTAACCGCCCTCCTAGCAAACCGTTGATTGGCTAAGTACGCTTTTGCACATCCCCTCTTATAGCGTTGTTAGTTGTAGGTGAAGTTTTGAAGATTGCTCCACATTCGGACTTGTTTATTGGGATAACACAATATATATCTATTTAAAATAATGCACCTATATATTGGTATTGGGTGGAAGGCTTGGCCTTCTGCTTGGTGTTTTGTTCCACACATGCCACCTTAGGACCCGATAAACCGGTGTTATGTTCCTTGATTTTGCGTTCCTAACATGGTAGGGGTTTATGGGCCCCCTTGATAATTCACACTTCTTAAAGCTTTTCCAGCAAGACCCAACATTGGTACTACATTTGCCTAACAACTAAAATTGGTATAGAAACTAGCTACCCCGAGTTCTTAATTAACAACCCGGGCCAGTGCTCCTCTTGAGTGTTGGTCCAAACTAGGGGTCCTACAGGGCCACCACGGGGAAACTCGAGGATTGGTTCTTGTAGCATCGCCCATCCGGTCATGGCCTGAGACGAGATACGCGCGGCTCCTATCAGGGTGTCGGCACGCCGGAAGGTCTTGCTGGATTAGTTTTACCTTTGTCGAAATATCTTGAGCACGGGATTCCGAGGATACTCGGGTCTTCCCAATTTGGAGTTGTGACTCCGCAGATCGTGAGCTTGTGATGGGCTAAGTTGGGACACCCCTGGAGGGTTTTGAACTTTCGAAAGCCGTGCCCGTGGTTATGTGGTAGAAGGGAATTTGTTAATATCCGGTTGTAGATAAATTGACATCATATCCATAAGAATACTCTACCTGTGTGAGTAACCATGACGGTTTCTTTCAAAAGGGCTTCGAGAAGTGAACACGGTGGGGTTATGCATGAACGTGAGTAGCTAGGGTCACTGATTGATCATGGTTGGCGACCGTTGGCACATATTCTCATCTTGCTCTGAATTCGTAAGCTAGTTGCTTAGTGCTTGCTGTAGCCACTTTATTACCTCTCCACACCTAAAGGCTTTGTTAGTTTTGATACCCGGGAATGGGATTGCTGAGTCCTTTTGACTCACAGATTACAACACACACCAGATGCAGGTACAGCCGAGAACAACGCAGGAGATGGACAAGAACTTCACTGGGAGTTCGATGAAGAGCGTGGTCATTTCTATGTTACGTATCCCGACGATCGGTAGTAGTTCCTACTAGGGGCGACCAGGACTTGTGTTTGTGGTATCTTTTCTCGTTTTGGATTTCGTCCGTAGTCGGACCATGTGTTATTTGGATGAATGTATGTTATTGTATTCATTGTGTGACGTGGCGAGTGTAAGCCAACTATTTTACTCTTTCATCCCTGATCTTTTACATGAGTTGTGCAAAGATACCAAGCTTGCGATCATTCCAAAATGCGCTTATGTCTCTAAGTCATGCCTCGACACGTAGGAGATATAGTCGCATCCTGGGCATTACAAGTTGGTATCAGAGCCTTCTCCGACCTAGGAGCCCCTGATTGATCAAACCGCTGTCGGTTGAGTCTAGGCACACACACAAAAATGTTTTGAGTCCTATATATATATCGGAGAGTAGGATTTCTTTTTACTCCTCATCCCCTTCGTCGCTCTGTTGAGGACTCCTGACGTTGTTTTATCATCACTATCCTCAAATTTCACCAAAAAAAATTTAGGATCACGCAGGTATTGTTTGGATTGTTCCGATATCTTTGTGACGAGAACATTGTTCTTGGTGCCTCCTGTCATTTAGGGGTTGTGGCAGTGTCCCGGGGAGTTGAGCTCCGAGGTGTTGTCGTCACAAATGTATCGTAGCGGTTCTAGAATACCAGAGGCAACCGACATCGAAAACTCTTCTATGCATGTCTGGTGGTGAGATAACCCCGACGTCACCCAGTACCGGGGAGATAGTTCGGGAGTATTGCCACAACTAGTATAGCGGATGAGTTTTGAAGGTCCAAAGTAAACAGTTTCCAAAGATGACTGGTTATGTGTTGACGGATGGATACAGCCGGATGTAGGTTTAGAGTTGAGTGCGCGGTGCTTCCCCTGTATCCCCAACACCAGATTGCATAACCGGAAAGCTTCGGGAATTAATAGGTGGGTTTCAAGTAGCTCGTAGGTAATCTTCCAACGGGTGCATGGTATGAGGTTTGGGGTTCAACATCTAGTGAAGGGGTTTCTTGGGCGCTGTTCCAATTGGGAGTTGCATCTTAAAGGATCCTTGGCTATGCTGATCCGGGGATTGCAAGGCCCTTGTAACACATGCCATGGGGCATCAGCACGAACATGTGGAACGAAACCTCTATTATGTATTTGTTCCATTTGTTACCTTGTAGTTTTATTCTATCATTTTGTTCTCCCAAGTGGCTTCTTGACAAGTTGTTGTACCATTAAGCTTATGGAATTCATTCGTTCAATTTTGTTTGGATGTTCATTGTGAAGACTATATGTTGCAACATATCTATCCTTTGTTGTTTTGATTCTGGTATTCGAGTTGCTTCGATGTCAAATGTTGATTCCGTACCTTTCCTAATCGGTGTTCTCATATTTCTATGGACGTGCTAATCCTTCTTAATCATCGAGATTGTCATGTAAATTCTTTTTCGACCGGTGCGTTTCTCTCCAAGTTAACCCGATCCTTTCAATATGTGCAAGACCAATTCTTGGTTTTTCTCAACGGTGCATGTTTCATTCATCTCAAGTTGCCTTTGTTTTTCCCACCCTCCCACCCATCTTTCTTTATGGAGTCAGAATTCTTAATCAAGTATCCATTATATTCATGTGAAGTTCTTCATTCTTTCCTGCAATGTTTCATTCGGTGATTTCTCGTGAAGATGCTAAGGAAGCTTCAAGTTTATCATTCTCCGTTCTCGTTTCTTCTCCGGTGGATTTAATTCAAAATTCGGTCATGATCATATCTCTTCCTTTTTGTTTCACATGTTTTTCCATGTTGGAATTTCTTATCCAAAGTCTCTCTTGATTATTCAACTCTCTCTAATTCTTCTTCGGAGTGCTGAAGATATCTCAAAAGATTTGTGTTTCAATTCGTAATCCGTTCAAGCTATTTTGAGGATTGTCATCTTATTCAAGCCATTTAATTCAACCGGTGCAATATCTCTTAAGCAATCTTTTCCCAACGATGTTTCTTTTGAGTGGGCCCTAACCCACACGTCTTTTTCCAGGATCTTACCTGACTCTTCTAATTATCTGGAGTTATTACGAAATTCTTTTCAAAGTGTGATGTGAGAATGAATTTTCATCAGTCATATGCCTTCTCCAAGATCGCTTTCAAATTATTTTCACCTTTGGTTCAACCTTATAATTCTTCGTTCCGGAGTGCCTCAACAATTCATGGTGGTGTATCTCGTCGTCATTCTTAGGTTTTGAAAGACCGAAGAAGAGTTCCTCCTGAATCCTTTCTCGTCCTTCCAAGATTCATGGTTCTAGTTTCATACCCTCCTCATAATTGTTTTCGATTATGAGAATTCTTTTTATACCCATCCAAAGAATTTCATGAATTCTTTCCATTGTGATCCTCTGAAGGCCATCATTTTAGAAGATTTATTCGTTCTCAGTTTTCAACTTCGTCCTCGACCTATTCTTAATTGATGCCTCTTCGTTCGTCTCCATATTTTTCCGGGGCATCATTCAAGTATGCTCTAGTCAGCTCGGGATCTCTTTGTTCTCTTGTATCTAAATTGCCTCAAGTATTTTTGTTTGTTTTCTAAGTATTCACGGTGGTTTGTTCTCTATCATCACTCGGTTTCAATTTTTATGGTGCTTCCTTCAAGATTCTTCTTCCTGCATTATCATAACATTTCATTCATTCTGTCCAAAAACCTATCAGTGGTCCGTTGAATTGTGACATACATCTCTCCAATCCTTTTTCAACAAGAATAAGTAGTAGGCCAAATCTGTTGCTTGTCATCAATTTAAATTGATGAAGGATACGCATAACATAATTCTTATTCTTGTTCCTTCAAATGTTTAATTCCTTCGTCTGGATTTCGTTCATGATATAAAATTATTGGTTGTTCATCTTTCCTTTCCGAGCTCCAAACTCTCTCAATTTTCTTGTCACGAAGCTCTATCTAAATCATTGCAAGGCTTAAATCTTAATCTTTTCATCCTTCACTTCTCATCCTTTTGTTTACCGGAGTTTTCATGCTGGTTCATCAGGATTTAATTCATCCTCGAAGTCTTCATCAAGATTCTTGTTGGAGATCAAGTATTCTTCTTCATGCATTTTGAAGTGCAATTCTTTCTACCTTATCTTTTGAGATTGTGGTATGCCATTTTTGACAATTTCCCTTCATGTTTCATGATTCACAAGTTGTCAGGAATGAGATATTTAAACCCATCATTTTCTTTGTCCAGGAGATCTTTCCAACCCTTCAATTTATTCGTTGGAGTAATCTTGGGTTGTATTTCACATAAAGCTTTTTCCTAAGGATTGATGCTATTTATGGTGCTTATAAATGACCCAAGTTCTTCATTTATCCTCTCGGTGAAAGAAGTTTTCATCTCTTCGTTGATCTCTAGCAACTTTTGGTTTCCGTTAGCGACAGAATTTCACCTCAAGTTTTGAGATGTTTTCCATAAGGCTACATCAAGCTTATTCTTTTCGTTGTTGATTTTCCCAACAACTTTGTTCAATCCATCTTTGTAAGGATGCTCTTTCAAATTCTATTGTGGAGAAGTTGTCTTTTTCTTCTCCGCTCTCTTCTTTCCAACGATCTAGCATCTATTCTTTCATTCCGGAGGCATTGTGGTATTGCTCTCTTCGTCCCATAATCTCGTTGTGGCAAGTTCATGTTCAATTCCTTACATTTTCAGACGTAGTGCTATCCAAATTCCGTCATTCTTTTTCCTTGGCTATACCGTTGCGGTTGCATATTCTTTTGGTTCATGAGCTCTTGTTTCATGTCTTTCAACCTACAAGGTTCTCGTAATGTCCCTTGTTCCTCTTTGCTAATGGACTGTTTGTAATCTAGTTCATCTCCGTTGTATTCTTTCTTTCAAGTTGTTCAACCTCTCAAGGTTTGTTGGTTTCACTCGCTTGTCGAAGAAGCAACTTTGGTTTACCTCTTCCTTTTCCTCTTCTATCCGGTGCCATATCAAGGATCTCGGGTCGAGATCCTCTATTAGTGTGGGAGAGTTGTGTCGCCCCAAGACCGATGCTCCAGAAGACTTCCATATGTTCCGGGTTTCGCCGTGTGTTTCATTTTGCTTGCTTCATTTTATTTGTGCATGCTCTATTTACGTTGCATTGCATCATGTCATCATGCCATCATGTCTTTAATTTCTAAAATCTCAACTAAATAAATTGTATGGATCTTTGATCCATTTAAATTGAGGGATACTCACTATGGCGACTTCTATTTATAACATATAAAAGCCTCTCAATATTATTAGGGAGCTATATTATAATTATTCCATTCTTTCGAAATTAACCATAACACACTTGCATAATTTTCCCCATGTCTTTTTCACTTCAAGTTTGACGTAAAAACCTTCTCTATAATTATTTTCCCGTTTATCGAGGTTCCTCCAAAAACCTCAACATTTTTGGTCACTCCTAAAACCTTGTGCTAGTTCAAACCATTTGAATTAAATTCGAATGAGCTTGAATTTAATTCGTGCAATCATCCCTCTCCTATTTTTCGTGGGCCATGCACATTTTTTTACGAGTCCGGGAAAATAATCCCATGCCCAAACTCTTGTCCTAACCTTTTCTTTTCTTCCCTTTTCTTTCTTCTTATTTCTTTTTCTGTTATGAGAGAGTTGAGGGAGAGATACAGCCCAGCCGGCCACTTGGGCCTCGTGCACCGCCGCGGCCAGGCCTAGCCGGCAGCCTCCCTAGGCCCAGCTGGCGCCCTCAACCCTAGCTCGATCCCCCTGTTCACTCTCTTCCTCCCCTCGCTCCCACTGACCGCCGCCACAGACCCATCGCTCGATCCCATTTCTTTTTCCCTCGTCCTCCTCTCGAGCGCACGCAGCCAGCGCCGCCGCCCTTCTCCTCTACACCGCACCGCCGATGCCTCCCTGCTGCCTCCCCACGCCCTCGCAGCCATGGACCGCCGCCGCCTGATGGGCCTCTAACCCCTCGTTGGTTACCCCAAGTGGAAGGTGTAAGATGCAGTGTTGTGGAAGTTTTTCCCTTAGCAAAGATGCCAAGGATCGAATCCCCAGAGACTCCTAGGTTCAACAAGTAGGTGTCAACTGCTAACGGCGCCAGATATTAGCAATCAACGTGGACCTGCACACAGATACAAATAACTTTGCTCCCAACGAGTACAGAGAGGTTGTCAATCCCTCCGGCCTTGTAGTTCACAAAGGATTAAAAGCAAATGATAGTAGTGATAGATAGTGTTTGCAATAGTAAATAATAACGAAAAGTAAATAGCGGATGTGATCAATGATGGTAATATGGACCGGAGTCTCATGATGTTCACTAGTGATGTCTCTCTCCCAAAAGACGATAAAACAGCTATGTGAGGTAAACGAATTACAGCTGGGCAATTGACAGGACCTACGAGCGCAAACCAATGCTGATTACATTGCAAGAAAGGTTGAGGTTCAAAGCATGGGCGGTACGCCAAAGTAAGTAGACCGAAATCCATCAATATCTACTACTAATCATCCACCTTGAAGGTTTAAGTGATGACTAGACACAATGATTTCAGAATAAACGATATCACAATCATGCAAAAGACAATGCTACTTTGGGACAATGCACATTACACTCAGAATGACAATCATGCTCTCAGTAGTTGGTGCTTGAAAAGAAGGTGGAGACTCAGCAAGTAAAAGAAAGGTTATGTGCTAGAGCTTTTTATTTTGAAAACATAGAAGCAATTTTGTCAACGGTAGTAGTACTTCATATGTGTCATGTATAAGACATCCTATAAGTTGCAAGCCTCATGCATCGAATACCAATAGTGCTCGCACCTTGTCCTAATTAGCTCGGATTTCCATGGGTTATCATTGCATTACATATGTTTCAACCAAGTGTCACAAAGGGGTACCTCTATGCCACCTGTACAAAGGTCCAAGGAGATAAATCGCATTTGATTTCTCGTTTTTGATAGATCTCAACTTGAGGACATCCATAACGGGACAACATAGAAAATAGATGATGGACTCCTCTTCAATGCATAAGCATATTCTCATAAGAGATTGAGGATTAATGTCCAAGCTAAAACTTCCACCATGATACATGGCTTTGGTTGGCGGCCCAATGTTCTTCTCTAACAATAAGCATATTCATACAACCCACGGCAAATCACCCTTACTTCAGACAAGACGAACATGCATAGAAACTCACATGATGTTCAACAAAAGTGTGACAGTTGATGGCGTCCCCAGAAACATGGTTACCGCTCAGCAAGCAACTTATAAGAAATAAGATACATAGGCAACATATTCTTTACCACAATAGTTTTTAAGCTACTTTCCCATGAGCTATGTATTGCAAAGTTAGTTCGCTTAGTACAGGTGGAGGTTTAGCAAAAAGACTGGGAGCGACCAACTAAGAGAGCAATGACGGTCATAATCATGCAGAGCGACAAAGCAATATTGAATCAGGCATGGAAGTTATATCGCTACTCAGAAATAAAAGATCATCAAGGCTTGACAGACTTTCTTTACAGTCTTAAATATGCGTGAGCATACGACAAGTCAATCAAAATAAATTCTCGAAGGAAGATATTACTAAACCATACCACATCATAGGCAAACAAATCAAGTTGGTACTCCAATAACACATTGGGAACCCCCCAGCTATTTGAGATTAACCATAAGAAAACCTGAACTACTAAGCGCCATCATGCAAGTAGCATCTTTATCATAAACATATTAACCAATGCAACGGAAGCAAACTCTCTTAATAAGGTGAGCATGATAATTAAAGAGAGTTCAAGCAACCAACTAAACAAAAGCTCTTTGAAAAGATAAGCATGAATACTAAGAGCAGAGCATGATAGTAGCTATTAAAAGACAAAGAACACACACAGCATAGATAGACATGAAAATTCTATGTTATGTTCTAGGTAGAAGTGGAGCGTGTTTCTATCCCACATAAAGAATGCTGAGTTCCGACTCGTTATGAAAAACTAAAAAGAAAACTAAAAGCAAGACGCTCCAAGCATAGCACATAATACATGAAGTGATAAAAATATAGCGGAACGAAAGACGAACTGATAATGTTGATGGAGAAGGGGATGCACGGGGGCATCCCCAAGCTTAGACGCTTGAGTCTCCTTGAATATTTCTTGGGGTGCACGGGGGCATCCCCAAGCTTGAGCGCTTGACACTCCTGAATCTCCTGAATCTTTTTATCATCTTCCCTCGCACACTTGAAAACTCCCTTCATACATAACTCATCATAATCTGATTAGCGAGGTTAGTACCCTTAATAAAATAATTGCACCTTGCTGGAAATAAAGATATTCTTGAAGTTCTACTGTTTATCAAGATTGCCAAAAGGTTTTTCCAAAGAAAAAGCAAGCTCTTGATTTGCAAAATGAAGGAAAGGCAAAACAGGACAGAATCTGTGAAAAACAGAACAGCAGGTAGTAATTGATCTGTTCGGGATACTTCTGCAACTCAAATCAAAAAACACAGAACAGACACACGAAAGACAATTATATAGAGAACGCTGTAGAAGAAATTCAGACCAAAAAGATGATTTGGTGATTTTATACGAATTTTTCTATCCAAGGACAGAATCTGTTTCCTGGACAGCACCTCACAACTTTTGAACTTTCTAGCAATCAGAGGCTATACTTGGCACAAATATGAAAAGCAAAGATACAATAATGATGCTACAGCAGTAAACAACATCAAGACACAACAAAAACAAAATAAAATTTTATTCATGTGGGCTGCCTCCCAAAAGCGCTTTCTTTTAGTCCTTTAAGCTAGGCATAAGACTTTAATGATGCTCTCGTAAGAATAAGAGCTGAAGAACAAAAAGAGAGCATAAGGAAGCAAATACCAAACACATTTAAGCCTAACATGCTTCCTATGCATAGGAATATTGCAATAGAATAATTCATTGAAGCACAAAGCAATAAGCATAGGAAGACAAAACAAGTGCAGCTTCAAAACCTTCAACATAATGAGAGGGAACTTAATATTATTGAAATATCTATAAGCATATGTTCCCTTATCATAATAATTTTCAGTGGGATCATGAATAAACTCAACAATATAAGCATCACATAAAGCATTGTTACCATGATCCACATGCAAATAGGTACTCTTACTCTCCACATAAGCATCATGAAGAGGATAAAACTTAGTATAAAAGAGAGACATAAGCTCCTGCCAGTCCAGCAAGTGTGAGTTATCGAGAAGCCCATACCAATCTGAAGCTTTATCTATAAGTAATACGACAAACAATTTCCTCATGACAAACTCCCTCGATACACCTGCAAGCTTAAATAATGAACATAGTTGTGACAGATATAGCAAGTGTTCACCGGGATGTCTGTCTCCTGCGTAACGATTAGCCAAAACATAATTGATAATACCAGCTAGTATTTTATAAGGCACAATTTCAGTAGGGGGAGGATCAACCACCACAGGTGTGGGGCGTCTTCCCGCAAGCAGCGACCCAATAATAGGGTTGTCCATAAGGACAACTAGTGAAAAGGCATAAAGAAAACTGAAAGGTAAACTAACAAGACTAAAAGCAAAGGTAAAAGATAGCGTGCAACTCCCCTATCCTGAAGAGTGGAGTCCCCGGAAACGGCGCCAGAAAAACTCCTTGATGGGCCTCTAACCCCTCGTTGGTTACCCCAAGTGGAAGGTGTAAGATGCAGTGTTGTGGAAGTTTTTCCCTTAGCAAAGATGCCAAGGATCGAATCCCCAGAGACTCCTAGGTTCAACAAGTAGGTGTCAACTGCTAACGGCGCCAGATATTAGCAATCAACGTGGACCTGCACACAGATACAAATAACTTTGCTCCCAACGAGTACAGAGAGGTTGTCAATCCCTCCGGCCTTGTAGTTCACAAAGGATTAAAAGCAAATGATAGTGGTGATAGATAGTGTTTGCAATAGTAAATAATAACGAAAAGTAAATAGCGGATGTGATCAATGATGGTAATATGGACCGGAGTCTCATGATGTTCACTAGTGATGTCTCTCTCCCAAAAGACGATAAAACAGCTATTTGAGGTAAACGAATTACAACTGGGCAATTGACAGGACCTACGAGCGCAAACCAATGCTGATTACATTGCAAGAAAGGTTGAGGTTCAAAGCATGGGCGGTACGCCAAAGTAAGTAGACCGAAATCCATCGATATCTACTACTAATCATCCACCTTGAAATATCTATGCAGAACATCTCGCTGGTATTAAGTTGCGAGTCCCACCCATAGTGTAAACTCAATGCAACAGACAACTGCATTAAAAGAACTTTGCGTAAAGTAAACAATCCTTGCACCCGCGGGCACAAGCACCATTGTTTTCCCCCTTGTGGCAACAGCACATCCCCTAGACTCATGTTTCTGTCACTCAAGCTAGTCATCGAGGGGCATGAACCCACAATCGAGCATAACGTTCCCTCTTGGAGTCACTACCTACTACTTGGCCAAAGCAATAAATAACAACGGAGAACATGCAAGAATTACTTATGAACATAAATATAAAAGAGGTAGATCAAATATATTACTCAAGACCAATCTGAACATAATCTCATAATCCATCGGATCCCAGCAAACTCAACATAGCAACAGCATAAGGATTACATATGTGCCTCGATCATGTAGGGCAGCTCACGAGGACTAATTAGTGAAGCACAAGAACGGGAGGAGAACATCACATAGCTACTGGTCATGGACTCATGGTCCAAGGGAGACTACTCACGAGTCATCCGGGAGGCGTCCATGGTGGTGGAGAAGCTCCCGGTGGTGATCCTCCCCTCCGGCAGGGTGACGGGAAGAGTTCTCCTGGTGCTCCCGATCTTGGAAGCGGCGGCGGCGGCGGAACAGAGATGGGATCGCAAAAAGAGTTCCGGTTCTGAGGGTTTCGGAGGACGCTTTAAATATATGCCAAAGGGGGGCATCGGGAAAGCTTCGGGGGGCCCAG